>LR738714.1:358971897-359056376 GCA_902687465.1 Secale cereale | reverse complement strand
GGGCGCGGGCGCGGGTAAGTTAAGTGGGGGCACGGGGTGGAGAGAGGGCTGAGAGAGAGGGGAGGGAGAGGGTGGCGGCCGTTACGTACTAAGTGGGGGCACGTTCTTTGCCGTCCGCAAGTGGACGGCAAAGGGCGCCCATAGCATAAGGGGGAGACGGCCGTTAGCTGGGCCCTTTCTTTGTCGTCTGCCAGCGGACGACAAAGGTCCAGCAGGCAGACGGCAAAGAGGAGGCGGACAGCAAAGAATCTGATCTAGGCACGCCGTGCCCTGTGGGGCCCACCTGGCTCTTTGCCGTATGCCTTCTTGCTCCTTGCCATCAGCTGGCTAATGGCAAAGAAGCAGCTGACGGCAAATAGCCTTTTTGCCATCTGCCCTTTCTTTGCCGTCCGTTTTGTGGAAGCGGACGGCAACGAGCCTCTTTGCCGTCAGCTGGCGGACGACAAAGAAGAGGCAGATGGCAAAATGACAGATTCCAGTAGTGCCCGGGGGTGGCGCCGTTGTTGATGACGAAGCGAGCCATTAATCCTTCGATCGATGACACGGTGGAACTCTCAATGAAAGCACCAATGTCGGTGTCAAAACCGGCGGATCTCGGGTAAGGGGTCCCGAACTGTGTGTCTGAGGATCGATGGTAACAAGAGGCTGGGAACACGATGTTTACCCAGGTTCGGGCCCTCTCGATCGAGGTAATACCCTACTTCCTGCTTGATTGATCTTGATGAATATAGGGTTACAAGAGTTGATCTACCTCGAGATCATAATGGCTAAACCCTAGAAGTCTAGCCTAGGATGATGTGATTCTTGTCGCTACGGAATAAACCCTCCGGTTTATATATGCACTGGTTGGACCTAGGGTTCTACATGATCATCTTGCAGAGGAAGGAAATATTACACCTGGACTCTAAACTTGCTATTTTAAACATATGGGAGTCCTATCCTGATACGGGGGATAGTCTTCAGCGATAATCATCACGGCCCACAGCCCGGCCCATAACGAGTAATCCGGCACCCGAGGACCCCTTAATCCAGGACTCCCTCAGAGGGGGGCAACATATATATACTATGTGTCATGAACCTCGGTTCATGTTGGGGACTTAAAGGTTTCTGAGGCAGGTGCCACATCAAAGTTCTACCTCGGTATATGTGTCATGAACCTCGGTTCATATTAGGTATTCAAACATCACAAATCTCCATACATGTGTTTGGCCCACAAGCAAGCGATGGCGATTGTCCTCTATAGCACTCACTCACGGGGTTGTCGGCGAGATGCTTCGTCCATCTCTGTGTGCCCGCTTGGTCAATCACTTCGACCGACAGCAATAGAGGTTAAATTGACTTATAATTAGGAGGGCATTAAATTTTGTTTCGTCTTATATAGTTCGGTACATGCAACTATACTTCGCGCGCATGTGTACGCATGAATCCCTCCCGCTGGGTCGAAATGGGGTGGTGGGGGGAGCCCGTGACGCATCATGAACCATATCTGTGTGGGGACTGTGCATTTTTTGACGCATGCATGCGTACATCAAAATGTTGAGCGTTTCGTATTCGAACATATATGCATGCATCACGCATGTCCATACATATGTTTGGGGAACATACATGCAGTGGTCGTGTCACACCCTGATTTTCATGTCACTTTGCTTAAGCTAATTATCATGTTAAAATGTGGATTTGCAAAAACTTTTGAGTGTTTTTGATTTTTCTTGATTTGACTTTTGTCTGCTGTTTGCTAGTGCTCTAAAAATCAAATAAATCCTCCAACTCTTATGCTTCATCTCCTTGATCCAAAACTTTTTCCCAATGATCATGCCATGTGTATAGACCAGTATAGAATTTTTCTTATAAAAATATTTTGGCCAAATAGGATTTTCTAAAATTAGTTTTCCAAAAACCCCTGAATTGAGGTTTGCATTGCAAGTACCTTATTTAGGGTTTGAAAAATCTTTCAAAAAGTATATTTGAATCCTATTAGGTATAGGACTCCCAGAAACCACAAAATTATAATTTTAAAAGTTGTTTTTATATTTTATTTAAAAGCCTTTTCTTAAGGCCAGAAATGGTCTTTAATAGGGAAAAATTATTTAACTATTTCAAAAATATTTGCCAAAATTCAGGGAAACTCATAGGACATATATTGTCCATATATAAGAGTTTCAACACATGGTCATGTTCAAAATATTGGGCAAATCCTTCCAAAACCCTTTCTGGATATTTCAAGCTTTTGAAATATTTACAAAGGGAATATTCTCCAAAAATTCCAGGGAAATTCTATCATGTCATATATGACATATTTGATGATCTTGCAAAGCCTCAAAGCCTTGAAGATCAAGGAAACATCCTCTAATCCCCTCAAAACCATTATGTCCATATTTGAAGTTTGAGCAACTCTACATTGCCAAACTTGTCCATATGCTCTCAAACTTGGTGAACATGCTAAAATGATGTAATCATGCATCCATGCCAAATGGCACAAGTTTTGGAGAAGCATAACTTGGTCTAAGTGCCCCAAAACCACTTCTGTTCAAATTCAAATTTGAACAACTTTACATTGCCAACTTTTTACCTGGGGCCTCAAACTTTGTGGGCATGATCATAACCCCAAATTATGATGCTACACCAAGTGGTGCATCAAGGGGAGATGATTTTCTTAACTCAAACAAGGTGAAACCCTTTCTGTTGATTTCTAGGGTTCACCAAAGTTACATTGGCAACTTTGCCCAAATGAGCTCAATTTTGGTGGAGGAGCCCAATTATATGTGACATTTGATCCTGTTAAGTCCCATGTCAAGTGGAGGTCATTTGCCTCCCCAAAACCTGATCAAACACCTTCTGTCCATTTACCAAAACAAGTGTTTGAACTTCTTTTACTTTTTCTCTTTACTTCAAATTTCTACGACAGCTTCTCCTGATCATCTTCTACCCCCAGTAACTTCTCTATGGCCTCAGATCAATCATTGGAGGGGGTAAAACCCCAATTCACTCTCCTGGACAGCGGTTTTCACCTCCTCCTTCACCTCTCTCCTCATTCCAGAGGCTCCCCAGAGCATCCAAGACCTTCACGCATTTGTTTACTATCCCCTAGCACTGCTGGACACAAGAGGACACGCCAATGACACCATGTTCATGCCATGGCATGCAAGGTTCGCGCTCTGGAGCATGCTACAGTGCCCTGGCGTATTGTAGCCACCTCCAATCAGGAGCGTCTGACAGCCTTGGGCCTCCCCCTCGTGTCCCTCGAGGCTGCCTCGACGTCCGCAACCTGCTGGACGGTCGGCCCCCTCCTCTCTCCCCCTCTCTCACCTCTGCTCGCACGCGCACCGGCCGACCACGGGCTCCAGTGAGCAACCTCGCACGCGCGACCTCTCTGGCGCCTCCCCGCTCCTCCTCTCTCTTCCTCTAAGCGTGGATCAGTCCCACGAACGCCCCGGACACACTGCGGCAGGCTCGCGTGGCCCGTGGCGACGGCAACATGCTCGCCGGCGCACGGCGTCTCGGTGGACCGGCGCCCACCTACTTATAGGGCACCCTGAGCCCCCCTTGCACCTCCTTTCGCACTATCCCTCTCCCGTGTGCCTCCCAAGACGTCCCACTCCTCCTCCCGTGCCCTCCAGCCATCACTACAGCCGGAGCAGAGCCGCCGGCCGCCGCCTAAATTCGGGCGCCCCAGGCCCTTTCCCCTCCACCTAGCAGCTCCAGCACCACCTCAACACCTCCCCAGACTCACCCCAAGCTCCAGCTCCTCCTTCCCCCGCCTCTTCCTCGCTGTGCCAAGACCGCCGACGGTCGCCTCCGCGGCCATCCACGCTGTCGCCGCTACAGCCCTTCTCGGCGTGCGTTAAGCACATGGATGGGTGCGGCGTGCCCTCCTGAGCACAGCGGTGGGCGGAGCATCGCCGGAGACGCTCTGTGGCCCCGGCAATCACCGGCGGGAGCAGCTCACCCCACGGCGAGAACGCACGGTGGGAGGTTGAAGATGGCCGGAGCGCCGGGCCCGCGCGTCAGCGACCTGGAAGCTGGGCCCCTCCGTTTAAGTGGCAGCGGGTCTGGCCTCGGCCGCCTCCCCCGCGCGGAAGCGCCCTTCCTGGCGGGCGCCTTCGACGTGGCCAGGCCCCTGCGCGTGGCGGTGCAGATGGGCCGGCCCAGTGCGCCGAAGCACTAAGCCCGCCTGTGTGCAGTATGAGGGTAAAGCCCTTTTTCTTTCCTTTTTCTTTTCCCAGTAAACTTCAAAAATCTTCCAAATATTCAAATGAACTCCAAATTGCATGATTCAAATTTCTGATGGTCTCTAAAATCATGCTCTACCACATGGTGCAGCATGCACATTATTCCAGAAACATTTCCTTCACAAATATTTATCAAATGCCATTATTTCATTTTCTGTGATAAACTTTAGAAGTTCACAGAGAGCTCAAATTTGATCCAAATGCAGTGATTCAAATTCCTTGATGCTTGTCATATCCAAACTTAGTTTTGGAACATTTTTAATAATAGTTTCTGTACCCCACCAAATATTGAGCCATTTCTTCATATTTATCAGCTTTGCAAAATCCTAGGAAATTCATTTGAATTCCAAATCGATTGAAACCAACTCCTAGATGCTTCTAAAATCATGACTTGTTGATGGGTGCCTTTGCTCATCATTCAAGAAAATATTTCTGTATACTTCTTCCAAATCCATAAACCCCTTGGTTCCATCATATTGAAATGATCCAAGCTACTCATTGATCCAATACCTATGAAACCACCTTGGTCATTTCTAATATGACCTGAGGTATCCTAGAAAAGTCCAACTATTATTTTTTAGAGCACTTTTATTTTTGCTTTGATTGTGTTGCTTATTATGATTGTTATCATCGTTAGTTGACGAAATAAACGGAATACTCGGAGATGGACCAGAAGGTTTGAAGACTCGGAAGAATAAGGCAAGCAGCCCTTTGACCATGTTCGAGAAACTTTTTATGCATGTCTCATAGCACCTTGTTATCTATGCATCGGAATCATGTTGAGGTGGAGACCACTTTGGTTGCTACCTTTGTTACTTACTGTTGAAACTTGCATCAAACATGACCCTACCTTCCTATGAGGGTTATGTGGGTGGGAGTAGAAAGATGTATGCTATAGTAGTTGGCTACGCAAAATGGGTCAGGGTTATGCATTGAGTGAAACAAGTGTGGTTTGACATACTTGCAAAAGACCCAGTGGGTGCCATTAATGCCCCTGGGAGTTGATGGGGAGCTAGGGCACTACTTGGTGAAGAAGTAGTGTGCCGAGGCTTGATGAAAGTGTTGTTTACAGAGATGGATTAGATTTATGTGTGACTACCGTCCCAACCAAACATGCGCAACCACTCTACCCTTATATGGGAAAGGGCATTATTGATTACCTAGGTCGATACTAGCATGGTGCCCGCATTACTAGTGACGGGGGTGACATGAGGTCACTCTCGGGACGGGGTCGAGCTTGGATAGGCGGCCATGACTGTCTTTACAGGGCACCGGACACACCGTTGGTACCCCGTGCTTGTGGTATGTGATGAATACGGAGCGAGGCTCCAAAAATCTTGAGATGTGAAATGTGGGGCACGGGGCTGTTACCAATCGAGTGGACTCCATATTAGTGTCGTCTAGGGAAAGATAGTGATCGGGTGCTTACCCCGGGTACTTGAGGTACCGCGGGTCGTGGATGACACAGAAGTTCCCCGGATCTTGTGGGTAAAGTGCGCAACCTCTGCAGAGTGTAAAACTATTCGAATAGCCGTGTCCGCGGTGAAGGACAGTTGCGTGGTGCTACTTAGACTATGTCCATAAGTTTCTGGGAAACAACACGATTCAGAGATATTGTTGATGTGATTGTGAGAAAGTCACAATGAGCTTGAGCATGAGTTGATTACAACTCTTTCTCGATAATGATGTCTGTGACCTCCTGATACTTGTTGCAGACACATGCATGTCCATGTTACATGTTGATCATACTTGCATATGAAAAACTAGCTTTCCGCAAAAATACCAATTTAGCAGTAGAGCCTTGCATAATTGTTTTGCTATCACACTTGGGTTGCTTGCGAGTACATTCAATGTACTCATTCGCTTGCCACTGGTTATTTTATTGGCCAGGCATGAGAGAACAGGTTATGATGAAGATTTTCTTGGTGACGAGCTTGCGAGCTAGGATGCTTCCCAGTCAGAATGCCTGTAGGGTTAAGGCAGATGGCATGGATCCAAGTTGTTATTGAATATTTCCGCTGCGATGATATATTCAAGTCTTGACCTTAATGGTCCTATTTGTGTAATATGGTATGTATGGATGTAAGACTCTTGTTATTCAGCTTCTGTGTGTTCAGTGAGCATTGATCTCTGGGATCACTGTACACGTGCATTCGGTGATCACGACTTATGAGTCGGGGTCCCCACAGAGCTGGTATCAGAGCCATCCTGACTGTAGGAAGCCTTAGTTAGCATGGTCGTTAGTTAGGGTAAAACTATTTTCAAAGAACTATTACTAGTTTTCAAAACTATCTATACTTCTCTTCCCTTCTCAGTTTTTCGAAAACTAGGCTATACTTGATCTCTTCCCCCTTCAAAACTTTGGTCGCTAGAACCCTTATGCCCCAGACCACTGGATTTTCTGTAATCCTCGTGGAATACGCCTTGCCAAACACTCACCCTCCACTTCAGCACACAAGATTGACGACACCACGACAAGATGGTACCAACAGAAATTACATCCTCGATGAGTGAGGACATGAAGATCCAGAAGATGGTGCAACTTTGGCCTATGATGACCAGGGTGTAGGTTATGCAAAATCATGATATGCATCGCTAGTAGGGTAATCATGTCACTACCGTTGTTGTATCGACAACCACCGGTGGATGAGAACCTTGCCATTTGGTCCGCCTCACTATAGTGAGCAGGAAAACGGTTCTCTTCGTCCCCCGCTCTTGGTGTCGATGTTTTCATCAACGAAACCGACATGTCGGACCTCTATTATGCCTTGTTATTGTCATTGCATATGGATTGCCTACCTGGTACCCTCGACGCCCCAGAAGGCACAAGGGATCGTCATGATTAAAGAGACAAGAGAAGACAAGTCAATGCCAGCTACAAGGAGGCACCTTCACCACATCACCTCATCAGGCGAGAAGTTGTTGGAGATTCTTCAGGTTTAACCCAGATCGTTCATCAAGCAACTACAAGGGACATAGCAACACCTGAGGAAGCTCAGAAGACTGCACGAGGCACAAGTCACGGCACTGAGTCCGAGAACCCCTAGGGTAGGATGAGTGGTGTACCCCCTATGCACAGTCAAGTCCGTATGATGGTTCGAATAGAACCATGATAGTGTGTTGCTTGCTTTTATTTGCCTGTGTTTTGATATAAGTCGCACTTTTGCCCCAGGAAACAAGTGCATGGCTATATCACCTTCCTTGCCTTGTTCCTTTTGTTTCGGCCTTTTTGCACCTGTTTGTTGCACCTGCACTATAGAACCCCCTTTAGGCGTTTCCCTCCTCTACGCTGCTTCTTCCCTCTTTTCTCTCTCTCCCCAACTGAAGACCCACAAGACAAGATGCACCAAGGATTCTACCTCGGCAACCAACTGGCACTGAAGACTCCTGCCACAACCTCTGTGACCAAGTGCAATCCCGTAAGATTATGTTTAACCCTCCAGACCAGTAACCCTCTTCCTAGACCCTTTGAGACTTCACGAGACACTCCAGCACGAATCCTTAACCATGTGCCTAACCTATAGTATTGCGAGAGAACCAGTTAAGCCTTTATAACCTTGCACAACACTGGGTTCGTAAAGGAGCTAGTGGACACAGCGAGTGAGCACATTTTCATCCTAATATAGCACAAGAACTGACGATGCCATAGATAGACCAATTTGTGGATATGAGACAGATGACTTGGTGGCTTTATGTTAGTGACTTCGAGGAATTATCTGAGACCTTGGTGGATTGTGAGGTTTTCATATTGGTGGGATCATGACTTTGGGGAAGCATGTAGGAGTACCCGTTGGGCATAAGATTTGGATTTATGTAGGTGATTCTGGTTGGTATAATGTTGGATATGTCTGCATGGTTTGGAGTAAATTGGATTTAGGCCTATGATCCTGATTATCATATCATGCTTCTCGGTGGACAAAAACCTAGGTGATTGGATTATTTGTCGGAGTTGATTTAGGGATCAATATAATCGTAATCTTGGAGTTTACTTGACTCGGATGATGGGAATTTGGTGGACATACTATCGTAATGCATAATCCTTCCGAGTATTTGGGGAATTATAGGGACTTGAGATCTTGTGAAACACCGTAGACATCGGATTTGTAGAATTGTTGGATTATGTGGTGATTGATGGGAATTACCGGGCTGTTGGAGTTGACCTATAGAAAGGAAACAAATCTCGGAGTGGCATATGACGTGTTTCCTTAGAATAGAGATGTCTTATCTTGAGCCTTGCAAGAATAGGTTGAGCGCTTGGATTGTGGAGTTTAATTCAAGCTTAGCCGCTTGTATGACCCACCTTTGGATTTTAGGGGTGGACATACATATGGATTTGGGGATCGTAGGCAAGTATGGTTTTGTTAGACCGTCTCTTGAGAATCATGAGGATATGTATGGCATGAGTGGTGATTGAAGTTGGTCTATCCGAGAGGCTGCTTTTTCGTTCGGAGTGCTAGATAGAGCTATTGGTATCTCAGAAACCGTGCTTAAGGATAAGATGATATAAGTTCACTCACTCACTAGAATCCTTGAAACCCTTAAGCCCCACCGAGCCACAACCTGGTCAGATTCTGACCACGGGCCTTCACTCTAAGTCAAGAAGGCCTCTGCAAATACTCAGCGGAGACCACCACCAATACCCCAGCGTACCTTGCGGAGTAATTGGACAAGTTGGGTAACATCATTATTTGATGGCCTACTTGTCTGCCCGAAGACATAGAAGAGACGGACAGCTGGATGGAAGACATTTGAGGACCGCCCTGTCAAGAAGGAAGATCTACACCGACCATCGTCATCAAGAAGTAAACTTCCGCGTCGAAGACCGGGCGTATCTGCAAACCACCCCTCTCAAAGGAACGCTCACACCAAGATGTATCAAGACTTGAAGGCACGATTCTGGTGGCACGAGATGAAAAGAGAGATTGCAACCTATGTTGCAAAGTGTGATGTGTGCCAAAAGGTCAAGGCTTAATATCAGCGACCCGCTGGATTGCTTCGACCACTCAAGGTTCCTGAGTGGAAGTGGGATAAAGTCGGAATGGACTTCGTCACTGGATTACCAAGGTCGGATAGAGGACATGACTCTATTTGTGTCATAGTCGATCATTTGACCAAGGTGGTCCATTCCATTCCTGTCAAGACCACTTATGATGGCAACCGGCTGGCAGCTCTCTACATCGACCGAATCGTAAGTCTTCATGGCATTCCCAAGGAGATTGTGTCAGATCGAGGAACCCAGTTCACCTCAAGGTTCTGGAAGAAGTTCCGAGAAGCCTTGGGAACCAAGTTGTCTTTCAGCACGGCTTTCCACCCACAGACCGGAGGTCAGACAGAACGAGTCAATCAGATTCTCGAAGACATGCTCCGAGCCTGTGTCTTGGCATATGGGGCCAAGTGGGGCAATTGTCTCCCTTTTTGCCGAGTTCTCCTATAACAATAGTTACCAGTCGAGCCTTCAGATGGCACCATTTGAGGTGTTGTACGGACGCAGATGTCGCACACCCCTCAACTGGTCAGAGACTGGAGAAGGGCTAGTTTTTGGACCGGATATTCTCCGTGCAGCAGAAGAACAAGTCCAACTAGTCAGAGAGCGTTTGAAGGCAGCCAAGTCAAGGCAAAAGAGCTATGCTGACACTCACCATCGGGACATGAGTTTCCATGTCGGGGACCGTGTGTACCTGCGGGTAACTCCTCTGAAGGGAACCAAGCGTTTCCACATCAAGGGGAAGCTCGCACCAAGGATCATTGGACCCCTTGAGATCACTGCACGACGAGGAGAAGTGGCTTACCAGTTGGAACTACCACCCAAGCTATCCGGTGTGCACAATGTATTCCATGTGTCACAACTCCGGAAATGTCTCCAAGTTCCGGACAAGCCAAATCTCTACAAGGATGTTGATCACCAAGCCATTGATCTGCAGCCTGATTTGACCCACCGCGAGAAGCCATCTGCATTCTGGACGAAGCAGAACGACGGACGCGAAGCCATACCATCAAGTACTTCAAGGTCCAGTGCAGCACCACCCGTAAGCAGAACCGACAAGAAGAAGTGAAGACTACCCCGTATCCAAGACTCCGCCTTTCTTTCCACGCCTAGTCTGGGAATCTCGGGGACGAGATTCTTGTAAGGGGGGTAGGTCTGTCACACCCTGATTTTCATGTCACTTTGCTTAAGCTAATTATCATGTTAAAAATGTGGATTTGCAAAAACTTTTGAGTGTTTTTGATTTTTCTTGATTTGACTTTTGTCTGCTGTTTGCTAGTGCTCTAAAAATCAAATAAATCCTCCACCTCTTATGCTTCATCTCCTTGATCCAAAACTTTTTCCCAATGATCATGCCATGTGTATAGACCAGTATAGAATTTTCTTATAAAAATATTTTGGCCAAATAGGATTTTCTAAAATTAGTTTTCCAAAAACCCCTGAATTGAGGTTTGCATTGCAAGTACCTTATTTAGGGTGTGAAAAATCTTTCAAAAAGTATATTTGAATCCTATTAGGTATAGGGCTCCCAGAAACCACAAAATTATAATTTTAAAAGTTGTTTTTATATTTTATTGAAAAGCTTTTTCTTAAGGCCAGAAATGGTCTTTAATAGGGAAAAATTATTTACCTATTTCAAAAATATTTGCCAAAATTCAGGGAAACTCATAGGACATATATTGTCCATATATAAGAGTTTCAACACATGGTCATGTTCAAAATATTGGGCAAATCCTTCCAAAACCCTTTCTGGATATTTCAAGCTTTTGAAATATTTACAAAGGGAATATTCTCCACAAATTCCAGGGAAATTCTATCATGTCATATATGACATATTTGATGATCTTGCAAAGCTTCAAGCCTTGAAGATCAAGGAAACATCCTCTAATCCCCTCAAAACCATTCTGTCCATATTTGAAGTTTGAGCAACTCTACATTGCCAAACTTGTCCAAATGCTCTCAAACTTGGTGAACATGCTAAAATGATGTAATCATGAATCCATGCCAAATGGCACAAGTTTTGGAGAAGCATAACTTGGTCTAAGTGCCCCAAAACCACTTCTGTTCAAATTCAAATTTGAACAACTTTACGTTGCCAACTTTTTACCTGGGGCCTCAAACTTTGTGGGCATGATCATAACCCCAAATTATGATGCTACACCAAGTGGTGCATCAAGGGGAGATGATTTGCTTAACTCAAACAAGGTGAAACCCTTTCTGTTGATTTCTAGGGTTCACCAAAGTTACATTGGCAACTTTGCCCAAATGAGCTCAATTTTGGTGGAGGAGCCCAATTATATGTGACATTTGATCCTGTTAAGTCCCATGTTAAGTGGAGGTCATTTGCCTCCCCAAAACCTGATCAAACACCTTCTGTCCATTTACCAAAACAGTGTTTGAACCTCTTTTACTTTTTCTCTTTACTTCAAATTTCTACCACAGCTTCTCCTGATCATCTTCTACCCCAAGTAACTTCTCTATGGCCTCAGCTCAATCATTGGAGGGGGTAAAACCCCAATTCACTCTCCTGGACAGCGGTTTTCACCTCCTCCTTCACCTCTCTCCTCATTCCAGAGGCTCCCCAGAGCATCCAAGACCTTCACGCCTTTGTTTACTATCCCCTAGCACTGCTGGACACAAGAGGACACGCCAATGACACCATGTTCATGCCATGGAATGCAGGGTTCGCGCTCTGGAGCACGCTATAGTGCCCTGGCGCACTGTAGCCACCTCCAATCAGGAGCGTCCGACAGCCTTGGGCCTCCCCCTCGTGTCCCCCGAGGCTGCCTCGACGTCCGCAACCTACTGGACGGTCGGCCCCCTCCTCTCTCCCCCTCTCTCACCTCTGCTCGCACGCGCACCGGCCGACCACGGGCTCCAGTGAGCAACCTCGCACGCGCGACCTCTCTGGCGCCTCCCCGCTCCTCCTCTCTCTTCCTCTAAGCGTGGACCAGTCCCACGAACGCCCCGGACACACTGCGGTAGGCTCGCGTGGCCCGTGGCGACGGCAACATGCTCGCCGGCGCACGGCGTCTCGGTGGACCGGCGCCCACCTACTTATAGGGTACCCTGTCGGTGTCCCCACAGGTTGTCTTTGGACACTCTCCCTCGCTTGGTTATCATCGATGGCCTATATATTCGTGGGTCCGCGTGGACGTCCATCACTTCAACCAACAACGCGAGAGAGGTTACCCGGGTGGATTCTTATTTTCTTGGTTTGTGTTACCATGTAGTCCTACGTCGATCATGTTGAGATTAGATACCTAAGTTCAAGGGCTCGCATACACATGAATCCCTATATATATAGTATACTACGCATCGTGAAACCCTCGCTCCGTGTGGGGAATTTCCGGTTCCAAAAGCACGCGTCCACATCAATGTTGTGCATTCGGTATATTCAAACACCACATGACAATTCATGCATATGTTATGTCCACATGCATGCAGTGGTTATCTTCAGGCACTCCCTCGCGTGGTTATCGGCGACAAGCTAGCCTATTTTGTGGGGTCGTGTGTGGAACGTCAATGTATGACTTTGAATCAACAAACAATAGAGGTTATAGTGGTGATTCTTCTTTGTTAGTCTTACAATATGCCTTGGTGAGATGCCCCCTCCCATCGACTCAAAGTGTGTGGGGGGGCACAGTACTACTTCGTACTAGATGAATCTCCGTGGGGTCGGGGATGCCCGGTTAATTTGTGATGCACATGTGCCACATCAAATTTTTGATTTTGTTATTTAAATATCATAGCACATCATTTTCACACACACACACATACACACACACACACACATCGGGCCACCCGCTGGTGTGGTTGGTAAGTGGTCTCACCCATCTAACGCTAGGATAACAGATTTGTGGGCCCGCACACGGTCCACATTTGATCGGAAGCAAAGGGGGGAGGGGGTTGATGTACTCCTTTCGGTTTTGTGTTATGGTACGGTGAGATGTCAGACCTAGCTATTTGGGGCCATGTGTTCATAGCTAGTATTCCCCTCTCGGCAACATGAAGTGTGTCTGTGTGTGTGTGTGTGTGTGTGTTTGGGGGGGGGTAGCTAGCAATAATAATGTGCGCTTTGTGCGATAGGTGCCACATCAAAGTTTTGCATTGGGTATTTGAACATCAAACCACCCTTTTCATACATATATTTGGTCCACATGCAAGTGTGTTCATGTTCAGACCCTCGTTTTTTGGCCAAATTTATAAAAAAACAGACGAGTCGGACACAATAATCATTTGCGATCCGGTACGAAACAGACATGGCTCCCTAGGACTACCCGTGCGCCGCGCCCATACCCATCCCCATGTCATCCACATGATCACAGTAGATTGGGCTCCATGAGGCTTCCCTCCCCCTCATGAAAATATCTACTCCCTCGCAATCTCGAAAATATCTACCCGCGTAGATGGTTTTTCTGTTTGATAGCACACGATTAGTATGTCTGGACCATGTGCGATGTTTGCTACTCCCACTCTGCTTCAATCAGTAGATCCAAATTTTTAGTAGCCCCGGCATTTTACTCCCGCCTCCATCCCTCGCAATCTCAAAAATATCTACTCGGTTGGAGTGTTTTTCTGTTTGATAGCACATGTGTGAAAAATGTTTTAACTGTGTGTGAAGTTCGTTACTCCCGCCCCACTCTGCTTCAATCACTTGATCCAAATTTTTGGTAGCCCCACCTTTTTACTCCTGCCTAGTAAAAAAATAGTACCCATGGCATTTCCTCAACACCACCTTGGACCCCCTCCACACACACCCCAACTCCTTCGCTCACCCCAAATCCCCCGCTCACACACATACACACCACCCCTCCCTTGCTCCAAACCTAGTTAGGTCGTCACCGCTGTCGCCACACCGCCTCCATCGTCAACCTCTGTAGTATGCCCGTGCAGCTTAGCCACCGATATACATACCCTCACTGCCCTGAGTTTCTTAGATGACGCCTATGAAATGCTCCCTTTGCTAGAGATCCCCATCCCCACCCCTCCCCCACTCCAGAGTGTCGCAGCCTAAGCCCGGCTATGCTTCCCGGGGAGCATGAGGAGCAAATGGCCCAAAAGATCTTTACCACGGCCTCTTCTCCCGACGTCGGCGAGGTGGCCATCGAGGAAGCTGGCGACGATGACTGGACCTGGATTGATCCTTTCAATCAGCTGTCTAAAGTATTCTGGCTTGTCGTGGACGCCAGCTATGACATCGAGGTCGTCGACACTGCCGGCTTGACGCGGGTGATGTCACTGGTTAAGTTGCCCACCCCCAACCCTTCGGGTTCGATAGCCGTCGATCTCATCGATGGCCCTATCGCTGATCTCCTACGGATCATTATGAACAATTTGCCATCCTTCATCGCCATGGAGCCCCTTCTATCATTTCTGAAAGACACATTCTGCGACGCTGGCTTGGGATCCTCAGTTGCCAAGTCAGACCTCATCGACGGCGACCACGAGGAGGAGCTAATCAGTGTCAAGTGAGGAAACCCATGATTTGTTTTATCGAACCCCTTTTGTAGTGAGAACTTGTCCAATATTTATTGCTATATTTGGTTGTGTGCATTATGACTTTTTTATTTCTACGGTTTATGGTTGTTCGGTTGTTTGTAGTTAGCATATGTCCAGTTTCAATTGCCATCTTTGGTTGTTCGTAGTATGCTTTGTTTATTTAAGCTATTAACAGTGTGATGTTCTATTGTTCTATATGTGCTAGTATGAACTGTGCAGTTCAATTTCATCAATACCAAATTTAACAAGCTCTATGAATGACTATATTTGGTTGTTGTTAAGAATGTTGTACTCCCTCCGAATCTTTTTAGTTTGCATATAAGATTTTTCTAAAGTCAAGCCTCGTAAAGTTTGACCAACTTTATAGAACAAAATACCAACATTCACAATATGAAATAAATATCAGTACATGTGTCATGACTTAAATTTTCATATTGTATAACTTTACCATGCTAGATGTTGAATATTTTTTCATATAAATAAGGTCATATTGTATGAAGTTTGACTTCAGACAATTCTTATATGCAAAGTAAAAAAGGACCAGAGGGAGTATTGAACACACCTTTCCATTTGATTTAACAATGGTACTTTTTGGATACTCTAACTTAGCTAGAGGTTAGAGTTACTTTCTAGATCATGAGAGTTAAAAAGGGAGAGTGAGAGAGATTGGTGGAATAGTTGATTTTATTGCTTGAGCCTCGTGGGCATATATATATATATATATATATATATATATATATATATATATATATATATATATATATATATATATATATATATATATATATATATATATATATATATATATATATATATATATATGAGTACATGGTCATCTTGGAGTACAAGTCAAGGTAGAATAAATCCTACGCTATCCTACGTTTCCTAAATAACAATGATACTAAACAATGACTAACCCTGAACTAACTCTAGCCAAAGAGGTGTTTGGATGACAGTGTTTGGATTTCTGAATGGGGTTATCCAAACTAGCCCCAATCAGCACCTCTTGGGTGGGATAGTTGTTTTGGGTCAGTTTGACGCAACTAGCTCAAACTAGCCATCATGTTCGGATAATTTAGGTCTATTTTAGCCCAAACTAGCTTAAACTAACTCTAACCCATGGATCCAAACAGGGTCAATAACTAGTGTACTTAGACCTACACAATACAAGTTTGAATGACTATGTTTGCTTGTTTTTAAATATTAGGTCTGTTGCAGTTAATAACACACCTCTCCACTTCTTGTTTTTAAATATTAGGTTTTTAACAATTTGGTCTTACACATGTAGGTCCTGCTGTCAGAGGTTTTGACCCACTGTGAGACCCTTTTTGCATATGTGGAAATGAGTTGTCCATGAATATCAGTCAAGTCAAGAAACTCAAAAAGATTGTTACGATAAAGAAAAGCAACAAAAAACAACAAGATCTTTGTTTGGACAATGAAGAAGATATCAGTTCTCTACAGGATGGTACTAACTGTTATATCTTTTCTTTTTAATTCCTTGGCTCCATTTAAAATCTAGAGAAGATATTTATGCATATCCTTGTTTCCAGGCCTTTCCAAAGCAGTTCACAAATGATTACCTCTCAACCCACATGTATGGTCAGGAGGCGAGGAAGGTTTTCATACAACATCCACGGTTCAATGTTGAAGTGTTCCTGAAGAGGATGGAGTATGGACTGTCAATCATCCACAAACATTGGCCTAAAGTTCCAAAGACCTTCAACATCAATGAAGGCTCAGTATTCACCTTCTGCTTCAGCAGTTTCCAGATGAGATTCATCTGTCTATGTATCATCTATGATGTTAATTTCGAAAGTTTATAGACGCTACATGTGAAATTTGGTGTTGGTGCAGTTGTGTAATGGGATAGCTAAGTGCTGAAACTATATGATGTTGTACTCTGGTGTATTTCAATTATAAAATCTTGCTTCCTTAATATGGAAATGAAATTATTGTGTGTTTAATATGAAATGTCAATTAGATTAATAAATGGATTATTAACTGTAGGGCAATTAGCCTGCTAATTGAGTTTTCTGTTGCAAACGGTTATTGAGAAAAGACCATGGGCGATGACCTCAGGCGACACACACAGCTTCTAGGAATAAACCATGTTGGATCATTGAACAATCACACACGACATCCTCTTGAAAACTGTTTGCATTAGGCCACCTTGCGCAAACGTTTACCACAAAAAAAGTGTGTGTGATGGACAACCTTTGCCACACAGTTTCTTCTACGCACCATGTGTGATGCATTCAATAACACAAACGATAAAATTGTTAATATCGTGTGCAATGGCAACGCTTTGGGGAAAATTGTGTCTGATGTACCTGCGAACAGAAACGTTTCCTTGGAGTGACTCTGTGGGATATATATATATATGAACGGAAATGTACTTCTTAGATTAACTGTGTGGGATGTACATACTAATGGAAATGTATTCCTTGGATTGACCATGTGGAATGTACATACGAACGAAAACGTTTAGCCGAGACTGACTGTGTAGGATGTACTTATGACCAGAAACGATTTGGCATGTATAATTGTATTTTTTTAGCACAATTGTACGTATAACCGCATTCGATCACTCGCCCGTCGCACACGACCTCATTTTGCCGAGCGTGTGTACCAGGAGGGCCTATCTCCGACGGTTTCTAGGTCGTGTGGGATGGACCCCCCATCGCAGTCACTCACTTGGCGACGGTTTAGAACGCCATCGCGGAAAGGGGTTAAAAACCATTTGTATTGTGCCTCGCTATTATGTTATGTCTTCTACCGCATTTGTATATGTTTTGTCTTCTACATCATTCACTTATAGCTATTTCTTCACGTTGCCCTTTTCTACACTAAGTGAATGTGATCGGACCCATACCTCATATGTGCTTAACTCTTCTAACCTTTTCTCTAAATCTTGATATGCATTCTACTTGACACGTGTCGATTGTCTTCACTGTGTCCTTGTCAGTTGATGATTTTGGGACAAACATTTAAAACGTTTTTTTCTTGTCCTTTTTGTCGGAATTCGGAGAAGTCGGAACAACCGCCCGTTACATTAGCTATGTGTGGGATCATGGCAGAATTGTAAACTATGCATGCATGCCACGCGTCATACAGATACATACCGCCAGGGGCAGCGCAGTAAATTTGCACCACCCTCCTCCTCCTTATAAATACTAATCCCCCTGCGGTCATTAAATCATCTACTTCCATCGTTGTCCCGCTCGCAACCCTAGCACCGTCGCTAGATCTCATCATCGCCAGAGAAGAAGCGCTTCGCTGCTGCGACCTCTTCGCCAAGTTAGGGTGTGTGAGATTAAGCTGCCCGGCCTCCGCTCCAAAATCGTCTAGCAGTTCTTAATTTGTTCTTGAGCGGTGAATAAACTCTTACTTTTTACCGTCTGTTTGATCCAATGAACTTTCTAAAGCTTCAGAAAGTTGTTATGTTACATCCAAATCTGGATCTTCCATCTTTCAAAACTCATGATTTGCAAGTACTTTCACTTATGCTTCACCACTAGATTGATTCCTCACTTGTACTTATCCATGGATTCATACAAATCTGGAACCAACTTATCCCAGTAAGTGAATGTCTTTACACTATGAGGACCATGTCTTCAAACTAATTTTATCTTCAAAACCCTCTGAGAATGCATATGACCTCTCCTACTTTCCTCGCATTTGTAATTCTTTCGCATGTACATGTCCGTGGGCGAGTCTCCGGGCTCTCATAGTCTAAATTCATTTGCAGACTTCTTACAGTGTCACCTTGACTCTCCTGAAGCCAATTCCTGCTTATCGAGTAAAGTGAAGCCAATCATACTTGTGAAGCCAATGCCAGGAGACAAATCAGCAAGAAAGGGAGGAAGATAGAGATGCCCCTATACTTCTATTGACCTTCCAATTGAGATGTATGACATGTACAAGTTAGATCCCAACGAAACCTACATTGAACGCAAATCTCGAGTCCAATGGATTCGGAGATACTGGGCAGAGCAGTGGTATCTCTATCGCTTCATCACACCAGAATACTCTACTAAGAATGATGTCCGACCACCTTGGATGGATATCTTGTACACAAATCTTGCCCCATAGACTAAGACTGAAGCCATTGAATTGGGATTCTACTCATGCATGGTCAGACCAGTTATGCCTGGAAATCCTAGCATCAAGTACACGATGGTGTCGTGATGACGATCTCTTTGAAGCCAATTACACTTATGCAATGGCTTAAGCTAATCAGAACAAGAAAGACAATGGACTCAACTTCAATCCTAGTCCTTCAAGGCCATGGAGTGACATCTCACGGGAAGCTAAACCCAACCTAATTGGTCCGTGGGACAGTCTTCAAGCTTACATCGAGCACATCAATGCTTGTCATGTTGATATTCAAGGCGACGTGCCTGAAGAGGAAGCTACCCAAGTCTCCCAAAAGCCTTTGGGCAAGAGTAAGGCTTCAAATCCTAAGGGGGAGAAAGCCTCCAAGGATGTCGCTTATCCAAAAGCTTCTAAGCTGAAGCATCTGAAAATTGCACCTCCTGAATCCAGTGTGCATTCTTAAGATGTATCTCAGACTTCTCCGAAGACAAAGAAATCATCAACGCAAATCCCAGCTCCAGCAAGCGTCTTGTGCAATGATGATTGCATTATAGATCTCTCTAGTGATGATCTTGAAGATGATGCTCTAGAGATTTTCATCAAGAACAAGTAGGAAGAGGCTGATATCTTCAAGGACTTGCCGCTGTTCTATGTTGACATTCTCAATAACTTCATTGATGAATGGTTTGGTGACCCATATCTCTCGCTTGACGACCTTCAACTGCCCATTGGCATCAGTGTGACCTTTCAAGGCATCGTGAACAAAGAGCTCACTCTTGCTGAGAAGGTAGTTGAGTAGAAGCACAAAATTAATCATGAAAAGGTTATCTTCAAGAAGCACTTTGACAAACTGAGTGCTAAGGAAATTCAGATCTTCAAGACCATGATTTAAGACCTGAAAGCTAAATTTCAAAGGCGTCGTTATGAAGCTAAAGGCTCTCATGAGCGTCTGAAGCTTTATGCTGAAAAGAGCGTCCAAGCTCATAATGAGGCTTTGAGGAGAAATGCTCTCGGTCGTCCTAGCATTGATCCCAAGCTTGCCGCTAAGAAGAAGAAGCCAGTTGCACCCGGAGCTGACGCTTCACAACAAGAAGTCCAGAAGATCGTCTTTCCCAAAGGTTTCGTTGTTTCAAAGTCATCCGCGACATCTATTGCTTCTGAAAGGAAGAAGACCGAGAAGCCAAGAAGCGCAAGAACCAAGAAGCCTCTGATGTCGCTCCCTCCCAGAAGAAATGGAAGACAAAATCTTCTAAGGCTTCACAAAGGGAACAAGCACCAACATCCTCATTTGCTCCTCTGGAGCCATTGCTTGTTAAGCCCATATCAGTTTCCTTACTTGCCTCGTCCCACAAAGAACGAATAATGGTTGTGCATGAGCCTTCTCCCACAATGGCTCATGACTCTGAAGAGATTCCAGCTGTTGACACCACCGCAGCTGAAGACATTGGTCGTGAAGACAATGTGGCCGATGATGAAGTCCTTCCTCAGCTGATCCAGAACCCGGTATCATCGCACGTGCCTTCGCACAATAAAACTATTAGCATTGGCGGTCCCACGATGCCAATTGCACAAGAAGAGTTCTAGGAAGAGCAATACCCAACACCCCGCTACATGAAGTCATTTTGCGGACACCACCAGCTCAAGTCACTACTCTAGTACTTGAGACTCCCCAAGCAACACTAGACGACATGGAGAAAACTATGCCATCACCGCATGCATCGCCCTCATTACGAAGGCTTCGTAGAGGCCCAAGACCCTCTATCTCCATGTCCAGTATCCCTGAAGAGGATGTGCGCACCACAAGCTCAGTATCATGCCAAATGTTTCCTGAAGACAAACCATCACATACTGCTCAAGAGTCTGAAGCCAAACCGGCTGAAGATATTTCGAGTGCAGCAGCTGGAGACCATCAAGAACCTTTTGTTGAACCTGATGTGATACCAGAAGTGAATCTGCGTGATACCCCAATACTTGAAGCTGCTCCTACCACTCGGACTGGAGCCAATGATGTTATCATGGCTGAAGTAAATGAAGATGCCTCTAAAGCAATTCAGCCATCCACCTCGGATGTTGCGGCAGCTCCACCTGTACCACACACCATGGCCAGGGCGTTCAATCATGAAGGGGAGCTCATTAGCGTCAAATGGCTTGTCCTTACACCTCCCGAAGCTCATGGGCCATTATATGACTATCATGTCGAACAAAGGCGTCAGACGCAGAAGCCCGTGCCGAGGATGCCAAGGCTTCCCAGCACAGACACCATTGCAAGCTCCTTCAGCATGTTAAGCTTCAGGGAGCATAACACATTCTTTGATAGAGCCAAGAACCCCTACAAGAATCCAAAGGTAGATTCTAATAGATTCAGGAGTCACATGCCACGAGGCTATTACTCATGCATTCTCTAAAACAAAGATAGAATCTTTTCGCACAAGCATCTTTGTTGTGATGCAATGGTCGGACTGCCATGTCTAGAAGAAGCCCTTGACTGCTTTTGAGATTTCGGGCTTCTCCCCTTTGTCATCGACAAGGAGCACTAGAATAAAGTGTTGCTGCTACAATTCTATACCACGTTGCAAATATCTGGCTACAACAGGGATCTGAAAACATGTGTCCTTGAGTGGATGAGATGAGATGTCCATCATGAAGCCAAAGCTCAAGATATCCTCGAGCTCACTTCCATGCCCACTCTCGGTGATCTTTATGAGCCAGGTTGTCAGCTCTATGAAAAAGAGCTTGAAAGCATCTTCCAGAAACCTGAGCCCAACATGAGCCAAGTGCTATCCATGATGAAGCCATTGCCTGCAGATGTTGAGTACCCCACACACTTTTTCGTCAATGACCACGAGTACCAGCCACACATTATCTACCATATCCTGAGGCATACTTTGTGGCCAATCAAACGACACTCCTCCTCTGCATAGCTTGAAGGCACTATGAAGACATTGGTCTTCTACATCCTCAATGGAATCTGCTTCAATACTCATGATTTCTTCATCGGGCAGTTGGCAGCGTCTGGCATTGATCTTTTTGGCCTAAAATTCTATGCACCAAGGATCATCCGACTGATTAAGCTTCGCTCAACTATCAAATATCAAGCTTCAGCGCGCAATCATGTTGTATTCTTGCCTGACGTAGATATGTCTCATGAAGCCATATACCTAGCACCTGCCAAGGAACCCACCCATGAAGGCAATGCTTCTTTTCAAAGATTCTCTACACCTCTTGTAGCCACTATGTGCCCAATCATGTTGCTGATGGTCCCTTTGTCGGTCAGCTTCGTCTGTAGCATCGTGCTAACACTGATGCAACCGAAAGCACAGTTCCTCATAGGCCTCGGAAACAATCTTGCATCTTGAATTACAGAGAACTTCTAGTTTCTCTACATCAGAAGCATGATAGGCATCATGACTGTATGAAGCGTCAAATGCAAAGTCTTCTTATGGATGTCAATCGGATTCGCAACCTCTCCACCAAGAATTATTTTGTTTCTCATGAAGCATGTACGGGTGCTTGGAAGAGCCTCACAATGCTCTATTCTGAAGATGAACTCATTGCTGATTGATTCACTCAAAGATTCAAATTCAACTCCAAGCCCCCATAATCAGCTAAGGAGTGTCTTGCACCTTCCATTGAAGAGTAGGACTACTCATCATCTGCTCCAACTATGTTTGCATGTGTCATTGATGAGCAGGACGATGCCACTTCACCAGCTATGGCTTCTCTGCACCACGACGTTGCATAAAGCCCCACTGCACCACCCAACTCCACTGTCGACTCGGCTGCCCCAACATCTTCACCAACACCTGTGTGGAACACTTAGACACTCTATGTCGTCATTCCTTTTTGGTCATTCGATGACAAAAGGGGGAGAAGCATATGGCTTTATAGTCTTCAAATGGGTCCATATGGGTAGGTGTTATATTTTGGTTAAGTCTTGCAACTCTTGTTCATGAACTATTGGTGTTTGAGTTGTAACACTTAAGTCCAGATGGGACGTATGCTACATTTTCTACTGTTTTGATTGCATGGTTGAATTTCTATCTTATGCGCATAAAATCATTTTGCAAACGCCCATTTATCATTGTGCATGTCATTATATTCAATACATTCTTCTATGCACTATGATTTGACATCATGAAAAGAGGGAGATCTCCACAAAGCAAAACCTACAATGTGCATTTGCATTCAAAAGCAAATTGCTTATATGCACATGTTCAGGGGGAGCCATTTTCAACTTCATGAAGCCAATGACCACGTTTTGTAACTTTCACATATTTTTATCCCCGTTGAAAACTTCAACTAGTTTGTCATCGGTCACTAAAAACAGGGAGATTGTAAGTGCATCTAGTGCCGCCCCTAGTTGGTTTTGGTGTATTGATGACAAACGTGGTTGAGGGACTAATGTGTATGTGAGATTCACAGGAGAACACGGTTAGAAGTCCCTATTGATTCGGTTTACTCACCAAATATGACACCTAAAAATATATGAAGACATTGAAGACAATGGTGGTTCGTGAAGACATTCACGTTGAAGATAATGACGTATGAAGACATTGCTTGAAGGCAATGAAGTGAGAATACATTGTTTCTTTCATAGTTTCATTTTCTTCTTTTTTGAGTCATAGGAACCACCGAACTGTCAAGTGGGGTCCAAGTGAACAAAGTCAGAAAATTGACGTGATGCTCAACCCAAATCCTATGTCTTTGAGTGAAGACAATGAGAGAAAAATCTTATCCTGAGTTGGATAAGTCATCCTTACTTGTAGCCCAAGTCAAGCTGTTGCGTGTGTTTGAAATCCGACCGTTGGACAAGTGTTAGTTCCCCACTAACCCCGGGTCATTTCAGACAAATCATGGCCGGATGACTCCTGGCTATAAATAGCCCACCACTCCACCATAAATTGGTGGCTTCTCAGAGTTAAGACATGGCTTTTGTCGTTTGAGAGCATCCCGCCTCAGAAGCCATTGAGAGAGAATCCTTGCAAGGACAAAACCCAAAACACCCAGAGCCCAAAGAGTGTTTGACATCACTTAAGTCTTTCTATCTGCATGATCTAAAGACTTAATATACTTGAAGACTGTGATCTTCCAGTCGATTAGGCATCGCGTTCTAAGGATCCAAGAGTCATTGTGGATCGTTGGTGAACGAAGTCTTTGAAGATTTGGAAGTCTATCTTGTAGACTTACCAGAGTGATTGGGCGAGGACTAAGTGACCTTAGCTCGAGGGTAATTAGATGAAGACGCGGTCTTTTGAGTTCAATCTCAGCCTCGCTAACCAGACGTACAGTTGTCACAGCAACTGGAACTGGTCTACCAAATCCTTGTCTTCGTCAAGAAATTGGTTCTATCACTTCGCCCACTTTACTTACTGTTTGGCTTCTTGAAGTCATTGCTTGCCTATTCTGTTTGACTTCTTGCGTGAAGACATTCACTCTGATTGCATATTTTGTTTCACACCTTCTTCCAATTCTGATATGTTCTACCTAGCAGCTATTTGTCTTTATGCTTAATCTAATATGACTACTTGACTATGGCTAGGCTAGTGTAGTTTATCTTCTGTTGTATATTGTGTAGGTGTTATTTGCATGTCTGTCTTCGAAGACATTGCATGTCTTGAAGACTTCCATAAAAATCACCTATTCACCCCCCTCTAGTCGATAACTAGCACTTTCAAAAACGGGTTTGATAAAATAAATCATGGGATTCCCCCGTGAAGAGGCACGGAAAACAAATCATGGGTTTCCTCACTTGCCACAAATGGGCTCTTCCTCATGGTCGTTGTCGAAGAGATCTGACTTGGCAGCTGAGGATCCCAAGCCAGCGCTACAGAATGTGTCCTTCGGAAATGACAAAAGGGGCTCCATGGCGATGGAGGATGGAAAATTGTTCATAACGACCCACATGAGATCAGCGGCAGGGCCATTAATGAGATCGACGGCTGTAGAACCAAAGGGGTTGGGGTGCGAAACTTAACCTACGACATAGCCCGCGTCAAGCCGTCACTGTCAAGAACCTCGATGTCATAGCCGGCGTCTGCGACATGCTAGAATAATCAAGCCCACTGATTGAAAGGCCGCGGCCAGTCATCGTTGTCAGCTTCCTCGGTGGCCTCCTCGCCGACGTCAGGCGAAGAGGACGCGGTAAAGCTCATTTGGGCACTTTGCTCCTCGAGCTCCCTGGGAAGCGTAGTCAGACTTAGGTTGCGACGCTCTGGAGTGGAGGATGGGGATGCGGATCTGTGGGAAAGGCGACATTTCGCAAGCGTCATCTCAGAAAATCAGGGTGGCGAGGGTATGTAAATTTGTGGGTAACCTACATGGGCAGACTGACAGAGGTTGACGATGGAGGTGACGAGGCGGCGGCGGCGATGAACTAGCTAGGGTTTTGAGCAAGGGATGGGTGGTGTGTGTGTGAGAGAGCGGGGGATTTGGGGTGAGCGCATGATCTGGGTGTGTGTGTAGAAGGGGTCCAAGGTGGCATTTGAGGAAATGTCGCGGGTACTGAAAATTCTACTAGGCGGGAGTAAAATGGCGGGGCTACTGAAAATTTGGATCAAGGGATTGAAGGAGAGCGGGGCGGGAGTAACAAACATCACACACGGTTAAAACATAATAATCATGTGCTATCAAACAGAATAACAATCCAAGCGAGCATATATTTTTGAAATTGCGGGGGATGCAGGAAGGAGTAAAATGTCGGGTCTACTGAAAATTTGTATCAATGGATTGAAGCAGAGCCGGGGTAACAGACATCGCAAACGGTCCACACATACTAATCATGTGCTATCAAACAGAAAAAACCTCTACGCGGGTAGATATTTTCGATATTGCAAGGGAGTAGATATTTTCGAGAGCGGGATCGAAGCCTCGTGGAGCCCAATATACTGTGACGATGTGGTCGACAGGTGCATGGGCGCGGTACACGGGTAGTCCAAGGGAACCGTGTCTGTTGCGTATCCAATCGCATACGATTGTTGCATCCAACTCGTGTGTTGTTTATAAATTTGGAAAAAATGCGGGAAAGTGTTAGAACACGAACACACTTGCATGTGGTCCAAATATATGTATGAAAAGGGTGGTTTGATGTTCAAATACCCAATGCACAACTTTGATGTTGCACCTTTCACACAAATTGCATGTTATTATGGCTAGTCCCCCCTCCCCCCCACACACACTTTGCATTGGAGGGAGGGGAGTCCTAGTTATGAACGCATGCCCCCAAATAGCCGGGTCTAACATCTCAACCTGCCATAACACAAAACCTAAAGGATGGCATCATGGTCACCCCCTTTTGCTTCCGGTGAAATGTGGACCGTGTGCGGGCCCACAAATGTGTGCTTGTGGCGCGAGATGGGTGAGACCACATACGAACCACACATGCAGGTGGCCCGATGTGTGTGTGTGTGTGATATTTAAATACACGGTTCACAAATTTGATGTGGCACATGTGCCTCGCAAATTAATCAAACATCCCCAACCCCACATAGGTTCAGCAAGTGTGAAGTTGCCCCCCACACACACTTTGAGTCGGTGGGAGGGGGCATCTCACCAAGACGTATTGTAACACTGACCAAGAATAATAACCACCTTGGTCGTATAACCTCTCTCATTGTTGACTCAAAGTGAAGGACGACGTCTGCACATGGCCCATTAAATGGGGTAGCTTGTCACCAATATCCACGCGAGGGAGTGCCTGAAGACAACCATGCTACCTCTTGAGCATGTGTTAGTTTTCCTTTGAAGGGGAAAGGGTGATGCAGCAAAGTAGCATAAGTATTTCCCTCAGTTTTGAGAACCAAGGTATCAATCCAGTAGGAAACAACGCACAAGTCACCTAGTACCTGCACAAACAATCGAGAACCTTGCAACCAACGCGATAAAGGGGTTGTCAATCCCTTCAGAGCCACTCGCAAAAGTGAGATCTAATAAAGATAGTAGAGTAAATATTTTTGGTATTTTTGTTGTATAGATTGAAAAGTAAAGATTGCAAAATACTAAACGAGATGTGAAGTAAACAAAAGAGGTTCAATATAATATGAAAGAGACCCGGGGGCCATAGGTTTCACTAGTGGCTTCTCTCAAGATAGCATGTATTACGGTGGGTGAACAAATTACTGTCGAGCAATTGATAAAAAAGCGCATAGTTAGAAATGATCTGCATCTACTACTATTACTCCACACATCGACCGCTATCCACCATGCATCTAGAGTATTAAGTTCATAAGAACGGAGTAACGCATTAAGCAAGATGACATGATGTAGAGGGATAAACTCAAGCAATGTAATATAAACCCAATCTTTTTATCCTCGATGGCAACAATACAATATGTGCCTTGCTGCCCCTACTATCACTGGGAACGGACACCGCAAGATTGAACCCAAAGCTAAGCACTTCTCCCATTGCAAGATAGATCAATCTAGTAGGCCAAACTAAACTGATAATTCAAAGAGACTTGCAAAGATATCAAATCATGCATATAGGAATTCAGAGAAGAATCAAATAATATTCATATATAAATTGTTCATAAATCCACAATTCCTCGGATCTCGGCAAACACACCGCAAAAAGTATTACATCGAATAGATCTCCAAGAGAATCGAGGAGAATTTTGTATTAAAGATCAAAGAGAGAGAAGAAGCCATCTAGCTAATAACTATGGACCAGAAGGACTATGGTAAACTACTCACCCTTCATCGGAGAGGCTATGGTGTTGATGTAGAAGCCCTCCGTGATTGATTACCCCTCCGGCAGATCGCCGGAAAAGGCCCAAAGATGGGATCTCATGGGTACAGAAGATTGCGGCGGTGGAAAAGTGGTTTCATTCGTCTCTCTGATGTTTATAGGGTATAGGAGTATATATAGGCAGAAGTATGTCGGTGGAGCTACGAGGGGCCCACGAGGGTGGGGCGCGCCTACCCCCCTTGGCACGCCCTCCTACCTCCTGGCCACCTTGTGGAGTCCCAGATGTCTACTCCAAGTCTTCTGGATTGCTTTCGGTCCAAGAAAGATCATCGCAAATGTTTCATTCCGTTTGGACTCCGTTTGGTATTCCTTTTCTGCAAAACTCTAAAATAGGCAAGAAAACAAAACTGGCACTGGGCGTTCGGTTAATAGGTTAGTCCCAAAAATAATATAAAAGAGCATAATAAAGCCAATTAAACATCCAAAACAGATAATATAATAGCATGGAACAATAAAAAATTGTAGATATGTTGGAGACGTATCAAGCATCCCCAAGCTTAATTCCTGCTCGTCCTCGAGTAGGTAAATGATAAAAATAGAATTTTTGATGTGGAATGCTACATAATATAGTTATCAATGTAATTTTCTTTATTGTGGAATGAATGTTCAGATCCGAAAGATTCAAGCAAAAGTTTAATATTGACAAAAGAATAATAATACTTCGAGCATACTAACAAAGTAAACATGTCTTCTCAAAATAACATGGCCAAAGAAAGCTATCCCTACAAAATCATATAGTCTTGCTATGCTCTATCTTCATCACACAAAATATTTAAATCATGTACAACCCCGGTTTCAGCCAAGCAATTGTTTCATACTTTAGTATTTTCAAACGTTTTCAACTTTCACGCAATACATGAGCGTGAGCCATGGACATAGCACTATAGGTGGAATAGAATGGTGGTTGTGGAGAAGACAAAAACAGGAAGATATTCTCACATCAACTAGGCGTATCAATGGGCTATGGGGATGCCCGTCAATAGATATCAATGTGAGTGAGTATGGATTTCCATGCAACGGATGCACTAGAGCTATCAATTTATGAAAGCTCAAAAAGAAACTAAGTGGGTGTGCATCCAACTTGCTTGCTCATGAAGACCTAGGGAACTTTGAGGAAGCCCATCATTGGAATATACAAGCCAAGTTCTACAATGAAAAATTCCCACTAGTAATGAAAAAGATCATGGTGCTACTTTGAAGAACAAGTGTGGAAAAAGGATACTAGCAGTGTCCCTTCTCTCTTTCTCTCTCATTTTTTGGGCCTTTCTTATGGCTGTCGGTGTATTTGGATCGACACCTATGGGATCACAAGAATCCCTACTACGGTTGCGGGGCGCGGGGTTGAGAGAAGAGCGGATCTAACAGTCCGGACACGGTTCCTTTACCCAGGTTCGGGCCGCAAAGATGCGTAAAACCCTACTCCTGCTTTGGTGGATTATATGTTTGTGTTCTTCAGTTAGTGAGCAGCTCCAATAGAGTTGTGAGGAGTTTTAAAAAGCCGAATCCTCCTCCTGGTCACCTCGGGCCTCCTTTTATAGGAAAAGGGGTCGCCACAGTGGCACACAGGAGGTGGAAAGGGTACAGTGATGCGAGGTTATCCCTTGCATTACAGGACAAGGCGCATTTAATGCGCTTAGCTTAGGTGTCCCTGCTTTATCGGGGACGAGGGGAGACGTCCGTCTTGTTCGTCGCCGCCCCTCCTCGTGTTGACACGCGCCTTGGCCAGCAGTGCCTGAGGTGCCATGTAGGCAGACAGGCAGCTGAGGTGGCGCAACGGCGGGTCTCCACGAAGATCTGTGGGTTGTCACGCAGGAGCATGTCCAGCTGGTCGGGTCGGTAGCTGCGTGGGTCGGTGGAAACCCGGTTGGTGCGGGCCTGATGGTGGCCCTGCGGGTGTCCTCGACAAGGGCCTTGCCGGGGGCTCCGGCAAGGGTCCTGCCGTGGCGCCTGTTGTCATCCCCGGCAAGGCGCTTGCCGGGGGCCTTGTAGTTCTCCTTGGCTGGGATCCCGCCAAGGGTCGTCGTCTTCTTAACTTGTATCTGATCTTGGATGTCTTCACAAAGATCGGCATGCCACCATGGGGATATCTCCCGAATCCTGGCCCCATGGGGGCGGTGGACTCAAGGGTGATCCGCTCAGTAGGCGTGGGGCGAGCTGCCGCGGCAAGGGTCTTGCCGGGGCTGCCAGAGCCGGCTCCCGGCAAGGACCTTGCCGGGGGAAGCCGCTTCGTCCCTTTGCTCTTTGTGGTCTTGTTCTTGGCGTTGCTCTAGTCTCCATCAAGCTTCGATCTTACCCTGGCTCACCTCCCTTGCCATGCTTGGTGTGGTGGTGCCCGTGGCTCAGACTGCCCGTGCACAGTCATAGGGGTATAAAAAGTGTACCCCTTTTTTTGTACACCGACAGGAGCCCCCGGGCCTGGGCCACACATAAGCGCGACACGTTGTTGGGCCAGGCCCAGAATGGTGCGCGGGCAGGCGGGGTGGTTTTCACCGTGGTAAAATTTTCCGCACGCTGCGCCTCCCATGACCCACGCGCGCGGCGCGGGGTGGAGGGGCGTGCGTGACGTGGGCGGCATCCGTGGGGCGGTTTCCGCAAGCATGCATCACGTCGCAGTAAATGGGAAAGGAGGTGGCTCACGCCTTCCCCGTAAACGGGGGGAGGCGTGGAGGCGTGGTCCGCTTACTAGATGGGGCCGAGGCGCGGTCGTCTAGGCGTCCACTCCTCATGATCACGGGGTGGGGAGAGGTCGCCTCACCCGTCCCTTCGGTCCTGCACGTTCGCCATGTGCCTTCCATGCGTTCGAGGTGGCGAGCGGTGGAGGCGGGAAACCGAGCCGTCGCTGGTTGGGGCGGCGGGTCAGTCCCGGCCCCCCTCGCCTTCTGTGTCTTGATTGGCCGAGCGGGGCGGTCGAGCTCCAGCCCCGCCCCTTTATAAAGGGCGGAGGGAGGGGACGGTGCCCCGCACTCCTCAATCTTCTTTCTCCTTCAGCTTCTGCTCCTCTCTTCTGTCCGCCATGAAGAGAGAAAACCCCGGCTCCTCAACGATGGCGGCGAGCGTCGTGATGGCTTCTCGCCCCTCATTGGTTACCCCAAGTGGAAGGTTGAGATGTAGCGTAGCGGCAAATTTCCCTTGGCAAAGATACCAAGGATCGAATCCCATGAGACTCCGAGGGTCAACAAGTAGGTGGCAACGGCGCCAGAAACTTAGTGGTTGACGGGACCTGCACACAGATACAGATAACTTTGCTCCCAACGAGTACAGAGAGGTTGTCAATCCCTCCGGCCTTGTTGTTTACAAAGGATCAAACACAAGAGATAATAATGATAGCTATGACTGCAACTAGGAAATAAAAACAGGAAGTAAATAGAAGGTGTGATCAGCGGTGGTAATATGGACCGGGGTCCCATGATGTTCACTAGTGATGTCTCTCTCCCAAAAGACGATAAAACAACAAAGCGAGGTAAACAAATTACAGCTGGGCAATTGACAGGATTATGTGCGCAAACCAATGCTAACTATGCTGCAAAGAAAGGTAGAGGCTCAAAAGCATGGGCGGTACGCCAAAGCAAGTAGACCGAAATCCATCTGCATCTACTACTAATCATCCACCTTGAGATATCTATCCAGAACATCTCGCTGGTATTAAGTTGCGAATCCCACCCAAAGTGTAAACTCAAATCAACAGACAACTGCATTAAAAGAACTTTGCGTAAAGTAAACAATCCTTGCACCCGCAAGTACAAGCACCGTTGTTTTCTCCCTTGTGGCAACAGCACATCCCCTAGACTCATGTTTCTGTCACTCAAGCTAGTCATCAGGGGGCATGAACCCACAATCAAGCATAACGCTCCCTCTTGGAGTTACTACCTACTACTGGGCCAAAGCAATAAACAGCAACGGAGAACATGCAAGAATTACTCAAGAACAAAGATATAAAAGAGGTGAATCAAATATATTACTCAAACACAATCTGAACATAGTCTCATAATCCATTATATCCCAGCAAACTCAGCAAAGCAACAGCAGAAATATTACATATGTGCCTCGATCATGTAGGGCAGCTCACGAGGTCTAAACCATGAAGAGCAAAGAAGGGAGGAGAACATCACATAGCTACTGATCATGGACCCATGGTCCAAGGTGGACTACTCATGACTCATCCGGGAAGCGTCCATGGTGGTGGAGAAGCTCCCGGTGGTGGTTCTCCCCTCTGGCAGGGTGCCGGGAAGAGTTCTCCTGATGCTCCCGATCTTTGAAGCACTACGGCGGCGGAACAGAGGCGAGATCGCGAAAAAGGGTTCTGTCCTCGAGGGTTTCGGGACGAGAGGGATATATATGCGAAGGGGGCAGCCAGAGGCGGAGCAGGGGCCCCAGGCGCCCCCCTGGCGCGGCCAGGGGTGGGGCCGCGCCAGGTGGCCGCCTGGGCCTCCCCTGGCTCCCCTCTGGCCCATCTTTGGTTCTTCGCGAAGCTTCCTGTACGCTGATTTTTCCTATATTTTTCCTGGAATTTTTGGAGCACTTTTAATATGGGGGAAACCTGAAATAGAGAAACAGCAGAAAAAAGGAACTGACACTGCGGTGCACTGAGTTAATAGGTTAGTCCAAATATGATCAAAAGTGTATGGAAGTGCATCAATATCATAGCAATATCACACAAAAGAAGCATGGAGCAAGCAGAAATTATAGATACGTTTTGGACGTATCAACATCCCCAAGCTTAATTCCTGCTCGTCCTCGAGTAGGTAAATGATAACAAGCATAATTTCTGTGGTGACATGCTATCAACCATATAAGAACTTTTAAGTAAAGCAATCAAGGCATGTAATTCAATTCAAGTCATAACAAGCAAGAGTCTATATTAGCATTTTAACAAGCAACATAAGAACATAAAGGTGCAAGAGGTCTCGCTGTCCGTGACTCGAATGTCTCCAAATGGTGTTTGCGTGCAATAAAGGGGATAGGGATATACGAGAGAGTAAAACATAGTTTTTGTATTGTTGAGAACTTAATCTACTAAAGTTTCACACTTGGTCTTCTTTGGAATCTTATCTTGACTCATCCCCAGACCACTAGCCAAGTACATGTCAAAATGATCCACTCCCTTTCGATATTTTGAGCACTCATGCAATGGATGAGCGTAAGCAAGAAAGTTGACACTTAGGATGGCAAAGAGAGAAAAATGATGAAGGGGGAAGACAAAAAAGGTGTGAAAGGCTCACATCAATGAGGACAATCATAGGCGAGAGAAAGCCAAATGATAGATACGATGTGAGGAGTAGGGATTGCCATTCAACGGATGCACATATGAGCTAAGGTAAGCTCTCCAATGGAACTAGTGGGGGTGCATCCAACTTGCTCGCTCAAGAAGACCTAGAGCTCTTTTGAGGAGGCTCATCATTGGAATATACAAGCCAAGTTCTATAGTGTGAAGGTCCCCACATAGCTATATGCATGAATGATAATCTCTATGGTAGTACAAGGTATAAGATGGAGTACGAGTGTGGATCTCTCAAAAGGAATAGTAGTGTCCCCCTTCTCTCTTTTTATTTCTTTTTCTCTTTTTTCTATTTTTTTTTATTTTTTTGTGGCCTCAATGGCTCTTTCTATTTAACTCTCATTTGTCCTCTTTGGGTGTGGGGACCCCGACTTAGAAGTCGAGATCACCGAATGCACGTGTACAGTGATCCCAGAGATCAATGCTCACTGAACACACAGAAGCTGAAATAACAAGAGTCTTACATCCATACAAATAGTCTTACACGCATTAAGGCCATTATGGCCAAGTCTTACATAGATAGAGCCTCACGGGCTGAATAGCAAATAACTCAAGTAGCGGAAGTCTTCGATAAACGGGTAGAACCCATGCCATCTGCCTTAACCCTATAGGCATTCTGACTGGGATAGCGTCCTAGTTCACATGTTCGTCTTCAAAGAACTCTTCCTCATATTCCTGCTCTTCCATGCCTGGCCAATTAAATAACCAGTGGCAAGCCAATGAGTACTTTGAATGTACTCGCAAGCAACCCATGATGTGGTTCAAGTAACAGTGCAATTGAATAACAATGATCAATCTAGCAAGGCTAGAACAAATATTCTACCATAAAGTTTATGCATCAATAACCTCGCGTAACCTCGAAGACAGGTTACCGACATCAACATGAATATGATTCATCTCATCGAGTCAAGTCACCACCTTGACCCACATACACACGCATGCCAACACTGATGAAGTAAAATTCTGGACATAGTTTAAGTAGCACCACCCAACTGTCCATGACCGTGGACACGGCTATTCGAATAGTTTTACACTCTGCAGAGGTTGCGCACTTTACCCACAAGATCCGGGGAACTTCCGTGTTATCCACGACCCGCGGTACCTCAAGTACCCGGGGTAAGCACCCGGTCATTACCTTTCCTTAGACGACACTAACATAGAGTCCACTCGTTGGCACACGGCCCTCGGGTACAAACAATAGATCACGGGACTTGCCCTAATTTCAATGTCACGCGTACCCGAAGGGACCAACAGTGTGTCCGGTGCCCTGTAAAAACAGTCATGGCCGTCTATCCAAGCACGACCCCGTCCCGGGAAAGACCTCAAGTCTCCCCGTCACTAGTAATGCGGGCACCATGCTAGTATCGACCTAAGTAATCAATAAAGCCCTGTCCCATAAGGGGTAGTGTGGTTGCACATGTTTGGTTGGGACGGTAGTCACACATAAATCTAATCCATCATTCCACCATGCACATGATCTACCGGCACATCACTTCTTTCTCAAGTGATGACCTAACACTTCATCACCCTCGGGCATTAGGGGCACCCGATGGGTTCATGCAAAGATTTTAGCTACGAGGGTTCATCTCACACATGCATCATATAAGCATCATGACCATCTATTTGCATGACATCTAGCACTTAGCAAGATCAAGATCAAGCATGCATCATGTGGTGGAATCAACTAGGTTACCATCGTAACCCTATCATCATGCATCGGAAACAAACGGTTCCGAGGAACAAGTGTATCATGGTCAAAGGGCTGCTTGCCTGGATTGGCTTGGTCTTCAAAGTCGTCAAGTCCTTCTCCTTCTTCTTCCACAGCAACTTCGTCAAATACGGGATCTATACGTCGCATAATAACCACGGGAAAATAAGAATACAAATAAAACAGAAAAACCAAAGTGCTCAGAAAAATGTCAACTCATTTTTGTAAAATACTAGAGAGATTTCTAAGGTGGGGAAAAATCTTAGTTGGAGTTTTGTAGTAACAGAATAGATTTATTGATTTTTGAACAGGAGTTATACTGCTCAAATTTGAATTTAAATTTGAACAGTACAGAAAAGTTCCATGGATTTGAATGAAAGTGGTACCATTAAATAGGTTGGAATATTACAAGATTTTAGGAGTTGGAAATATTTAATTTGGATCAATATTCTTTTCTGTAGAAACGTTTAAAGCATTTACAGAAAAGAAAAAGGAAAAAGGGGTCATGTGCACTGGGCCAAAGGAGGCCACAATGCACGGCCCAGACGGACTGGCCCAGCCGCACGGGAGCCAGCGCGCGCGCGTCAGGTTTTCAAACCTGACGGGCGGGGCCCGTGGGTCAGCGGCACAGAGGAGGGGGAGAGAGGTGGGGGGATGACAGGCGGGGCCCGCCTATCATCTCTAACCCCACGGCCACGGCGGCGGCGAGCTCACCGGCGAGGATTCCGGCCACGGCGTCGGCAACGGAGGCCAGGGACGTGACCAGCGTCGTGTTGCGGTTGCTGTGGTGGTGGTGCGGCACGGCGGGGAGTCCTGGTTCACCGGCGGCGAGGTGGGACGGCGGAAGCTCGTCGGAGGGTCGAGGTCGTTTCCGACTGCCACAGAGAGGGGAAACGAGGGGGAAAGAGTCAGTGAGGTGCGGCGGTTCCGAAACGGGTGGAAGGAGAGGCAGGGGAGGACCGTACCTCGAGATCGCCGGCGGCCCGACGCGGCGGAGCTCCGGTCGATCCCGAGCACTGGGGCGCCCTGGGGTTGAACTGGAGATGCTGGGGGGATCAGGGGAGTGGTGTGAGGCTTGTGGTGGTGTTGGAGAAGCTCGGGAGGGCCTATTTATAGGGGCTCGACGGAGACCCGTGGTCCAGTGCGCCGGCGAGCTCCGGCTCGAGGCTACAGCGCACGGGAGGCCAGCGGAGTGAGTCCGTGGAGTTCCTGGACGAGCTCCACGTCCAGCTGAGGTGAGAGGAGGAGCGGGGGAGCGTCAGAGGCGCGCGCGCGTGTGAAGCAGAAGAATGGCCGAAGCGGGCGGCCGGTGCGCGTGCGACGACGTTCACTGGAGGGCGCAGGAGGAGGGGGGACAGCGCCGGGGAGGTCGCGGACGTCGAGGCGCCTCGACTGGCGCGAGGGGGAGGCCCGAGGCTGTCGGGGATCGGCGATTGGCTGGAGCCAGCGTGCGGTGGGCACTGTTGCGCGCTCCAGAGCACGCGTATTGCTGGCATCAGCGCGCTCTCGCCGGTTTGGTCCAAACCAGCGTGTCCAACAGTGTCTAGCGCGTTGTGGGAGGAGTAAAGAAAGAGCCTGAGGCCTTGGATGCCCTGGGGATGCAGAGAGAGAGGGAGAGGGCTGGTAAAATGGTGGAAGCTGGCTGTACAGCAAGGTAAAACAAGGGTTTCACCCTTCAATCATGGAGCTGGGGTGCTGGGGGAGTTACTGGAGGTAGCTGGTAACTCAATGAGCCTGTGGTAAGAAGTTGAGGCCATGGAGAAAAGTGAAAGTGGTCAAATTGGAGGTTTTAGTAATTCTGCAGAAGGTGTTTGATCAGTGTTTGATCAAGTAAATGATGTCCACTTGACATGGCACTTGACAGGGTTGAAAGACATGAGAAAATAGGGTGCTTCACCAAATTTGGGCTCATTTGAAGAAACTAGCCAATGTAACTTTGGTGAACCCTAGAAATCAACAGAAACAGTTTCATCTTGATTGAGTCAAGCTAATCATCTCCCCTTGATGCACCACTTGGTGTAGCATCATCATTTGGGGTATTGATCATGCCCACAAAGTTTGAAGCTCCAGATAAAAAGTTGGTAATGTAAAGTTTTTCAAATTTGCATTTGAACAGAAAGGGTTTTGAGGTGAACTGATCAAGTTGCTCTATTCAAATTCTTGTGCCATTTGGTCTAGGTGCCTTATTAGGCCATTCTAGCATGTGCACCAAGTTTGAGAGCATTTGGACAAGTTTGGCAATGTAAAGTTGCTCAAACTTCAAATATGGACAGAATGGTTATGAAGGGGTTTGAGGATGTTTTCTTGCTTCCCAAGGCATGGGACTTGGCAAGATCATCAAATATGTCATATATGACATGATAGAATTTCCCTGGAATTTTTGGAGAAAGTTTCCTTTGTAAATATTTCAAAAGCTTGAAATATCCAGAAAGGGTTTTAGAGGGTTTAGCCCATTATTTTGAACATGACCAAGTGTTGAAACTCTTATATATGGACAATATATGTCCTCTGAGTCTCTCTGAATTTTGGCAAATATTTTTGAAATAGTTAAATAATTTTCCCCTATTAAAGACCATTTCTGGCCTTAAGAAAAAGCTTTTAAATAAAATAGGAAAATAACTTTTAAAATTATACCTTTGTGGTTTCTGGGAGTCCTATGACTACTAGGTCTCAAATAAACCTTTTGAAATAATTTTCACACCCTAAATCAAGTACTTGCAGTGCAAATCTCAATTCAGGGGTTTTTGGAAAACTAAATTTATAAAATACTTTTTGGCCAAATTAATTTTGTAAGAAAATACTATACTGTTATATAACACTTGGCATGATCATTGGGCAGAAGTTTTGGGTGAGGAGATGAAATCTACAAGAGGTCATAGTTGAATTTAATGAGCACATGAAAAAGCAAATGAAGAAAACTCAATTCCAAATAAAAGCCAAATGATGCTAAAAAAAATTGCTGGTCCAAATTTTCATGCTTCAAGGTTACAAATAACATGTTACAAAATGCAGGGTGTGACAGACCTACCCCCCTTACAAGAATCTCGTCCCCGAGATTCCTAAACTAGGGCTTAAAAGAGATCGGGAAACTCGGATCTAAGATAGTCTTCTTGTTCCCAGGTTGCTTCTGCTTCGGTGTGGTTGCTCCACTGGACCTTGAAGTACTTGATGGTACGGCTCCGCGTACGTCGTTCTGCTTCGTCCAGAATACGAATGGGCTTCTCGCGGTAGGTCAAATCAGGCTGCAGATCAATGGCTTGGTGATCCACATCCTTGTAGAGATTGGGCTTGTCTGGAACTTGGAGACATTTCCGGAGTTGTGACACATGGAATACATTGTGCACATCGGATAGCTCAGGTGGTAGTTCCAACTGATAAGCCACTTCTCCTCGTCGGTCGGTGATCTTGAAAGGGCCAATGAACCTTGGCGCGAGCTTCCCCTTGACGTGGAAACGCTTGGTTCCCTTCAGAGGAGTTACCCGCAGGTACACATGATCTCCGACACGGAAACTCATGTCTCGGCGTCGAGTGTCAGCATAACTCTTCTGCCTTGACTTGGCTGCCTTTAATCGCTCTCTGACTAGTTGGACTTGCTCTTCTGCTGCGCGGAGAATATCTGGTCCAAAGACTAGTCCTTCTCCAGTCTCTGACCAATTGAGGGGTGTGCGGCATCTGCGTCCGTACAATACCTCAAATGGTGCCATCTGAAGGCTTGACTGGTAACTGTTGTTATAGGAGAACTCGGCAAAAGGGAGACAGTCTTCCCACTTGGCTCCATACGCCAGGACACAGGCTCGGAGCATGTCTTCGAGAATCTGATTGACTCGCTCAGTTTGACCTCCGGTCTGTGGGTGGAAAGCTGTGCTGAAAGACAACTTGGTTCCCAAGGCTTCTTGGAACTTCTTCCAGAATCTTGAGGTGAACTGGGTTCCTCGATCCGACACAATCTCCTTGGGAACACTATGAAGACTTACGATTCGGTCGATGTAGAGAGCTGCCAGCCGGTTGCCATCATAAGTGGTCTTGACAGGAATGAAATGAGCCACCTTGGTCAAATGATCGACTATGACCCAGATAGAGTCATGTCCTCTATTCGACCTTGGTAATCCAGTGATGAAGTCCATTCCGACTTTATCCCACTTCCACTCAGGAACTTGGAGTGGTTGAAGCAATCCAGCAGGTCGCTGATACTCAGCCTTGACCCTTTGGCACACATCACACCTTGCAACATAGGTTGCAATCTCTCTCTTCATACCGTGCCACCAGAATCGTGCCTTCAAATCTTGGTACATCTTGGTTCCTCCGGGGTGGATGGAATACGGAGTGTCGTGGGCTTCTTGTAGAATCAGCGTCTTCAGCTCGGTGTTGTTTGGTACGCAGAGGCGATCTTTGTACCAAACAATCCCGTGCTCGTCTTCGGAGAATCCTGGGGCCTTGCCCAGCTTCATCTTCCTCTTGATACCTTTGATGCTTGCGTGTCCATCTTGAGCCTTCTTGACGTCGTCCATCAGGGTCGGTCTGACTTCCAAATGATCCAGAAATCCGGGGGTGACCAATTCCAAACTGAATTGTTCGATCTCCTTAAACAAGGTTGGCTGCCTTTCTTGAATAACGACATTCAAAGAGCAAGCCTTCCTGCTTAAGGCATCGGCCACCATGTTAGCCTTCCCAGGGTGATACTGAACACTTAGGTCATAATCTTTGATGAGTTCCAACCATCTCCGCTGCCTCATGTTCAATTCCTTTTGGGTGAAAATATACTTCAGACTTTTGTGGTCTGTGTAAATCTCACACCGTTTCCCTAGGAGGTAATGCCGCCATGTCTTCAAGGCATGAACTACAGCCGCTAGCTCAAGATCGTGAGTAGCGTAGTTCTCCTCATGGGGTCGTAGCTGCCTGGAGAGGTATGCTATGACGCGGCCTTCTTGCATCAGAACGCTTCGCAATCCGGTTCGAGAGGCATCACAATATATCATGAACTCCTTGTGAATATCAGGTGTTGCCAGAACTGGGGCGGTGCTCAATCTCTTCTTGAGCTCTTGGAAGCTCTCTTCGCATTTTGGCGTCCACTCGAACTTCTTGTCCTTTTTGAGGAGCTGAGTCATTGGTCGTGCAATGCTAGAGAATCCTTCCACGAACTTGCGGTAATAGCCCGCTAATCCGAGGAAGCTTCTGACTTCCTTGACGGTCGTTGGAGATTGCCATTGGGTCATAGCTTCGATTTTTGCAGGATCAACAGATAATCCTTCCTCGGTCAAGACATGACCTAAGAATCCAACTTTATGCAGCCAAAACTAACACTTGCTGAATTTGGCATACAGTTGGTGCTCACGAAGCTTGTCTAGGACCATCCTCAGATGTTGCTCATGCTCTTCCTCCGACTTCGAGAACACAAGAATGTCATCAATGAAGACAACAACGAACTTGTCCAAATATTCCATGAAGACTTTATTCATGAGATACATGAAGTAAGCTGGGGCATTGGTTAACCCAAAAGACATGACCGTGCACTCATACAGGCCATATCTGGTTACGAATGCCGTCTTCGGAATATCTTGGGGTCTGATCTTCAGCTGATAATACCCAGATCTGAGGTCGATCTTGGAGAATACCTTGGCTCCGCTAAGTTGATCAAACAGATCTTCGATCTTGGGAAGCGGGTACTTGTTCTTGATTGTAACTTCATTGAGGGAACGATAGTCAATGCATAAGCGGATGGTACCGTCCCTCTTGGCCACAAACAGAATAGGAGATCCCCAAGGGGAGGCACTCGGGCGGATAAATCCCTTCCTTAGCTGCTCTTCTAGCTGCTTCTTCAACTCGGCTAATTCTTCCATCCCCATTCTATAAGGCTTCTTATAGATGGGTCCTGCTCCAGGCACGAGCTCGATGATGAACTCAATGTCACGGTCAGGGGGCATTCCCGGTAGTTCATCCGGAAAGACATCAGGATACTCACATACCACCGGTACTTGATCTAGCCCAACTTCAAACAGACAGTTGACTTTAGCGGCTTGAGCGGAAGAGGAGTTGGGGGCAAACTTGACTTCGACTCCTTGGTCATTGGTCACAGTGACTGTCCGATTGGCACAGTCTAACAAGCCTTGGTGCTTGCTGAGCCAATTCATGCCTAAGATCACATCCAAGTCTTGCGATCTCAGGATGATAAGGTCTGCTAGGAAGTCTACACCGTTAATGGTAATACCGACTCCTTTACAGCCTATCTTGGCTCTCATCTCGGCTCCGGGAGTTTGTACCACCATAGGGTTATTCAGGGGTGTAGGGGTCATGCCTCTTTTTAATGCAAATCTTTGAGTGAAAAATGAATGCGTTGCTCTAGAATCAAACAAGACAGTTGCAGGTGCTGAGTTGACAAGGAACGTACCCAGCACGACGTCCGGGTCTTCCTAGGCTTCTTCAGCAGTGACGTGATTCACACGCCCCTTCCCATAGTTCGGTGGATTGCGAGGAGCTGGGTTCCTTGGTGGCATTCCACGGCCTTGTCCCTGGTTCTGCGCATTGGGGCGCGGGGCATCAGGCTTCTTGTTGGGGCACACCCTTGAGATGTGTCCGGGCTGACCACATCCAAAGCAAGTGACTTGGTTTGGAGTGTTGATCTTGTTGCCACCACTGGTATTGGAGTTGAAGGCTGGCCTGGGGTTGGCATACTGCTGAGGCTGAGGATTGGCACGAGGTGCAGGAGCTCTTGGCTGCTGATAGGTTGGCTTGGCCGGGGCTGACTGCCACGGACGAGGCTTCTAGTTGCTGGAACTTCCCTTACTGACCAACTTGTGCTTGCGAGTGTCTTCCAAAGCACGCCGCTTGTCTTAAAGCATAAGTGCCTTGTTCACCAGGTCAGGGAAAGACGGGCAGTCGCACACGACAAGCGAGTATTGCAGAGTCTGATTAAGGCCTTCCATGAAGCGCTCCCTTTTGGCAGCATCAGTGCTGACATCTTCAGGGGCATACCTTGACAGAATACTGAACTTCTGCATGTACTCCTTGACAGTGCCACTTCCTTGCTTCAGGGCTCGGAACTCGCGCTTTTTGATAGCCATGATTCCGGAAGGAATGTGGGCCTTGCGGAATTCTGCCTTGAAGTTCACCCAAGTGATGTCTTGTTCAGCATGCATGACCTTGAATCCATCCCACCAAGATCTAGCAGTTCCCCCGAGGCAGTGGGCTGCATAAGCCACCTTCTCGCGATCTTCGGTGCATCCGACTAGTTCCAGTATATCCTCAATGGAACGGACCCAGTCATCTGCATCCAGGGGTTTAGCAGTCTCGATGAAGGTTGGCGGTGCATGCTTCTTGAACTCTGCCAACGTGGAACGTCCATTGCCATTCCCCGCCGGCTGGCGGTTGTTGGTGACAGCTTGAGCAATCAGCTAGAGAGCTGCAGTGTTGGCTTGGCGTTCCTCTCGGAAAGCTTGGAGAAGCTGAGCCATGTCCATGCTTGGAGGAGGTGGTGGTGGAGCTTGGTCGTTGGTTTGGTCGTGGCCTGCCTCTGGCTGAGAGGATGCTCCGGCTTCGGGCTGCTGGGTAGAGGTACCAGTACGAGTTACAACAGGCATCCTGTTGGAGCGGTAAAAGGTCTCATGACTCGGAAGAGGGAAAGCAAGAAAGATGGGTGCCTAGTAAGGGGGTGGGTGTGACACTAAATCAAATCATGCAAGGGCCGAGAGGCCAAAACACATTCATTAAAATCCAGATGGGTGATGTAGTCGTTTACACATTCCCGAAGGAAGAATACGACATACACCCAGACACAACAAAAGCAACACTAGATGGTTTCATATGAACCATACAAGGACTCGACTGCGCATAGGGGTTACACGACCTATCCTACCGTAGGGGTTACAACTGGCATATCCGAGTAGCGAATAATGCCTAAGCGGCGGAATGCTCGGTCGCGTATTCCGGCTCTTCTAGGTCTTCCTCCTTGTCTTCACCTGTCTGGGCTCCCTTGTCGCTTGAAGGAGTAGGGGAGTGGAGGAGTTGGATACGACGGTGCTTCGACGGTGGTGCAGGGAAAAGCTTGCGATATTCCCTTGCCGTCATCCGGCGTCGCCGAGGTGGTTCTTCACCCTTGGAAGACACATCCTCGAAGGGCCTTCCGCCTCGATATGCGATAGCGGATTGTCCAGAAGGGGCTCCTTCCTTCTTGATCCTGTTTGCCTTCTCTTGAGCTCGACGAAGAAGTGCCTTGGTCTTGTAAAGTTCTTCTCGAAGCTTCATTGATTCCGAGGCCAAGTCTTGTGCCAGGCTGTCGGCACACAGACTGAAGTAGGTCTGGAACCGAAGCGAGAGTCCTTCCTTCGGTGGAGGGTCTAGTGCGCTGCTTTCTTCGTCACCTTCCTTCCGGTAAGGTAAGAAGCGAGTTGCCATCTTGGCTGCCATCTCCGGAAGAAGCTCGCGGAGACGGGTTAGTGCCTTGAGTGCAGCAGCCTCGATAGCAAGTGGTAGTGTTGCCATCTGGGGTCCCTCGAAGAACCAACTTGTGGGACGATCGTTTGCCTTCACAATCACTTCCACATGGTACTCCACCTTAGTATCGCTCAACCAATGCTCAAGGTAGGTGAGGATGGGTGCTCGGTGGAACTGACACTCCTGGAGGCTATCCTCGAGAAGTAAGGGAAACCCAGTGGTCAGGTGCTCTTCGGGAACAGCGGCCATCTACAAAGGTGGAATAGGAGGGGTTAATAAGCTGATGAAATCTCAGGTTTAGAAAAGAAGAGAGGTTCAGAAGGTTTTGAAAAGGGGTCTCAACTAACTAACGCCCATGCTAACTAAGGCTTCCTACAGTCGGGATGGCTCTGATACCAGCTCTGTGGGGACCCCGACTTAGAAGTCGAGATCACCGAATGCACGTGTACAGTGATCCCAGAGATCAATGCTCACTGAACACACAGAAGCTGAAATAACAAGAGTCTTACATCCATACAAATAGTCTTACACGCATTAAGGCCATTATGGACAAGTCTTACATAGATAGAGCCTCACGGGCTGAATAGCAAATAACTCAAGTAGCGGAAGTCTTCGATAAACGGGTAGAACCCATGCCATCTGCCTTAACCCTACAGGCATTCTGACTGGGATAGCATCCTAGTTCGCATGTTCGTCTCCAAAGAACTCTTCCTCATATTCCTGCTCTTCCATGCCTGGCCAATTAAATAACCAGTGGCAAGCCAATGAGTACTTTGAATGTACTCGCAAGCAACCCATGATGTGGTTCAAGTAACAGTGCAATTGAATAACAATGATCAATCTAGCAAGGCTAGAACAAATATTCTACCATCAAGTTTATGCATCAATAACCTCGCGTAACCTCGAAGACAGGTTACCAACATCAACATGAATATGATTCATCTCATCGAGTCAAGTCACCACCTTGACCCACATACACACGCATGCCAACACTGATCAAGTAAAATTCTGGACATAGTTTAATTAGCACCACCCAACTGTCCATGACCGTGGACACGTCTATTCGAATAGTTTTACACTCTGCAGAGGTTGCGCACTTTACCCATAAGATCCGAGGAACTTCCGTGTTATCCACGACCCGCGGTACCTCAAGTACCCGGGGTAAGCACCCGGTCATTACCTTTCCTTAGACGACACTAACATAGAGTCCACTCGTTGGCACACGGCCCTCGGGTACAAACAATAGATCACGGGACTTGCCCTAATTTCAATGTCACGCGTACCCGAAGGGACCAACGGTGTGTCCGGTGCCCTGTAAAAACAGTCATGGCCGTCTATCCAAGCACGACCCCGTCCCGGGAAAGACCTCAAGTCTCCCCGTCACTAGTAATGCGGGCACCATGCTAGTATCGACCTAAGTAATCAATAAAGCCCTGTCCCATAAGGGGTAGTGTTGTTGCACATGTTTGGTTGGGACGGTAGTCACACATAAATCTAATCCATCATTCCACCATGCACATGATCTACCGGCACATCACTTCTTTCTCAAGTGATGACCTAACACTTCATCACCCTCGGGCATTAGGGGCACCCGATGGGTTCATGCAAAGATTTTAGCTACGAGGGTTCATCTCACACATGCATCATATAAGCATCATGACCATCTATTTGCATGACATCTAGCACTTAGCAAGATCAAGATCAAGCATGCATCATGTGGTGGAATCAACTAGGTTACCATCGTAACCCTATCATCATGCATCGGAAACAAACGGTTCCGAGGAACAAGTGTATCATGGTCAAAGGGCTGCTTGCCTGGATTGGCTTGGTCTTCAAAGTCGTCAAGTCCTTCTCCTTCTTCTTCCACAGCAACTTCGTCAAATACGGGATCTATACATCGCATAATAACCACGGGAAAATAAGAATACAAATAAAACAGAAAAACCAAAGTGCTCAGAAAAATGTCAACTCATTTTTGTAAAATACTAGAGAGATTTCTAAGGTGGGGAAAAATCTTAGTTGGAGTTTTGTAGTAACAGAATAGATTTATTGATTTTTGAACAGGAGTTATACTGCTCAAATTTGAATTTAAATTTGAACAGTACAGAAAAGTTCCATGGATTTGAATGAAAGTGGTACCATTAAATAGGTTGGAATATTACAAGATTTTAGGAGTTGGAAATATTTAATTTGGATCAATATTCTTTTCTGTAGAAACGTTTAAAGCATTTACAGAAAAGAAAAAGGAAAAAGGGGTCCTGTGCACTGGGCCAAAGGAGGCCACAATGCACGGCCCAGACGGACTGGCCCAGCCGCACGGGAGCCAGCGCGCGCGCGTCAGGTTTTCAAACCTGACGGGCGGGGCCCGTGGGTCAGCGACACAGAGGAGGGGGAGAGAGGTGGGGGGATGACAGGCGGGGCCCGCCTATCATCTCTAACCCCACGGCCACGGCGGCGGCGAGCTCACCGGCGAGGATTCCGGCCACGGCGTCGGCAACGGAGGCCAGGGACGTGACCAGCGTCGTGTTGCGGTTGCTGTGGTGGTGGTGCGGCACGGCGGGGAGTCCTGGTTCACCGGCGGCGAGGTGGGACGGCGGAAGCTCGTCGGAGGGTCGAGGTCGTTTCCGACTGCCACAGAGAGGGGAAACGAGGGGGAAAGAGTCAGTGAGGTGCGGCGGTTCCGAAACGGGTGGAAGGAGAGGCAGGGGAGGCTCGTACCTCGAGATCGCCGGCGGCCCGACGCGGTGGAGCTCCGGTCGATCCCGAGCACTGGGGCGCCCTGGGGTTGAACTGGAGATGCTGGGGGGATCAGGGGAGTGGTGTGAGGCTTGTGGTGGTGTTGGAGAAGCTCGGGAGGGCCTATTTATAGGGGCTCGACGGAGACCCGTGGTCCAGTGCGCCGGCGAGCTCCGGCTCGAGGCTACAGCGCACGGGAGGCCAGCGGAGTGAGTCCGTGGAGTTCCTGGACGAGCTCCACGTCCAGCTGAGGTGAGAGGAGGAGCGGGGGAGCGTCAGAGGCGCGCGCGCGTGTGAAGCAGAAGAATGGCCGAAGCGGGCGGCCGGTGCGCGTGCGACGACGTTCACTGGAGGGCGCAGGAGGAGGGGGGACAGCGCCGGGGAGGTCGCGGACGTCGAGGCGCCTCGACTGGCGCGAGGGGGAGGCCCGAGGCTGTCGGGGATCGGCGATTGGCTGGAGCCAGCGTGCGGTGGGCACTGTTGCGCGCTCCAGAGCGCGCGTATTGCTGGCATCAGCGCGCTCTCGCCGGTTTGGTCCAAACCAGCGTGTCCAACAGTGTCTAGCGCGTTGTGGGAGGAGTAAAGAAAGGGCCTGAGGCCTTGGATGCCCTGGGGATGCAGAGAGAGAGGGAGAGGGCTGGTAAAATGGTGGAAGCTGGCTGTACAGCAAGGTAAAACAAGGGTTTCACCCTTCAATCATGGAGCTGGGGTGCTGGGGGAGTTACTGGAGGTAGCTGGTAACTCAATGAGCCTGTGGTAAGAAGTTGAGGCCATGGAGAAAAGTGAAAGTGGTCAACTTGGAGGTTTTAGTAATTCTGCAGAAGGTGTTTGATCAGTGTTTGATCAAGTAAATGAAGTCCACTTGACATGGCACTTGACAGGGTTGAAAGACATGAGAAAATAGGGTGCTTCACCAAATTTGGGCTCATTTGAAGAAACTAGCCAATGTAACTTTGGTAAACCCTAGAAATCAACAGAAACAGTTTCATCTTGATTGAGTCAAGCTAATCATCTCCCCTTGATGCACCACTTGGTGTAGCATCATCATTTGGGGTATTGATCATGCCCACAAAGTTTGAAGCTCCAGATAAAAAGTTGGTAATGTAAGGTTGTTCAAATTTGCATTTGAACAGAAAGGGTTTTGAGGTTATCTGATCAAGTTGCTCTATTCAAATTCTTGTGCCATTTGGTCTAGGTGCCTTATTAGGCCATTCTAGCATGTGCACCAAGTTTGAGAGCATTTGGACAAGTTTGGCAATGTAAAGTTGCTCAAACTTCAAATATGGACAGAATGGTTATGAAGGGGTTTGAGGATGTTTTCTTGCTTCCCAAGGCATGGGACTTGGCAAGATCATCAAATATGTCATATATGACATGATAGAATTTCCCTGGAATTTTTGGAGAAAGTTTCCTTTGTAAATATTTCAAAAGCTTGAAATATTCAGAAAGGGTTTTAGAGGGTTTAGCCCATTATTTTGAACATGACCAAGTGTTGAAACTCTTATATATGGACAATATATGTCCTCTGAGTCTCTCTGAAGTTTGGCAAATATTTTTGAAATAGTTAAATAATTTTCCCCTATTAAAGACCATTTCTGGCCTTAAGAAAAAGCTTTTAAATAAAATAGGAAAATAACTTTTAAAATTATACCTTTGTGGTTTCTGGGAGTCCTATGACTACTAGGTCTCAAATAAACCTTTTGAAATAATTTTCACACCCTAAATCAAGTACTTGCAGTGCAAATCTCAATTCAGGGGTTTTTGGAAAACTAAATTTATAAAATACTTTTTGGCCAAATTAATTTTGTAAGAAAATACTATACTGTTATATAACACTTGGCATGATCATTGGGCAGAAGTTTATGGTGAGGAGATGAAATCTACAAGAGGTCATAGTTGACTTTAATGAGCACATGAAAAAGCAAATGAAGAAAACTCAATTCCAAATAAAAGCCAAATGATGCTAAAAAAATTGCTGGTCCAAATTTTCATGCTTCAAGGTTACAAATAACATGTTACAAAATGCAGGGTGTGACATTGGGATCTTTTGATTTTGTCCTCTTTGGTATCTTTTCCTCACTTTAGGGGCAACACTCTATATATTACAAGAAGTATAGAAGATCTTTCACACTTTACAAAAGTACTCAACATAAAGAAGATGAAACTATCATGATGTATGCAAATATATGCCTCTACCAGTGTAGCAGGATATGCAATGATACTAGCGCGTCATGTAGCAATGATTAGGGTAAGGCCCAACTAGCATGCGGCTCATCGATCAAGCAAAAGCATGTATGACATGAAGATCAAGTCATGAGAAGATGGATGTTGCATGGCAATGTATCTCGGAAAGGCTATGGAAATGCCTTGACAGGTAGGTATGGTGGCTGTTTTGAGGAAGGATCTAATGAGGCTTATGATGACAGAGCGTATCGTGCCAAGGATTTGGATGCACCGACGAAGTATGCGCCAACTCTCGAGGTGAGAAAGGGCAATGCACGGTACCGAAGAGGCTAGAAAAATATGGCTAGGTGGAAGTGTCAACTTTTGAATACTCACATTAGTCCGAAGAACTCATGCACTTATTATCGGTAACTCTCAATCTAATTAGGAGGTTCACAAAGAGACAAGTACCCCAAGGAGGAGTGTATGGGGGTTTGGTTATCCTTGCGCACCCTCGACTCATGGTACGTGAGTGTACTCTAATATTCGATCCCTCCAAATATTAGTGATCCATCTAGTAGCTAAAGTTCTCAACTATTTTGTAGGTTTTCGAAAATAAACACGGATTGCCCAAAATACGACATCTATCACTGATAGGCTAAAGCTCTTGACACCAAAAGTTCAGACATTACTCATGGCAATACCTCAAAACTATTGCAAGTTACTACTAAAATTAAATAGCAACCTCAGTTACCTACTTTAAGTTAAGACACACAACTCAGTGCAACAGGCAAACTCTCTTAACAAGATAAACATGAAAACTCAAGAGAGTTCAGCAACCAACTAAACAAAAGCCCTTTAAAAAGAAAAGCATGAAAACTAAGAGCTAAACATGACAGCAGCTATGGAAAGACAAAGAACACACACAGCAAAGATAAGCATTAAAATCCTATGTTGTGTTCTAGGTTGAAGTGGAGCGTGTTTCTCTCCCACACAAAGAAAGCTGGGTTCTAACTTGTTATGAACAGCAAGCAAAGCTAAAGAAAACTAAAAAAGGAAACTAAGAGCAAGACGCTCCAAGCATAGCACATAACGCATGAAGTGATAAGAATATAGTGGAACGAAAGACGAACTGATAATTGTTGATGGAGAAGGGGATGCATGGAGGCATCCCCAAGCTTAGACGCTTGAGTCTTCTTGAATATTTCTTGGGGGTGCACGGGGGCATCCCCAAGCTTGAGCGTTTGACCCTCCTGAATCTTCTTTTATCATCTTCCCTCGCACACTTGAAAACTCCCTTCATACATAACTCATCATAATCTGATTAGCGAGGTTAGTACCCACAATAAAATAATTTTTCCCTACTGGAAATAAAGATAATCTTGAAGAGCTATTGTTTCTCAAGATTGCCAAAAGGTTTTTGCAAAGAAAAAGCAAGCTCAAGGTTTGCAAAACGAAGAAAAGGCAAAACAGGACAGAATCTGTGAAAAACAGACCAGCAGGTAGTAAATAATTTTTTTCGGGGCACTTCTGCAACTCAAATCAAAAAACTCCGAACAGATGCTCGAAAGCCAATTGTATATAGCACGCTGTCAAAAAAATTCAGATCAAAAAGATGATCTGGTGATTTTATTCGAATTTTTCTGTCCAAGGACAGAATCTGTTTTCTGGACAGCACGTCACAACTTTTGAACTTTCTTGCAATCGGAGGCTAAACTTGGCACAAAGCTGAAAAGAAAAGATACAATGATGATGCTACTGTAGTAAAAAACATCAAGACACAACAAAAGCAAAATAAAACCTAATTCGTTGTGGGCTGCCTCCCAAAAGCGCTTTCTTTTATGCCTTTAAGCTAGGCATGATGCAAAAAGAGAAGATCAAGTTTTATCAAGAGTAAGAGAATAGCTAGCCCGTGTAACGGACTCAAAAGGCAACTTAATCTTCTTTCTAGGGAAGTGTTCCATCCCTTTCTTGAGAGGGAATTGGAATTTTATGTTCCCCTCTTTCATGTCAATGATAGCACCAACGGTGCGAAGAAAAGGACGTCCCAAAATAATTGGACATGAAGGTTCACATTCAATATCCATAATAGTAAAATCAACGGGAACATAATTGTCATTGACAATGATAAGAACATCGTCGATATTCCCCAAAGGTTTCTTTACGGAAGAATCAACAAGACGAACACCAAAAGAACAAGGATCAAAAGGTTTCAATTCAAACATATCATACATTCTTTTGGGCATAACGGAGGTACTAGCTCCAACATCACATAAAGCATAGCAAGAGAAGTTATTCAACTTAATTTTAATCATAGGATCCCAACTATCTTCTAGATTTCTAGGTATGGAGGCTTCTACCCTAAGCTTCTCCTCCCTAGCTTTGATAAGAGCATTAGTGATATGCTCCGTGAAGGCAAGATTAAGTGTGCTAGTGTGGGGATCTCTAGACATCTTGTGAAGAAAACTAATAACTTCAGAAAGGGTGCAATTATCAAAATCAAGGTCACTACTATCAAGTAAAGTGGTAGTGGTGTCCTTTAGGCTCACTTGTTTGGTAGCTTCTATGGTCATAGGAGTTTCTTCTTCTACGGTTGAGGTCATAGCATCACCATTAATAGGTCCAATGGGACTAGGAGTGCATTGGGTGCTAAGAGTTTGGATATCCTCAACAACTTGGATAGTAGCAACAGTGTGGTGGGTAGGAAGGCTCTTAATCCTATCATCTTCCTCCTTTTCTCTAGCCCATCTCTCTTTAAGTTTAGCCATCATCCTAATGTTTTCATTAATTTGCACTTGAATAGCATTCATAGGAGTGGTCTTCCTCTCCTCAAGAGGAGAAGTTCTAATTTTAAGCAACTCTACCTCATGGGCTAAATTGTCTACCTTCGAAGAGAGATTATCTAGTTTGTCTAGTTTTTCTTCTACACTCTTATTGAAGGCCTTTTGGGTAGTGATGAAGTCTTTAAGCATAATCTCTAGTTCAGAAGTGGAGTTCTTGGTGCTAGGATAAGTATTGTTGTTCCCATATGAATTAGAGGGGAACAGTCTAGGGTTGCTACCAAAATTACTCCTATAAGCATAGTTATTGAAATTGTTTCTAGAGATAAAGTTCACATCTACTTGATCTTGAGCAATCAAAGAATTTAAAGGAACATCATGAGGATCAATAGAAGATTGCTTGGAAAGTAGAGACATGATCAAGTCAACTTTTTCATTTAGGGAGGAAATCTCCTCGACAGAGTTTACCTTCCTACCTGTTGGAGCGCGTTCGGTGTGCCATTGGGAATAATTGGTCATCATATCGTCGAGAAGCTTCGTGGCAGCACCAAGTGTAGTTGACATAAAGGTTCCTCCCGCGGCCGAATCTAACAAGTTCCGCGAGGTAAAGTTCAAGCCTGCATAAAAAGTTTGGATAACCATCCAAGTAGTCAAACCATGAGTAGGGCAGTTCTTGACAAGAGATTTCATGTGTTCCCAAGCTTGGGCAACGTGTTCATTATCCAATTGTTTAAAATTCATTATGTTACTCCTTAATTGGATAATTTTAGCAGGGGGATAGTACTTCGCAATAAAGGCATCCTTGCACTTGTCCCAAGAATCTATACTATTCCTAGGCAAGGATTGAAACCAGATTTTAGCTCCTCCTCTCAAGGAGAAAGGAAAAAGCTTAAGCTTAACAATATCACCATCTACTTCTTTGTACTTTTGCATATCACAGATCTCAACAAAATTATTTAAGTGCAAAGCAGCATCATCTCCAGCACCGGAGAATTGATCTTTCACAACTAGGTTCAGTAAAGCAGGTTTAATCTCATAAGAAGGTGCTGAAGTGGCAGGTGTAGCAATAGGCGTGCAGATAAAGTCATTGTTGTTATGACTAGTGAAGTCACACAACTTGGTGTTCTCGGTGGAACCCATAGCAGCAGCAAGCAAGATAACTATTTTTGTGATTTTTGGTAAGGGACACTAAAGCAAAAACTGAAAGGTAAACTAACAAGACTAAAAAGCAAAGATAAAAGATAGCGTGCAACTCCCCTATCTTGAAGAGTGGAGTCCCTGGCAACGGCGCCAGAAACTTGCTTGATGGCTTCTCGCCCCTCGTTGGTTACACCAAGTGGAAGGTTGAGATGTAGCGTAGCGGCAAATTTCCCTTGGCAAAGATACCAAGGATCGAATCCCGTGAGACTCCGAGGGTCGACAAGTAGGTGTCAACGGCGCCAGAAACTTAGCGGTTGATGGGACCTGCACACAGATACAGATAACTTTGCTCCCAACGAGTACAGAGAGGTTGTCAATCCCTCCGGCCTTGTTGTTTACAAAGGATCAAACACAAGAGATAATAATGATAGCTATGACTGCAACTAGGAAATAAAAACAGGAAGTAAATAGAAGGTGTGATCAGCGGTGGTAATATGGACCGGGGTCCCATGATGTTCACTAGTGATGTCTCTCTCCCAAAAGACGATAAAACAGCAAAGCGAGGTAAACAAATTACAGCTGGGCAATTGACAGGATTATGTGCGCAAACCAATGCTAACTATGCTGCAAAGAAAGGTAGAGGCTCAAAAGCATGTGCGGTACGCCAAGGCAAGTAGACCGAAATCCATCCGCATCTACTACTAATCAACCACCTTGAGATATCTATCCAGAACATCTCGCTGGTATTAAGTTGCGAATCCCACCCAAAGTGTAAACTCAAAGCAACAGACAACTGCATTAAAAGAACTTTGCGTAAAGTAAACAATCCTTGCACCCGCAAGTACAAGCACCGTTGTTTTCTCCCTTGTGGCAACAGCACATCCCCTAGACTCATGTTTCTGTCACTCAAGCTAGTCATCAGGGGGCATGAACCCACAATCAAGCATAACGCACCCTCTTGGAGTTACTACCTACTACTGGGCCAAAGCAATAAATAGCAACGGAGAACATGCAAGAATTACTCAAGAACAAAGATATAAAAGAGGTGAATCAAATATATTACTCAAACACAATCTGAACATAGTCTCATAATCCATTAGATCCCAGCAAACTCAGCAAAGCAACAGCAGAAAGATTACATATGTGCCTCGATCATGTAGGGCAGCTCACGAGGTCTAAACTATGAAGAGCAAAGAGGGGAGGAGAACATCACATAGCTACTGATCATGGACCCATGGTCTAAGGTGGACTACTCACAACTCATCCGGGAAGCGTCCATAGTGGTGGAGAAGCTCTCGGTGGTGGTTCTCCCCTCCGGCAGGGTGCCGAGAAGAGTTCTCCTGATGCTCCCGATCTTGGAAGCGCTGCGGCGGCGGAACAGAGGCGAGATCGTGAAAAAGGGTTCTGTCCTCGAGGGTTTCGGGACGAGAGGGATATATATGCGAAGGGGGGCAGCCAGAGGCAGATCAAGGGCCCCAGGCGCCCCCCTGGCACGGCTAGGGGTGGGGCCGCGCCAGGTGGCCGCCTGGGCCTCCCCTGGCTCCCCTCTGGCCCATCTTTGGTTCTTCGCGAAGCTTCCTGTACGCTGATTTTTCCTATATTTTTCCTGGAATTTTTGGAGCACTTTTAATATGGGGGAAACCTGAAACAGAGAAACAATAGAAAATAGGAACTGGCACTGTGGTGCACTGAGTTAATAGGTTAGTCCAAATATGATCAAAAGGGTATGGAAGTGCATCAATATCATAGCAATATCACACAAAAGAAGCATGGAGCAAGCAGAAATTATAGATACGTTTTGGACGTATCAGGTCGCTGCTCGACAACGCGTCCCCCTTCTCCTGCACCTGCGGTGGCCGAACCAGCCACGAGGGGAAGAGGGAGGGGGCGGGGCCGTGGGCAAGGCCGGGGTGCTCGGGGAAGAGGAGGACGGGGCGGCCCGCCGGCCTCGCCCCCGCCAGCAGCTCCTCCTCCAATGGAAGACCATATTGGAGATGACCCTTGTGAGTTCTTCGTTAGGATGCGGGGGTCGCCGCGCCGTCGCCTTCGTCTCCCGACTCCATTTGCGCGGGAGATGGAGGTGGATCCGCCGGAATCGCTGCGTCCTCCGCTTCAAGTTGATGGAGGACGGCCACCTCTCCGTCAAGGTCTTCGGGCACCTCGGGACTCACGCGAGGTGCTGCATGGAGAGCTCCTCCGATGATGAAGACTCCTCCTCGAACGAGGGTGACGAGGAGGACAACAGCAGTGACGATGAGGGTGGTGGACGGCAGGATGACGGGTCCGACTAGGTGTCGGGCGCCGCTCTTGGTGGCACCGGTGACCCCATCATCCGCGTCGCCGGCTCCTTGAACTTCTCGGGGCCGTCTCCTTGGCGGCTGGCGTAGGGAGGCTGCGGAAGAGGAAGAGGAAGAAGGCGAGCGGCAAGGTCGTCATGTTGGACTACGTGGGCACCGACGCCTTCGACGCGTACTGACGTCCTGCCGCCTCGTCTTCGAGCTCTGCCTCCGGCGCCGTCATCACCGTCCAGCCCTTGGGAGGCCGCCGAGATGCCTTCTTGGTGTCGTCTGCCACTCGTAGCTCGCCTAGGCGCCCCTTTTGCCCTCCTAGCCTCCTTGGCCTACCTCCTGAGGAGAGGGACAAGAAAGGCATTACGCGCATCTTATCTCTTTTCAGTCTGTAAGCTTTCGGGCATCTGTTAAGTTTAAAACTTGTAATCCCCTTATTCATGTTTTTTATTCCCTATGGACTGTACCTGAATGGAATGTTTTTAATGAAAAAGGAATGTTTGCCGGGTCATTTGTTCGTAGGTAAAAACCCACAACAGGAAATAAATCCTTGATATCTTTAAGATAAACATTTTTCGCCTGGCAACAGGCCCTGCCGTTTCCCTACTTTGCTCGACCTTTCTCACGCCCTTGGCGGAGGCAGGGATGAAGCGGGCTCAGGCTCCTCATTTCATCCTTCTGCTGCCACGACTACGACCAAACTTAGTCCCAGGAACGAGCCCTAGGGCCTAGAGTTATGGGAGCATGGTAGCTTAAGGAAAAGAACGAGGTTTCACATACCTCAGTCCATAATGGAATGCATGATAAGGGATAAAGAACTTATCTGAAGCTGCGGCCCTCGGCAACCCTGTTCTGTCGTGGGCGAATTCTTGCCCTTGCAGCCTCCGGCAACACTAGCTCGCCGGGGCCTAGGCGCTGGTCTATTCTTCTTTCCTCCCCTCAAGTGGCTTCGGCAAGGATGTCTGCGCGTCCTGTGAGCCAAAGAATACAGAGGAAAGACAAAGACTCGACCTCTAAGCAAGGGGTTAGCCGCCGCTAAGCACTATCAACCCTAACCAAGGACGAGACTCGACTCAGCATGCATGCTATAACTTAGGGCGCCAGCGCTTCATTTATTTATGCTCAGGGTCTGCGCCTGGCTTTGTACAAAGGGTTACATGCCTTGCCGGCAAGGCTTGTACAAAAGGGTGGCTTGCCGGGGGGCCGACAAGCCGCGCCTTATGGGTAAAACTTGCGAAGATGCTCGATGTTCCAAGAATTACTCACCGGAACGGTATCCTCGGTCTCCAGGCGGACAGCGCCAGGCCTGGTGACTCGTATTACCCGATAAGGGCCTTCCCACTTCCGCGTCAACTTGTTCGTATTCCTGGCCGATTGAACGCGCGGGAGAATAAGGTCGCCTTCCTCAAAGCTTCGGGCACGGACCTTGCGGCTATGGTAGCGGCACAAGGCTTGCTGGTAGCGTGCTGCTCTCACAGCCGCCCGAAGACGATGTTCCTCAAGGAGCATTGCGTCGTCTTGCCGCAGTTGCTCTTGCTCAAGCTTGTCATAAGCGAGCACTCGAGGTGACCCGTATATGAGTTCTGTGTGGAGAACTGCTTCAGCCCCGTATATCAGGGCAAAGGGCATCTGGCCGGTGGCTCGATTTGGCGTCGTTCTGATCGACCAAAGAACCGCCAGCAATTCATCAATCCAGCGCCTCCCGCTCTTATGCAGCCTGTCAAAGGTCTTTGTCCTTAATCCTCTCAGCACTTCAGCATTTGCCTTTTCAGCATGACCATTGCTTCGGGGGTGAGCAACGGAAGAGAAACAGACCTTGATGTCGAGGTCTTGGGTATATTGCATGAAGGTGCGGCTTGTAAACTGTGTGCCGTTGTCGGTGATGATCCTGTTGGGTACACCAAAACGGCACACTAGTCACTTGAAGAACTTGATGGCTGACTGAGCTGTGACCTTCCTTGCTGCCTCCACCTCTGGCCACGTTGTGAACTTGTCGATTGCAACGTACAAGTACTCAAAGCCCCCAACGGCGCGGGGGAAAGGGCCCAGTATGTCGAGCCCCCAGACCGAGAAGGGCCAGGAGAGAGGAATGGTTTGACGGGCTTGAGCTGGTTGATGAAGTTTCTTTGAATGGAACTGGCACGCTTCACACCTGGTGACCAGTGCCGTCGCATCCTGGAGGGCAGTGAGGCAGAAGAAGCCTTGCCGGAATGCCTTGCCGGCAAGGGCTCTCGACCCTATGTGGGATCCACATATGCCTCCATGTATCTCTGCCAACAGCTCCAGTCCTTCCTCTCGAGGGATGCACTTCAATTTCACACTGTTTGGTCTCCTTCTGTACAGGACGTCATCGACGAACTGGTACATGGCAGACCGATGGGCTACTTTATCCGCTTCTTCCTGCTCCTCAGGAAGTTCCCCAGTGGAAGGAATCAGACGGTATGATGCGCCCACACTGGAGCCTGGGGCTCGACGGCGAGGACCAAAGGCATTTCCTCCGGCAAGGGAGCGGCCATCTCGACGGCAAAAGCTTGACGCTCCGCCGGAGTTAGCCCTCCGGTGGCGGGCTCAGTGTCTCCGGCAACATCCTTGCCGGCGGCTCCCTGATTTCCTCCTCTTGTTCTGCTCTGTTGATTGACCAACGGATGGCTGAGAAAGCTGAAGCACAAAGGTACCTGGTTCCACAGGTAGCTTGAGGGCAGCGCGCTTTGACAGGTAATCGGCGATGTCGTTCTCCGCTCGGGGAACGTGCTCCGCCTGTATACCGTCAAAGCGCTCTTCCAACTTTCTCACTTCATCGACGTAGGCCTTCATCAACGGGCTCTAGTAATCCTTGTTGACTTGTTTGACGACAAGCTGCGAGTCGCCCCTGACAATGAGCTTCTTGATTCCGAGGTCTGCCGCGATCCTAAGACCAGCAAGCAGCCCCTCGTACTCAGCAGTGTTGTTCATTGATACCTCCCTAGGGAAGTGCATTTGGACCACGTACTACAGGTGCTCTCCAGTGGGCGCGACCAGCAGTACGCCAGCCCCGGTGCCCTGTAAGGAGAAAGCCCCATCAAAGTACATGATCCAGTTGCAACTTGCCTCTTTGCCGGGGAGAGCAGTTTCCTGGACTTCTTCATCAGGCATTGCGGTCCATTCTGCGACGAACTCTGTCAGGACTCGGCTCTGAATTGTCGAGGTACTTTCAAACTTGAGGCCAAAGCTGGACAGCTCCAGTGCCCACTCTACAATCCTTCACGTCACGTCTGGAATGTGCAATATCCGTTGCAGAGGGAGGCGAGTGACGACAGTGATCTCGTGCGCCTGGAAGTAGTGACGCAGCTTCCTCGAGGCCATAAGAAGGCCGAAGAGCAATTTCTGCACGCCGAAGTACCTTGATCTAGCCCCCTGCAAGAGGGAGCTAACAAAGTAGACCGGGTGATGCATCATTTTCATCTTTGGCTGCACTCCACCCGGCCGTGTCGCCTCCGCACCAGTGGCATCGGGCTCTGTTGCTACTATCACCTCATCATTGATTTCTCCTTGCGCCACTAGTGCGGCGCTGACCACCTGGTTCGTTGCCGCTAAGTATAGCAGCAACGGTTCTTGTGGTCAAGGCGCAACTAGTATTGGCGTGGAGGAAAGATACCTCTTCAGATCTTGTAATGCTACTTCGGCTTCTGGCGTCCACTCCATTGGGCCTGCCTTTTTCAAAATCTTGAAAAAGGGGAGGGCGCGCTCGGTAGACTTGGAAATGAATCTGCTCATGGCGGCAACGCAGCCAGCAAGCCGGCGCACATCCTTGACCCGTCTGGGTGCTTCAATCTGTTCTATAGCTTTGATCTTGTCCGGATTGGCCTCTATCCCACGCTGTGACACAAAGAAACCGAGAAGCTTGCCGGACGAGAAGCCGAAGACGCACTTCTCAGGGTTCAGCTTGAGGTTGATCTTGCGCAGGTTTACAAATGTTTCTTGTAAATCCGGTACAAGGGTTGCCTTGTTCTTGGTTTTGACCACTATATCATCCATATAAGCCTCCATATTTCTATGGAGCTGGGGTTCAAAACCAATCTGGACTGCCCTTGCAAACATCAAGCCAGCACTCTTCAACCCAAAAGGCATTTGTACGAAACAGTACGTACCACATGGGGTGATGAATGTTGTCTTCTCTTCGTCTTCTCTTGCCATGAAGATCTGGTGGTAGCCGGAGTAGGCATCGAGGAATGACAGCAGGTCACACCCTGCCGTGGAGTCAACAATCTGGTCTCTGCGCGGCAACGGGAAGGGGTCCTTGGGACAAGCTTTATTGATATCTGTGTAATCAATACATAGCCTCCACTTCCCATTTGCCTTGCGCAATACCACCGGATTGGCCAACCACGTTGGGTGGAGCACTCCTCTTACCAAACCCGCAGCTTCCAGTTTCCGGATCTCCTTGGTGATGAACTCTTGCCGTTCCAAAGCTTGCTTCCCGACCTTCTTCTTGACGGGCCGCGCATGAGGACAGACAGCAAGGTGGTGCTCAATCACCTCCCTGGGAATGCCGGGGATGTCGGATGCTTGCCAGGCAAACACGTCGACATTCGCCCGCAGGAAGGTGACGAGCGCGTCTTCCTATTTGTTGTCAAGGGCGGAGCTTATGGTAAAGGCCCCTCCCGTGCCATCCTCCTTAACAGAAACCTTCTTGGTTCCCGGCGGTGTGGCCCTGGATCTCTTGTTTCTGCTGGTGGAGCCCTCTGGCACGTCCTCGACGGGAACACGACACTCCGAAGAGGTGCACTTGCCGGAGTGGGTGTCTGAGGTCTCACCGGTCTTCTTCTTTCCGGTGGAGCTCTTTGGCACGTCCTCGACGGGAGAACAGCACTCCGAAGAGGTGCGCTTGCCGGAGTGGGTGCCCGAGGTCTCACCGGTCTTCTCCAGTGGCAGGTGCGAGTGCCCTCGTAGTGGCAGCTGCTGCAACTGCTTGCTGGTACAATTGGTCAGCGCAAATCAGCGCATCTTTCTTATCGGAGGCGATGGTGATGATCGTCACGGGCCCTGGCATCTTCAGGGTGTTGTAGGCATAGTGTGATGCTGCCATGAACTTGGCCAGTGCTGGGCGGCCAAGGATCCCATTGTAAGGCAGGGGGATCTTGGCAACATCGAACACGATCCTCTCTGTCCTGTAGTTCAGATCACTTCCAAAAGTCACGGGCAGCGTGACTTTCCCCTTCGGTTGACTTCTCCCTGGGCTGACCCCCTGAAACGTGCCCGTCTCTTCGAGGTCTCCATCAGGAACTTGTAGCTTCTCGATCACGGTGGGCGAAAGTAGGTTCAGACCGGCGCCGCCATCGACTAGCATCTTCGTCACCTTGAGGTTGCGTATTGTCGGTGAAACCAACAATGGCAAACACTCCATCGTAGTAGTGCGATCAGGGTGATCCTCGGCGTCAATGATGATAGGTGTGCTGGACCATTACAGCGGCTTTTGGGCACCGGACGATGGCTCCGCTGCAATAATCTCACGCGCCCACTGTTTAAGCTGGCGGTGAGAAGCATGCAGCGAGGCGCCACCATCGACGCACATGGCGCCCGTAGCCTTCTGAAACTCTTGGCCGCCGGACTCGTCGTCCTCCTCATGATCGTCGTCTTCAGGTCTTCTGTCGCGGCCTCGGGCGGGCCTTTCCTGCTGTTTCTCCTTGCCGTGGCGACCTGCTTGGCCGTCACGCTTCTTGCTGGACCCCTCAGCTCCATCTTGGCCCTTCTCCTTGTCCCGCCTCTCGTATTCAGCCCTTTGCTTCTCAGCAAGGAGCTCAACCTAGTGGCAGTCCTGGAGATCATGGCCTTTGGTGCGATGGATCTTGCAGTACCGCTTGCCGGAGTTTCTGGGCTTCTCGGCGGCCGCCAAGGCCCGGCAGGCGACACACTCGGCAATTTCCTTGCGAGGGTCACCCGCCTTGGTTTTCTTGGCGGAGCCGGTGTCATCAGATCCCTCGATGGCAAGCACGGCCTTCCCCTTGCGCTTCCTGTTACGGTGCCGGCCCTTCTTCGTTGGGGCGGCAGTATCCTCGTCTGAAGAGTCGGTTTCCGCATCGGCGCCTTCGCCGGGGTACTTCCTTCCCTCTTCAACCCGGGCACATCTGTCGGCAAGAACGTAGAGTTCCGCCACATCCTTCACCTTGGTCATCGCCAGTTCTTCGCGCATCTTGCGGTTGCGCACGTTCTGGTGGAACGTGCTGATGATGGCGGCAGGGTGAACATCGGGGATATTGTACTGTACCCGGCTGAATATATGTATGTACTTGTGCAGAGTCTCGCCTTCCTTCTGGGGTATGACATGCAGGTCACTTGCTTGGCCATGGGCTCGGTGGCCTCTGGTAAAGGCGCCAACAAACTCATGGCACAAGTCGGACCAGGAGGAAATAGAGTCTACTGGCAAGTGCATCAACCACGACATGGCGTTAGGTTTAAGAGCCAACGGAAAGTAATTCGCAAACACCTTATCGTCGCGGGCCCCGGCAGCTTGCATCGCGATGGTGTAGATGCTGAGGAACTCCGACGGGTGGGTCTTGCCATTGTACTTCTCGCCAACGTCAGGTTTGAATGTGCGGTGAGAGGGCCACTGGAACTGCCGCAGCTCACGAGTGAAAGTTGGACAGCCTACCTCGTAAGGTAGACCCCCAGGGCTCTCCGGTGCCGGGCGGTCCGCAGCAGGCCCTGGTCACCTGTCTGACTGGTGGCGCGTTCCGCGCCGGCGCTCGATGGTGGTTCGAGCGTCTTCATGAGCTCGCTCCTGAAGAACTTGACGCTGGTCGCCGTGGGTCCGTGGGTCGGACGACGCTATGGAGATGGCGTCGCCCGCGACGTCTCGACGAGTCGAAGCACGCGACACCGGGCGAGGAGGAGGTGAATGCACCGTAGCCATGGCGTTGTCGGCTCTCCCGCCACCGGTGCGTGGGACTCCATCGGAGAGTCGACCTGGGAGCTCCGCCGGATTTAGATCATCCTTGTTGGCGACTGCGAGAAGGCTTCGGATGGTGGCTCTCCATTGGTCGAGTTTCCCTCTAATGGGAGGAAAGTCGAGGAGCACCTGCGCGCGCGCCAAAGCTTTGGCTGGTGTCAACGGTAGCGAAACATGCATGGACCGTGACGCGCTTCGACCCCTGACCGTGTCAGGGGGAGCTCCATCACGATCCCGCGGTCGCCTATCGTCTCCACCAGTGCTTCGGCGGGCAGGCAGGTCTTCTACGTCCCGGGAGTGGCGCTCGGGGCTCTTCCCATGGCGACGCCCGGGACCTTCAGGGTGACGATGCCTTTCATCGCGCGCTGCTTGAGAAGAGCGCGCTGTTTGTGCCGGCGTGGGAGTTCTAGAGATCCTTGCGTCGCCTTCGGGTGATGCGGCAGCGACCTTGGAAGGCCCCGCGCCACCCGCGGAGGGCCGGGTTCCATCTCTGGAACTGGCGGTGTGTGGCTCGTTACCAGGCGCACAGGCATCGCCACCTCCCAAACTCCGGCTGTTGGGGCGGCCTTGGTGTTCGCGAGCAGCGCCCCGGGTTCTTTCCGCGACCGATCCGCTGCTCGCCCGCGACGGGACGGGCTGTCCGGCTTCCGACTGGCCAACCGCCACCGTCGTCTTCTTCTTGGGCGCCATGACAATAAAGAGGCGTCCAACTGACTGCCAAAGCCGATTCTCACAACTGCTGCGCCCCCTACCTGGCGCGCCAAAGATGTCGGTGTATTTGGATCGACACCTATGGGATCACAAGAACCCCTACTACGGTTGCGGCGCGCGGGGTTGAGAGAAGAGCGGATCTAACAGTCAGGACACGGTTCCTTTACCCAGGTTTGGGCCGCAAAGATGCGTAAAACCCTACTCCTGCTTTGGTGGATTATATGTTTGTGTTCTTCAGCTAGTGAGCAGCTCCAACAGAGTCGTGAGGAGTTCTAAAAAGCCGAATCCTCCTCCTGGTCGCCTCGGGCCTCCTTTTATAGGAAAATGGGTCGCCACAGTGGCACACAGGAGGTGGAAAGGGTACAGTGATGCGAGGTTATCCCTTGCATTATAGGACAAGGCACATTTTATGCACTTAGCTTAGGTGTCCCTGCTTTCTCGGGGACGAGGGGAGACGTCCGTCTTGTTCGTCGCCGCCCCTCCTCGTGTTGACACGCGCCCTGGCCAGCAGTGCCTGAGGTGCCATGTAGGCATACAGGCAGCTGAGGTGGCGCAACGTCGGGTCTCCACGAAGATCTGTGGGTTTCCACGCAGGAGCCTGTCCAGCTGGTCGGGTCGGCAGCTGCGTGGGTCGGTGGAAACCCGGTTGGTGCGGGCCTGATGGTGGCCCTACGGGTGTCCTCGGCAAGGGCCTTGCCGGGGGCTCCGGCAAGGGTCCTGCCGTGGCGCCTGCTGTCATCCCCGGCAAGGCGCTTGCCGGGGGCCTTGTAGTTCTCCTTGGCTGGGATCCCGCCAAGGGTCGTCGTCTTCTTAACTTGTATCTGATCTTGGATGTCTTCACAAAGATCGGCATGCCACCACGGGGATATCTCCCGAATCCTGGCCCCATGGGGGCGGTGGACTCAAGGGTGATCCGCTCCGTAGGCGTGGGGCGAGCTGCCGCGGCAAGGGTCTTGCCAGGGCTGCCAGAGCTGGCTCCCGGCAAGGATCTTGCCAGGGGAAGCCGCTTCGTCCCTTTGCTCTTTGTGGTCTTGTTCTTGGCGTTGCTCTAGTCTCCATCAAGCTTCGATCTTACCCTGGCTCACCTCCCTTGCCAAGCTTGGTGTGGTGGTGCCCGTGGCTCAGACTGCCCGTGCATAGTCATAGGGGTACAAAAAGTGTACCCCTCTTTTTGTACATCGACAATGGCCTTCCATTTTTTCCTCACACGGGACAATGCTCTAATAATGATGATCAACACACTTCTATTTCTTTACAACTCAAGGATTACAACTCGATACTTTGAACAAAATATGACTCTATATGAATGCCTCCGGTAGTGTGCCGGGATGTGCAATGAATCAACAGTGACATGTATGAAATAATTATGATGGGTGGCTTTGCCACAAATACGATGTCAACTACATGATCATGCAAGGCAATATGACAATGATGGAGCGTGTCATAATAAATAGAACGGTGGAAATTTGCATGGCAATATATCTCGGAATGGCTATGGAAATGCCATAATAGGTAGGTATGGTGGCTGTTTTGAGGAAGGTATATGGTGGGTGTATGGTACCGGCGAAAGTTGTGCGGTACGAGAGAGGCTAGCAATGTTGGAAGGGTGAGAGTGCGTATAATCCATGACTCAACATTAGTCATAAAGAACTCACATACTTATTGCAAAAATCTACAAGTTATCAAAACCAAGCACTACAAGCATGCTCCTAGGGGAAGGGTTGGTAGGAGTTAACCATCGCACGATCCCGACCTTCACAGAAAGGAAGACAATCAATAAATAAATCATGCTCCAACTTCGTCACATAAGGTTCACTACGGGAATCACAAACTTTAACACAAGTATTTTTCAAATTCACAATTACTCTACCTAGCATGACTCTAATATCGTCATCCTCATATCTCAAAACAATCATCAAGCATCAAACTTCTCTTAGTATTCAACGCACTTTATATGAAAGTTTTTATTATACCCATCTTGGATGCCCATCATATTAGGACTAGTTTTATAACCAAAGCAAATTACCATGCTGTTCTAAAAGACTCCCAAAATAATATAAGTGAATAATGAGAGATCAATAATTTCTATAAAATCAAACCACCATCGTGCTCTAAAAAGATATAAGTGGAGCACTAGTGCAAAACTATCTAGCTCAAAAGATATAAGTGAAGCACATAGAGTATTCTAATAAATTCCGATTCAAGCGTGTCTCTCCCAAAAGGTGTGTACAGCAAGGATGATTGTGGCAAACTAAAACTCAAAGACTCATATCATACATGACGCTCCAAGCAAAACACATATCATGTGGTGAATAAAAATATAGTCTCAAGTAAAGTTACCGATAGATGAAGATGAAAGAGGGGATGCCTTCCTGGGGCACCCCCAAGCTTAGGCTTTTGGTTATCCTTGAATTTTACCTTGGGTTGCCTTGGGCATCCCCAAGCTTAGGCTCTTGCGACTCTTTATTCCATAGTCTATCAAATCCTTACCCAAAAACTTGAAAACTTCACAACACAAAACATAAGAGAAAATCTCGTGAGCTCCGTTAGTACGAGAAAATAAACCACCACTTTAAGGTACTGTAATGAACTCATTCTTTATTTATATTTGTGTTAAACCTACAGTATTCCAACTTCTCTATGGTTCATACCCCCCGATACTACTCATAGATTCATCGAAACAAGCAAACAACACACGAAAAACAGAATCTGTCAAAAACAGAACAGTCTGTAGCAATCTGTAACTTTCGAATACTTCTGTAACTCTAAAAATACTTAAATAAATTTGTGGATGTGAGGAATTTTTCTATCAATCATCTGCAAAAAGAATCAACCTAAAATCACTCTCCAATAAAAAATGGCAGCTAATCTCGTGAGCGCAAAAGTTTCTGTTTTTTACAGCAAGATCGCAAAGACTTCACCCAAGTCTTCCCAAAGGTTGTACTTGGCACAAACACTAATTAAAACATAAAACCACATCTAAACAGAAGCTAGATGAATTATTTATTACTAAACAGAAGCAAAAAGCAAAGAACAAAAATAAAATTGTGCTTCCTCCCAACAAGCACTATCGTTCAACGCCCTTAGCTAGGCATAAAAACGAAAATAGATCTAGGTATTATCATATTTGGTATGCAATCCCTAAGTGGCTCTCATAATAGATTCACAAGGCAATTTAATTTTCTTCCTAGGAACGTGTTCCATGCCTTTCCTTAACGGAAATTGGAACCTAATATTTCATTCTTTCATGTCAATAATTGCACCAATCGTTCTAAGGAAAGGTCTACCAAGAATAATATGACATGTAGGATTGAAATCTATATCAAGAACAATGAATTCTACGGGCACAAAATTACTATTTGCAACAATAAGAACATCATTAATCCTTCCCATAGGTTTCTCAATGGTGGAATCCGCAAGATGCAAATTTAATGAACAATCATCAAATTCACGGAAACCTAGCACATCACATAAGGTTTTTGGAATCGTAGAAACACTAGCACCCAAATCACACAAAGCATATAATTCATAATCTTTAATCTTAATTTTAATAGTAGGTTCCCACTCATCATAAAGTTTTCTAGGGATAGAAACTTCTAGTTCAAGCTTTTCTTCATAGGATTGCATTAAAGCATCAACGATATGTTTAGTGAAAGCTTTATTTTGATTATAAGCATGAGGAGAATTTAACACGGATTGCAACAAGGAAATACAATCTATCAAAGAGCAATTATCATAATTAAATTCCTTGGAATCCAAAACAGCGGGTTCATTGCTATGTAAAGTTTTGACCTCTTCGGTCCCACTTTTATTTATTTTTGCATCTAGATCAAAAAACTCCGAATTATTGGGACGCCTTGTAACTAAAGTTGACTTATTTATAGTCTCATATTTATCAAGATTCATATTGGAAAACAAAGATTTAATATGAGTCACATCAATCACTTTTAGATCTTCATCACTATTATCATAAAAACTAGAAGAACACGCTTTCACAAACCAATCTTTTTTAGCACACATCCTAGCGGTTCTTTCTTTGCCCTCGTCAATGGAAATTCTCATGGCTTTGAGGGACTCATTGATTTCATGCTTAGGTGGAATAGATATAAGTTTCAAGGAATCAACATCAAGAGAAATTCTATCCAACTTCCTAGCCAAATCCTCAATCTTAAGCAGTTTTTATTCAATCATAGCATTAAAACTCTTTTGTGAAATCATAAATTCCTTAACACTATTCTAAAAATCAGAGGGTATCTTATTATAATTTTCATAAGAATTGTTGTAGGAATTTCCATAATTATTAGAGCGATTACTAGGAAAAGGCCTAGGCTTAAAGTTTCCTCTATAAGCATTGGTACCAAAATTACTCCTACCAACAAAATTCGCATCCGTAGATTCATTAGTATTATCAATCAAAGTGGATAAGGGTATATCATTAGGATCAACATTAGTACCCTTGATAGCAAACAATTTCATAAGTTCATCCATCTTTCCACTCAAAACATTGATTTCTTTAGTTGCATGCACTTTTTTACTAGTGGAAGATCTCTCAGTGTGCCATTGAGAATAGTTAACCATTATATTATCTAGGAGTTGAGTAGCTTCTCCTAAGGTGATTTCCATAAAAGTACCTCCCGCAGCCGAATCTAAAAGATTTCTAGAAGCAAAGTACAATCCGGCATAAAATACTTATATAATCATCCATAGATTCAAACAATGTGTGGGACAATTTCTTATCATAAGTTTCATCCTCTCCCAAGATTGTGCTACATGCTCGGGATCAAGTTGTTTGAAATTCATAATATCATTCCTAAGGGAGATGATCTTAGCAGGAGGAAAATACTTGGCAATAAAACAATCTTTGCACTTATTCCATGAATCAATACTATTTTTAGGCAAAGAAGAAAACCAAGTTTTGGCCCGATCTCGTAGTGAGAACGGGAATAGTTTCAATTTAACAAGATAATTATCTACATCTCTTTTCTTTTGCATATCGCATAAATCAACAAAATTATTCAGATGATATACGACATCTTCACTAGGAAGGCCGGAAAATTTATCTTTCATGACTAGATTCAATAAAGCAGCATTGATTTCACAAGATTCCACATTAGTAGCGGGAGCAATCGGAGTGAAAATAAATTCATTATTATTGGTGGTTGAAAATTCACATAATTTGGTATTTTCTTGAGCCATCGTGACAAAGCAAGCAACCCAACACACAAGTACACAAAAAGCAAGCGAGCACGACAAAAGAGAGGCGAAGAAAAGGCTAAGGCTTTCGAAAATCGTTTTAGAAGTGGGGGAGAGGAAAACGAGAGGTGAATGGCAAATAATGTAATGTGAGGGAGAAGAGTTTATGATGGGTACTTGGTATGTCTTGACTTGACGTAGAGCTCCCCGGCAACGGCGCCAGAAATCCTTCTTGCTACCTCTTGAGCATGCGTTGGTTTTCCCTTGAAGAGGAAAGGGTGATGCAGAAAAGTAGCGCAAATATATCCCTTAGTTTTGAGAACCAAGGTATCAATCCAGTAGGAGACAACGCACAAGTCACCTAGTACCTGCACAAACAATCAAGAACCTTGCAACCAACACGATAAAGGGGTTGTCAATCCCTTCAAGGCCACTCGCAAAAGTGAGATCTAATAAAGATAGTAAAGTAAATATTTTTATTTTTATTGTATATATTGGAAAGTAAAGATTGCAAAATAGTAAACGAGATGCGAAGTAAATAAAAGAGATTCAATATCATAGGAAAGAGACCCGGGGGCCATAGGTTTCACTAGTGGCTTATCTCAAGATAGCATGTATTACGGTGGGTGAACAAATTACTGTTGAGCAATTGATAGAAAAGCGCATAGTTATGAAGTTATCTAAGGCAATGATCATGAATATAGACATCACGTCCGTGTCAAGTAGACCGAAACGATTCTGCATCTACTACTATTACTCCACACATCGACCACTATCCAGCATGCATCTAGAGTATTAAGTTCATAAGAACGAAGTAACGCATTAAACAAGATGACATGATGTAGAGGGATAAACTCAAGCAATATGATATAAACCCCATATTTTTATCCTCTATGGCAACAATACAATACGTTCCTTGCTGCCCCTACTGTCACTGGGAAAGGACACCGCAAGATTGAACCCAAAGCTAAGCACTTCTCCCATTGCAAGAAAGATCAATCTAGTAGGCCAAACTAAACTGATAATTCGAAGAGACTTGCAAAGATATCAAATCATGCATATAAGAATTCAGAGAAGAATCAAATAATATTCATAGATAAACTGTTCATAAATCCACAATTCATCGGATCTCGACAAACACACCGCAAAAGTATTACATCGAATAGATCTCCAAGAGAATCGAGGGGAACTTTGTATTGAAGATCAAAGAGAGAGAAGAAGTCATCTAGCTAATAACTATGGACCCAAAGGTCTGTGGTAAACTACTCACGTTTCATCTGAGAGGCTATGATGCTGATGTAGAAGGCCTTCATGATTGATTCCCCCTTTGACAGATCGCCGGAAAAGGCCCCAAGATGGGATCTCACAGGTGCAGAAGGTTGCGGCGGTGAAAAAGTAGTTTCGTTCGTCTCTCCGATGTTTCTAGGGTATAAGAGTATATATAGGCAGAAGAAGTATGTCAGTGGAGCTATGAGGGGCCCACGAGGGTGGGGGCGTGCCTACCCCCCTGGGCGCGCCCTCTTGCCTCGTGGCTGCCTCATGGAGTCCCAGACGTCTACTCCAAGTCTTATGGATTGCTTTCGGTCCTAGAAAGATCAACGCAAAGGTTTCATTCCGTTTGGACTCAATTTGGTATTCCTTTTCTGTGAAACTCTAAAATAGGCAAAAAAACAAAAATTGGTACTAGGCCTTTGGTTAATAGGTTAGTCCCAAAAATAATATAAAAGAGCAAAATAAAGCCCATTAAACATCCAAAACAGATAATATAATAGCATGGAACAATCTAAAATTATAGATACGTTGGAGACGTATCAAACCATTGCGTGCATGTGGCCCAAACATATGTATGGAAGTGTTATGTGGTGTTTGAATATACCCAATGCAGAACTTTGATGTGGCACCATGCTTTTGGAACTGGAAAGTCCACACACAGAGCGAGGGTTCACGACACGTATAGTATATATATAGGGATTCATGTGTATGCATGCGCACAAACTTAGGTCTGGAATCTCATGAGGATTGACATACGACTATACGGTAAAGCAACCCAAGAGAAGAAGAGTCCACCCTGGTAACCTCTCTCATTGTCGGTCGAAGTGATGGACGTCGACCATGCCGGCCCATGAATATATAGACCGTCAATGATAAGCAAGCGAGGGAGAGTGTCCACATAGAACAACTTCATGCTTGTCCCCAAACATATGTATGTACATGCGTGATGCATGCATATGTTCGAATACCAAAGAACAACATTTTGATGTGGCGCATGCGTCAAAAGTCTCACAGTCCCCACAAAGAGCGAGGTTCATGACTCGTCGCGTGCTCGCTCCCCCCTTGGCTCCCCACTTTGATATGATGGGAGGGATTCATGCGTACACATGCGCTCAAAGTATATTATGTGACCTCACAACGTACATGTACCGTATAAGACGAACCAAATTTAATCCCCTCCTAATTATAAGTCAAATTAACCTCTATCGCTGGTGGTCAAAGTAACTGACCAAGTGGGAACACAGATGGACGAAGCATCTTGTCGATAACACCGTGAGTGAGTGCTAGAGGACAACCACAATTGCTTGCAAGTGGGCCAAACACATGTATGGAGAAGTGTAGTTGTGATGTTTGAATACATAATTAATATGCACAACATTGACGTGGCACCTGCCTCGGAAACCTTTAAATCCCCACACGAAGCGAGGTTCAAGACGCGAAGTATATGCCGGTCCCCATCCCCTCTCCGACGCGTAATATATACTACTACCATAACACAACCCAAAAATAATCCTCCTTGTTCGTCAAATCTACCTCTCTTGTTGGGTCAAATTAGATGAATGACGAACTCGTGGTCCGATGAAGGGAAGCATTACAGGTGAGTGAGGGACAACCATCGTCTGCACATGGCCCAAAGAGGTGTTGGTGATGTTTGAATACCCAATATGCACACTTCCATGTGGCACCTGCCTCGGAAACCGAAAACTCCCCACACGGAGCGAGATTGTTCATGACGTGTGTGTAGTATGTGCTGGCCCCCTCATCCTCTCTTCGACATGTACTATATACTCCTACCGCAACACAAACCAAAAATAAACCTTCCTAATTGGTCAAATTAACCTCTCTTGTTGGGTCAAAGTGATAGACGACAACCTCGCGAGCCCACAGATGGAAGCATCGCACGCGAGTGACTGTCCTATAAGACGCGTGCATGTGGCCCAAAGATGCATGTCAAACGTTTTCTACAACGAACATGCGACCAAAGGAGTTTAGTGTTAAAAATTGAAAAAAAAGGATATGATTCGCACGTTTTTATACATTGATTGATTTCCTAGGGATTTACAGTGCAAACATCAAATTTGAGCTACATGAGACCCGTGATAGATAGTTCACCAAAATGGATTGGAAAATCATATGTGTATGTGTCCCTGGGTGCATGTTTAGTCTCCATGCAAGAAATTTCTAACATCGAGAATCTTGATTTTAAAATCCAGTAAATGCAAAACTAAGCTGACATTCATGAAACTTACCATGGTGTCATATGGACACCAATAGACTTTGATTTTTTTTCAAATTTGGGACAAGGTTTGATATATAATCTTCTTACAGACAGGAAAATATCAATAACTAGCAACCAATATCGCAAACTGACTCTTTATTCGAACCGTGGGCGTTAGACTTCGGTTAAGCAATAAAGCAGCATAATTAATAATCAAAAAGGAAAAATTAATATAATATGTGCCGCCACGCATTGATACGTCTCCAACGTATCTATAATTTTTATTGTTCCATGCTATTATTTATGAAGTCTTGGATGTTTAATGGGCTTTATCATTCACTTTTATATCATTTTTGGGACTAACCTACTAACCCAAAGGCCCAGTCCAGATTGCTGTATTTTGCCTATTTCAGGGTTTTGCAGAAAAGGAATATCAAACGGAGTTCAAACGGAATGAAACCTTCATGAGAGATATTTTTGGAGAAAATCACGCACGGGAAATTTCAGGACCAAGTCAGGGGACAGAAGGCCTGCCCTGTGTGGGGGCGCGCCCCCCTTCCCAGGGCGCGCCCCTGCCTCGAGGCTGGACCGTGTGGCCCCCAGTGCCCTCCTTCTTCCTATATATACCTACGTACCCCAGAAACTCCATACGCAGAGAGAAAACCCTAATTCCACCGCCGTAGCTTCTGTTCTCGTGGAGATCCCATCTTGGAGCCTGTTCCGGGAGGGGGATCCATCATGGAGGCCTTCATCACCATCATCATCGCCCTCACCATGAGTTGTGAGTAGTTTACCACAGACCTTCGGGTCCATAGCAAGTATCTAGATGGCTTCTTCTCTTTCTCTGGATCTCAATACAAAGTTCTCCTCGGTCTTCGAGGAGATCTATTCGATGTTGTCTCTTTTTACGGTGTGTTTGTCGAGATCCGATGAATTGTGAGTTTATGATCAAGGTTATCTATGAAAGATATTTAGTTCTTCTCTGAACTTTTTATGTGTGCTCATAATATCCTTGCAAGTCTCTTCGAATTATTGGTTTGGTTTGGCCTACTAGATCTATAGTTCTTGCAATGGGAGAAGTGCTTGGCTTTGGGTTCAATCTTGCGGTGTCCTTTCCCAGTGACAGTAGGGGCAGGAAGGCACGTATTGTATTGTTTCCATCGAGGATAAAAAGATGGGGTTTTCATCATATTGCTTGAGTTTATCCCTCTACATCATGTCATCTTGCTTAAGGCGTTACTCTGTTCGTATGAACTCAATACACTAGATGCATGCTGGATAGCGGTCGATGTGTGGAGTAATAGTAGTAGATGCAGAATCGTTTCGGTCTACTTGTCTCGGACGTGATGCCTATATACAATGATCATGCCTAGATAGTCTCATAATTATTCGATTTTCTATCAATTGCTCGACAGTAATTTGTTTACCCGCCGTAGAATATCGCTATCATGAGAGAAGCCACTAGAGAAAACTATGGCCCCCGGGTCTATTCTCAACATATCAATCTACATCTACTTTACTTTTCTTGCTTTTATTTGTTGTTTTATTAAACCAAAAATACCAAAAATATAATTATCATCTCTATCTGATCTCACTCTCGTACGTGACCGTAAAGGGATTGACAACCCCTTATCGCGTTGGCTGCGAAGTTCTTATTTTTTTGTGCAGGTGCGAGGGACTGGCTCGTGGTCTCCTACTGGATTGATACCTTGGTTCTCAAAACTGAGGGAAATACTTACGCTACTGTGCTGCATCTCCCTTTCCTCTTCGAGAGAATACAACGCAAGCTCAAGAGGTAGCACGCATCCCATGTGTCGTATGAGCATGCATAAGTTGACGAGACGGATGCGAGCAGTCCATCGCGCAAGCAGATCGGGCGGCTGAGGCATGCGCGTGTTCGCTACGCAGTGTCACCGGGGGCGCGCTAGCTGGGTGAAATGATGGTAGGCATGCTAACAATCTCCTGTGCATGCTCACCGGGAGGCAAGCTAGCCCTTTGACCGCCACCCACTTCGCTCCCACTGCTCCATATTAATGGCGCGCCAGATCCGCTGGTCATAATAGGCGGCCACACCCCCCGTCCACAGTTGTCACCGCCACCTGAAATGTATGAGGATTATGCCGAAGCGCACCATCGGAGGGAGTGGTGACGCACATCATCTTGATTTTATGGATCTGAAAGATCCATTTGACTATGACTGCCGAAAACTTTGGTTGAGTTAGATGTTATTGTCCTATTCAATCTGGATTTTGTGTAAACGCCATGAACAATTAATCCTCATGCTTTTGTACCTTTTGTAAGCTGGATTTAGATATTGTTTCCCTTTTCAACTTGGCTTTGACCTATATTTTCTTTCATACAAACTGGAGCTTCTCTCAACTAGCCTCATGGTTCCGAGAGGGAACTTGGTGACCTGATCTGTGTGCGAGATGACATACGCTGTCTCTTCCTGCCCTGATTTATTTTACATAGGCAACATGCAAATATAAGAGTGTCGCGCTAAAAATATGAAATTATTCCGGGTTCGTTTTGCCTTTTTATACATTGATTTTCCTAGGCATTTTTAAGAAATAGCCACCACGTTATTATCGCAAACGGTCATATTATTCCAACCGTGGGCGTTCAACTAACCATTTACCACCGCAGACAGCTGTTTGATTAGACGGGACCACTGCGAGAGTCTGCCGTGCACGCTCACTGTACGGGGAAGCGAGCTGCAAGCGCTGCAATTTATTGCTGGTTTTGGACTTTTGGTTTCGGTCACGTCGGGAAGGTACATAGAATAGTCCTCTGTTCTCATATACAACCACCGCCGACGAGGATCGCCGCCTGCTGCGAGATCATGGCCGACAAGCGGGGGTGGGTCGAGCTAGAACCACAAGAGCCTCCGGCGAGCGTGGACTTCATCAGCAGCCTCCTCAACGAGATGTTGGTAACCATCGTATCTCACTTCCCCATCAAATATGGGGTGCGGACTACTGTCCTCTCACGGCGGTGGCGCCCCATCTGGCACTCCACCCCTTGTACCTCATCGTCGATGACGAGTTTTGTAGCGAGGGGCGGTAACGGCTGGATGCATTGCCCCACGTCCTCGCCACACACCCTGGGCTGGCCCGACGCCTTCCCGTCAGCAAGTTCAGTTCCCACTACAAGGCCGAACCCAAGTTTCACTACTGGTTCCTATCCCCGGCCCTAGATCAGCTCAAGGAGCTCAGCTTTCATGTTGGATGTCTGCTCTCACTGCCACTATCCGCGCTCCTCCTCGCGCCCACGCTGCACGGCGCTACATTCAGGCCGTGGTTTTTTTCCCAGATTTATGTCCCGCATGCTCTTCATCTCCCTAAACTTAAGCAACTCAAGCTCATGGCTGTCCGCATCTCAAAGGAGGATTTGGAGCGCCTGCTCATCGGCTGTAGAACGCTCGAGTACCTTCGTCTTCAGGCGATGGATATGTTCAGTAGCCTCCACATCACCTCGATGAATGTCCGTGTGATTTATGTGCATTGCTGGCGTCGCCCAAGGCTGTCAGTTGAGGTGTTTCACGATATGGTCATTGAAAATAAGCCTTTCCTCGACAGATTGTATATGCTTGATAAATTAGGTCCAGCAATAATCAGGGTCTTTCACAACCAAAATTCACAAAGTTAGGCTATTTGTGTCCTGAATTGAACGAACTTGTTACTCGATCATTATCCATTTAGGTACAACAGTCTTCTTCTTCTCTTTCTTATATATTATTGGACAACACATTTTATCTATTTTTTGTTGATCTATATGTTCGCCTGTCATCCCTAAAATGATTCCCACAAACTTGACCCGACCTCTGCCCATAGTGAAGATCTTAGCACTACAATTTGTCGCCCGATCTGGATGAATTTGTTAGATTCCTTAGATGCTTTCCTTGCATGGAGAAGCTATACATCGAGGTGATGCTCCTTTCCTGTTAATTGTTAACCACAACTAAGCTCAATTTGTTGTTACTTTTACCCATGATTACAATGAGAAATGTAGAATGATTTCTAAAGGAAATTTGAAGGATTTCAATACATAAATATTTGAGATGTTAATCACGAAAGATTGAAGGTGGCATTTCACACTTTTCGTGTATTTTAGAAATCCTACAACTCAAAGAGGCCGAAGTGTTCAAATCTACAGCTAGGCACTAATATGTTGTCTTCGTTTGCAGATACTAGCAGGCCCGAAAGTAGAAAATGTTGGGGAATATAACAATCCCATTGAATGCCTTGATCTTCATCTCACATAACTTACTCATAACGAGTAGCAAGGCACCACACTAGAAATTAAATTGGACAGGTTCTTTGTAGAGAAAGCAAGGTTGCTTAAGGTAATGAGGTTTGCCCTATATTTACTATGCAGAAGTGAATGGATTGCTAAAGAGCTCAGACGCCTACAGCTGAATGGAAAAGACTCTACATAAGCTGAATTTTAGTTTGTAACTTCATATGATAGATTATTCGGAAGTCACTATATCAAGCCGATATATGAATTCTCAATGACCGATCCATTCACAGGAATAATGCATGAAAACGATTCTGAAGAAGATGAATTTTATTTGTCAGAATAGTTTGAACCTTGTAATCTTTGAATTTGGGCCTTGTAATACTGGAATTTGAACCTTGAAATATTTATGGTATTTGTTATATAACGTCATTGGATGTTCAATTTGGTTTTGCAATCATGTCATGTTATAAGTATATATGTTGTTCTTCTGTAGACAGAGCATAGATGTTGTGCAGGCAGAGCATATCACATCACACAAGGACCACACTAGGGAACCCGTCGGTGATAAATTCATCAATGCTGGCAATTGTATACCAGCAAGCGTTTGGCCATAACACACACGGCTTATTTCATCACAAACAACTCGAATGAATCATCACACACAACTCTAATTTGAATAGTTCTTGATGTCTCCACCATCGATCGCATAGTTCTTCTTATTTTCCACGTATCATTGTGCCGACCTCTACTCGTGTCCCTCGGCGTGCTCTGCTCGCCGTTAGGCACCGCGATGCACTCTGCTCGTGTACCTCCATGCACTCGACTTGTGGACAGCTTTTCCTTGCGTGTTCAACTGCTATAGGCATATATATATGGTTGCTCGCCATTGAGGCGCCCGCGGAGCACTCTGCTCACGTCCCTCCACGCGCGATTTTTCCAGCGTTTGGGGCCGGTGCACGATCACGTTGGGGGCCCCTTATGCATGAGGTTGTGTTGTGCGCATTGCTACTTCTTGAGTTTGAATTGATTTTTTTAATAGGAAAGGGTGATGCATCAAAGTAGAGATAAGTATTTCTCTCAGTTGAGAACCATGGTATTAATCCAGTAGGAGGCACAAGAAAGTCCCCAATATAGGTACCTGCACTAACAAACACTTAGACACAACGAGGGAAAGGGGTTGTCAATCCCTTCACGGTCACTTGCAAAAGTGGGATCTGATAGAGATAGATTTAAAATAAAAGTAAAAGGCAAAATAAAGTAAACACAAAATAATTGCAGCAAGGTATTTTTTGAGTTTTTGGTTTCATAGATCTAAAAATATATGCTGGAAAAATAGACCCGTGGGCCATAGGTTTCACTAGCGGCTTCTCTTCGAAGAAAGCATACGGTGGGTAAACAAATTAGTGTGGAGCATTTGATAGAAAAGTGCAAAGTTATGACGACATCTAAGGTAATGATCATGAATATATGCATCACGTCTGTGACAAGTAGACCAACTCTTGCCTGCATCTACAACTATTACTCCACTCATCGACCACTATCCAACATGTATCTAGAGTATTAAGTTCATAAAAACAGAGTAATGCCTTAAGCAAGATGACATGATGTAGAGGGATAAACTCTAGCAATATGATGTACATCCCATCTTGTTATCTTTAATGGAAACAACACAATACGTGCCTCGCTACCCCTTCTATCACTGAGTGAGGACACCACAAGGCTGAACCCATCACAAAGCACCTCTCCCGTTGCAACGTAATCCATTCTAGTTGGCCAAACCAAATCGATATATCGAAGAGTAATACAAAGATATCTTAATCATGCATAAAAGAGTTCAGAGAAGGCTCAAATAATATTCATAGATGATCTGATCATAAATCCACAATTCATCGGATCTCAACAAAAATACTGCAAAAGAAGATCACATCGGATAGATCTCCAAGAACATCGAGGAGAACATTGTATTGAAGATCAAAGAGAGAGAAGAAGCTCTCTAGCTACTAGCTATGGACCCATAGGCCTGTGGTAAACTACTCAGGAATCATTAGAGGGGCAACAAGGTTGATGTAGATGCCGTCCGTGATCGAATCCCCCTTCGACGGAGTACCGGAAAAGCCCCAAGGTGGGATCTCATGGGAACAGAAACTTGCAGTGGCGGAGAAGTATTTTTCGTGACTCCTCTAGGGTTTCTGGAATATTTGGTTATTTATAGAGCTTAGAGGCGGTGCAGGGGACTCTTGAGGGGGCCACAACCCCAGGGGTGCGCCCCTATGGCTTGTCGTCTCCGCGTGGGTCTTCTAGCCCCCTCTCCATATCTCGTAGGTGTCTTCTGGTCCAAGAAAAGTCATCGTAAAGTTTTATTCTGTTTGGACTCCGTTTGATATTCTTTTTTTTGCGAAAGCCAAAAACAAGGAAAAAACAGAAACTAGCAATGGGCTTAGTCCCAACAATAATATAAAATGGCATATTAATGCAAATAAAACATCCAAAGTTGATAATATAATAGCATGGAACAATAAAAAATTATAGATACGTTGGAGACATATCAAGCATCTGTAACATCCCAAAATTCTAAATTTTGGAATGTTATATTAAATAAATAGTTTTTGATTGTTTGTTTGATTGTGGTGTGAATGATTGAGTGCAATTTAAAACCTTTTGAAAGTTAAATGAGAGGGAATGAAATGACTTTTCCAGACATCCATTTTGCATTTTGATCTCAATGAATTCAAATTCAATTCAAACACAAAACCCTGGAGTGAAGATGACATGACTTGTTCCATTTAAAAATAAAAATGGTTTTGAAAAGATTTGAATTCCATATGAAAATACTCCAAATTCAGATATTTTATGCGACTCAATGATTTTCATCAAAGAAGATAAAATGACTTCTTCAAATTATACGAAATACGAGTTGAATGTTTAAAAGAATCAAATTGAAAGTCACATCGAAGGTATTTTGAAACCCACTTTCAATTTGGTGGTATTTGGTTTTGTTCAAATGATTTTTCTCCACAAATAAAATATATGGAAATAGTGTAAGATGATTCCCTACAATAGAAAATTGGAGAAAAGGAAATTTGAAACTATGTTGGTATTTTAAAATAATTTTATTTGATTTTAAAATGCAACAGTAGCACTGTTTGCTTTATTTGAATGTGTGCATATTTTATTTGACTTTGAGAAAATGTTCATCAGTTAGGATTTCTTTTTCTGAACATCTTGATATATAATATGCCTATGTAAATTTTCATTTTATTTCCTTTTGTTTTCGTTTCTTTTCTCTATTTACTTTAAAAAGGATAATAGCTCTTGTTTTTATTTTATTTCGGCCGAAGCCCAACAACTCCTCCTCGCAGTCCACCAATGCGTCCCCGCTCTCACCTCTCTCCCCACTGTCGCTGACCACCAGGGCCCACATGTCATCTCCCTCCTTTCTCATCCGTGTTCATCACAGAGACCATATCCCGATCCCAAATCTCACCTGATTCGATCCGTTTGTTGCCCCTCGTGCATGCCCGCCTCCCTATAAATAATGCCCTCTCCTTTCTTGTTCGAGTTTTGCAAAAGAGGTGGTCTCTCGGTCCCGTTTCACCCCGACCAGATCTGGCCGGAGTTCACTGCCGCGTGAAGCTTTTGATGGTGGAATTCTGCCGCTAACAGAGGTTCCCCGAGCCTTTCGTTTCCTCCTTTCACTCTGCCTGCATGCGCCTCACCGCATTACCGTTTTAATTCACGCAGATATGCATTGGATACATCTCTTCGTGGGCTCCTAGATCTCGCCGGCGCTGCTCGTGTTCCGGCCACCCGTTGTCGGTGCCACAGGACCCTGAGTGTCAGACTGTATATTACGTAGAGCTTCTGTATTTATCTGTATATTGTAACTATACATATATTGTACTCCTCCGTCCGAAAATACTTGTCATCAAAATGAACAAAAAGAGATGTATCTTGTCATCAAAATGAACAAAAAGAGATGTATATAATACTAAAATACATCTAAATACATTCCCTTTTATTCATTTTGATGACAAGTATTTCCGGACGGAGGGAGTACCTCTATATATATAAAGAGCCGCATCCGTGTTAGAATGTCGAGCACTATTTTTTAATCATAACATGGTATCGAAGCGAGGACGTCCGCTCGGCCGACACGAGCGGGGATGCCGGCGAGGATGCCGACTCGGCCAGTATGTTGGGAAGCCTTGTGGTGCCCGGCTGGACCTGCCCCGTCGGCAGGCCAGGTGACGGAGTGATGTCGTGAGCGGGATCGGCAGACATCCGAGAGGAGCGCGCAGTTTCTCATCCAGAAGCTCGACACGTGCTCCGCGCCCAGTACCGCACCCGTGTTAGGGTGTCGAGCATTATTATCAATGTCTTCCTTGAATTCTATCTTGGCTGCCGCTCAGGCCGGCGCCGCCCCAGGCATGGCTGCCTCCCCGTTCCACCTATCGCATCCGCTGGCCACTGTGGCCGGCGCCTCCATGGCTGTCGTCGTATCTACGGCCGCCGTCGCTATCCCGTCCGCTGCTGCTCCGCCGCCTTCTACCATCCCCGACGCCACCAATCTCTCCCCGCCTCCTGGGTGGGTTATGCCGGCGCCGCAAGTCTATGGCGCCTCCTGCGCGAGTGGTCCTTGGTGGCCGTATTCACCGCCGTACGGTGCTAACCTGCCAATCGCCCCGGGTGCCCATCCAACGCAGCAAGTCCCGGGCGTGTCGTATGGCGCGCGGCCACTGCTGGCATTGGGCGCGACTCCAACGCAGCAGCCGCTGCTGGCCGCGAGCGTCCATCCCGCATGGAGCCCGACTGCGCATGGAGTCGAGCCCTCGGGCGCCCCTCCAACACAGCAGCCGCTACTGGCCACAAGCATCTATGCTGTTCAGCAGCCGTTGCATCCTGCGTGGAGCCCGACTATGCATGGAGACCAACCATTGTTGCCTTCTGGAGCCAGCCCATGTAGCGCCCCGTAGCCGCCGAACTGGTCCACTAGCATTGCCTCCTACGTCGCGTCATCACCGTCGCCGAACCGTGGCGCCGCCACGGTCAACTCGTGGCTGACGCCAGCTGCGTTGCCGACACCTGCACCATTGGCGTACGCCTACTCGCCGGCCCCTGGCACCCTATGGTGGTCCGCCGACAGAGATGGTGGCTTATTCCGGGCATCTAGGTGCTTATGCGCCACTGCCATCTTCGGATGTTGGTCTGCCGTCTATGTCGTTTTACTTCACGCACCTGATCTCGGTGAAGCTGATGGTGGACAACTATCTGTCGTGGCATGCTCAAATGTTGCCACTACTTTGCAGTTGCTATTCGAAGGGCTATCTTGATGGTACACTATCGTGCCCTCCATCATATCATCCGGTGTGCGTGGGTGGCCCAAGATCAGGCCATCATGTCTGCATTTTAGTCCTCTCTCACAGAGGGAGTCTCGTCACTGGTCATCTTCGCCACTATGTCTCGGGACGCGTGGACGACGCTTCATACCAGTTCTGCCTTGCAGTCCCAGGCGCGTGCCCATGCTATTCACACTTCGCTCGGGGAGGTGAAGCTTAATGACCTCACCATCACAAACTACTTAAACAAGGTGATGGGTATGGCTGATATGCTTGCCTCCATCGGCAAGGCTCTTGATCCGGATGAGTTCACCTCTTATGTGCTCAATGGATTGGGTGACGATTATGATAATTACGTGGAGAATATCAATGGTCGTGACACTCCCATCCAGCCGCGCGAGTTGTACGCACATCTCCTTGCCACGGAATAGTGCATTCAGGCTGGTCGCTCTGCGCCGGCCAATGCTGCAACACGTGGAAGGGAAAACCCTACAAGCCACCACCTGGTGGCAAACCAGCACCGGTCGCGCCCAACTCGCAGCACTCCACTACATCTGCAGGCAGCTGCATCCATGCATGATGTCCTTCATGTGGTGCTCAGGTTCCATCCAAGCTGTGTGGGCTTGATGGTCACCTTTCCTCTCGTTGTCATCGTCGCTTCAAGAAAGATTGTTGGTAATGAGAAGGAGACTGCCCTGGCGAGTCATGAGCAGGGGCATACTCCTTCCTATCCAGTTGATTCATCTTGGTACATGGATACGGGAGCTACCAATCACGTGACGAGTGAGATGGGGAAGCTCTCTACACAGGAGCCATACTGTGGACATGATCAGGTTCGCACAGCTAATGGGGAAGGTATGCACATCTCACATATTGGCCAGGCATCACTTCTTACATGTCGATCGATACAATTATGTATTCTTAATGTCCTTCGTGTTCCCATTGTGTCATGTAATTTTCTTTCAGTTCCTAAACTTACTCAAGATAATAATGTTCTTGCTAAATTTCATCCTTTTCATTTTTTGTTAAGGATCAGGACACGAGGGACGTACTCCTTAGAGGTCCACTGCGTAATAATGGTCTCTATGCACTTGATGTACCACCATCTCCTAGTGCTATCAGCGGTGTTCGTGTGTATCCATCACATTGGCATGTGCGTCTTGGTCATCCTGCCACTCCCATCGTTCGCCATGTACTTCATCGTCATGAGCTTTCAGTAGTGTCAAATAAACATGTTATTGCAATTTGTGATGCATGTCAGCAAGGCAAGAGTCATCATCTTCCTTTTAGTCGACTTGTGTAGTTAATAAACCGCTTGAACTTGTGTTTTCGGATCTATGGGACCATGCCCAAACCTCTGTTAGTGGTCATAATTGCAATGTCAGTTTCATTGATGCTTACAGTCGGTTCACTTGGTTTTATCTTCTTAAACGTAAGTCTGATGTGTTTAATTTTTTCTTGCAATTCCAAGCACATGTTGAGCGCCTGCTTAGTCATAAAATCATTCATGTGCAATCCAATTGGGGGGAGTACCATAACCTCAATGCTTTTTTAATAAGCTTGGAATTACACATCGTGTGTCATGTCCTCATACGCATCAACAAAATGGTGTAGCTCAGCGTAAGATCGGCATATAGTTGAGACTGGTCTTACTTTGCTTGCCCATGCCTCCGTTCCTTTCTGGTTTTGGAGTGAAGCGTTTTCCACCGCATGCTTTCTCATTAATAGACTCCCTAAATGACTCTGTCAGATGAAAACACCATTTGAGCTCTTGCTCAACGAAGTTCCTCATTATACATGAACTCCTAGAGTTATTTGGGTGTGCGTGTTGGCCACATCATCATCCATATAACCAATGCAAGTTGGAGTTTCGGTCTAAACAGTTCGTGTTTCTTGGTTATAGTTCTCTTAATAAAGGGTACAAGTTTCTTCATGTTCCCTCGAACCGCGTCTACATCTCACGTGATGTGGTGTTTGATGAGAATGTTTTTTCCTTTTTCTGCACTTCCGGTCACCTCCACCAGTCTCACTGCACCTGAGAAATCTACTTTACCTTTGCCTGGCCAATTTGTTGACGCTTCATATGAAGGAATTATGCCCTAGAGGCAATAATAAAGTTATTATTTATTTCCTTATATCATGATAAATGTTTATTATTCATGCTAGAATTGTATTAACCGGAAACTTAGTACATGTGTGAATACATAGACAAAACAGAGTGTCCCTAGTATGCCTCTACTAGACTAGCTCATTGATCAAAGATGGCTATGTTTCCTAGCCATAGACATGAGTTGTCATTTGATCAACGGGATCACATCATTAGGAGAATGATGTGATGGACAAGACCCATCCGTTAGCTTGGCACTATGATCGTTTAGTTTTACTGTTATTGCTTTCTTCATGACTTATACATGTTCCTATGACTATGAGATTATGCAACTCCCGAATACCGGAGGAGCACCTTGTGTGCTATCAAACGTCACAACGTAACTAGGTGATTATAAAGATGCTCTACAGGTGTCTCCGAAAGTGTAGCGACCAGACCTCAAACAGTCCAATCTCTGTGCATCAGTGTCATCCCTGGATCAGTAATGCCGACACGCACAGTACTTGAAGGATTTACAACAGAGTAGCAATCACACACTTATTACATCGATAGTTCCAACGATGAACTTATTACAATAAAAATGGCTTAAGGCCATCTAACACGATAACAGCGGAAGGCTTGGAAGATAAGTGAGTCCATCAACTCCAACGGCATCACTGAGTATAGAACCACGACCTAATAGTCATCTTACTTGTCGTCTGAAAAGTCTGCAACATGAACGTTGCAGCCCGAAAACGGGTCAGCACATGGAATATGCTAGCAAAGTAACACATAGAGAGTAACAAAAGTAAAACTATACTACATGCAATATGGCTGGTGGATAGCTCTATGGTTACAGTTTTTGCGTAAAGCCAATTTTTCCCTACTGCAAAGGAATAGATTTTAATTAACTATCATGGTAGTTGAAACATCGTTGAGAAGATAGACATCCTCTCAACCCCAATTAATCATCATCCTTAACCCAGCAATATTAATTAAAGTAACATGATGAGATTCACATGATAATCCAAGTACTAGATACTCAAGACGTCCGTAACCGGGGACACGGCTAATCATGATCAGTTTGTACACTCTGCGGAGGTTTGTACACTTTTCCCCACAAGACTCGATCGCCTCCGTTGGAATTCTCGCACTACATGTTGTTTGAGAAACGGATGACCGAGACACAGTCTTTCAGAAGCACTAGCACCTTACGAACGGGTGGACCGTACCAACCTACATCCCCTACATCTGCTAGTCCACCACTGTAAGAGTTCGCACAACTTAGTCAACTATGCTAGAGCCCATAATAGCTTGTGGCTGCACACGAAAGTTTCTAGTATGAATAATCTCATGATCCCTTTGAGCCTGGGTGGCGGTCCATAAAGAAAACAGGCAATCGCTGGAATACCCAGATGCATCAATCCGCCCAGATGTGTATTTAAGTTGCCACCTTAAGTTGAACCATTAATTAACAATCTCACATCTATCATGGATACACTCACCCAATCCACGTCTACGAGCATAGCATAACCTAACAACAACGTAGAAGTAACTCCCAAGGGGTTGAAAATAATGCAGGTAATAGGTACTACCTCATTCTACTTCCAAGTCCCACATGTTATTAGATCCTACTCATGAAATGTGTGAGGGTTTGACTAATGCAATGAAAACTGGGTATTTGAAAGTATGATCAAAGTGTTACTTGCCTTGCTGATGATCCGCAAAACCTAGAGATTCAAAGTAGCAAGCGGCGCACTCCGGGTACTCTATAGCAAACAAACAAGCACACAATAAGTACTTAACTAATGCACGGGTAAAACTCAAATAAGAGGTCTAACCAGAAAGTTCAACTTAAGAACTCCGGTTGCAAAAGAAACAAACCAAACGAAACAACGAAAGACAAACGGCGGAAGAGAAACAACTACCGTTCCAATCTGAACCTAAGTCCAAATTTAACAGAGGCAAACGCTTGGGTGACTAGGTTAAATGGAAAGAGAATTTCGAGACGAAACTCCAGGCGCTTGAATCGCCTGATTCCGATAAACGAGCGAAAAGATAAAGTAGAACGAAGATCGGATCAGAAATCGCGATCAGAAAATAACTACGAAAAAGAAAACTAAAAACAACTTAACGAACGGACGTTCGTCAGCTGAGACTAAACGATGAACTCGTTCGTTAAAACGAACGAACGGGTGAACGCTCACTAATTAACTAAACCGGAAAAAAACGATCTATCTAAAAAAACGACTAGGGTTCTAAAAAAAGACCGGTGGTTTTCTACCGAAAACCGGCGGCGGCGGCTACCTCGTTGTTCGGCCGGCGGGCTGGCGTCGGCGGCAGGCGGCGGTGGTGTGTAGCGGCAGCGGCGGTGGTGTGCAGCGGCGGCGGCGGTGGCTGGCTCGCGGCGGCGGCGGTGTGC
>LR738714.1:358908594-358962106 GCA_902687465.1 Secale cereale | reverse complement strand
AAACGGCGGCGGCGGCGGAGTCCGACCCTGGCATGGCGGCGCGCGGGCGGGGAAGGCGGTCGCGACGACTTGGGCCTGGCTCGGCTGGGCTGCGGCCCAGTCGGGTTCGGGTCCCCCTATTTTTTTTTCTAATTAACGCCGACGCTACGAAAAAGAAATCCTAGAAATAAAATAAAAAACTGAAATTGCCAAAACAAATTTTCATCGTCTAAATAGAATATTTAGAACAAGATGAACATTTTCTTGGCTCTAAAATGCATTTTTGAAAACATGCAATTTTTCCTAATGCAAATAAAACTCCAAAGAAAACTCATTTGATTTTTTTATTAAATCCTCAGTATTTCTTTATTTTTGGGAGAGTCATTTTACTCCCTATCTCATATTTTCATAATAGAAATACTTGAAGATAAAATAAATAAAACCAAATGATCCTATTTTCAAAATTTGAGAAACCTCAAATATGAAAATACTAAAATCCCCAACTCTCTTCGAGGGTCCTTGAGTTGCTTAGGATTTTCTTGGATCCACCAAAAGCAAGAAAATATGATATGCATGATGATCTAATGTATAACATTCCAAATTGAAAATTTGGGATGTTACAGAAAGTGTTTGTGGTGTTGGCATAGATCAAGAATAGGATTTGTCACTCCGAGTGTCGGAGAGGTATCTCTGGCCCCTCTCGGTAATGCACATCATAATAAGCCTTGCAAGCAAATGACTAATGAGTTAGTCACAAGATGATGTATTACGGAAGGAGTAAAGAGACTTGCCGGTAACGAGACTGAACTAGGTATTGAGATACCGACGATCGAATCTCGAGCAAGTAACATACCGATGATAAAGGGAACGACGTATGTTGTTATGCGGTTTGACTGATAAAGATATTCGTATAATATGTAGGAACCAATGTGAGCATCCAGGTTCCGCTATTGGTTATTGACCGGAGATGAGTCTCGGTCATGTTTACATAGTTCTCGAACCCGTAGGGTCCGCACGCTTAACGTTTGGTGAATATCAGTATTATGAGTTTATGTGTTTTGATGTACCGAAGGTAGTTCGGGGTCCCCGATGAGATCGGGTACATGACGAGGAGTCTCGAAATGGTCGAGACGTAAAGATCGATATATGGGACGAGTATATCCGGACATCGGAAAGGTTTCGAGTGATTCGGGTATTTTTCGGAGTACCGGAGAGTTACGAGAATTTGTCAAGGAGTATAAGGGCCTTATTGGGCTTTAGGGGAAAGAGGGAGAGGAGTCTGCACGCCCCCCCCCCCCAAGGCTTAGTCCAAATTGGTGTAGGGGGAGGGGCTGCGCCCCCTCCTTCCTTCTCTTCTCTTTTCCCTTTCCTTTTCTCCTACTCCTACTACTTGGAAGGGCTCCTAGTTCTACTAGGAAAGAGGGAATCCTACTCCCAGTGGGAGTAGGACTCCCCTAGGGCGCACCATAGAGAGGGTCGTCCTCTCCCCCTCGTCTACTCCTTTATATACGAGGGTGGGGGGCACCCCATGGACAGATAAGTTGATCATTGATCTTTAAGCCGTGTGCGGTGCCCCCCTCCACAGAAACACACCTCGGTCGTACCATTGAAGTGCTTAGGCGAAGCCCTGTGCCGGTAACTTCATCACCTCCGTCACCACACCGTCGTGCTCACGAAACTCTCCCGTGAAGCTCAACTGGATCAAGAGCTCGTGGGACGTCATTGAGCTGAACGTGTGCTGAACACGGAGATGCCGTACATTCGGTGCTTGATCGGTTGGATCGCGAAGATGTTCGACTACATCAACCACGTCACTAGACACTTCCTCTTTTGGTCTACGAGGGTACGTAGAAACACTCTCCCCTCTCGTGGCTATGCATCTAGTAGATAGATCTTGCGTGATCGAAGGAATTTTTTTGAAATACTACGTTCCCCAACAGTGGCATCATGAGCCAGGTCTATGCGTAGATGATATGCACGAGTAGAACAGAAGTGAGTTGTGGATGATACTAGTCATACTGCTTACCAGCATGTCATACTTTGATTCGGCGGTATTATTGGATGAAGTGGCCCGGACCGACATTACGCATACACTTACGCGAGACTGGTTCTACCGACGTGCTTCGCACACAGGTGGCTGGCGGGTGTCAGTTTCTCCAACTTTAGTTGAATCGAGTGTGGCTACGCCCGGTCCTTTTGAAGATTAAAACATCACATACTTGACGAAATATCGTTGTGGTTTTGATGCGTAGGTAAGAACGGTTCTTGCTCAGCCCGTAGCAGCCATGTAAAACTTGCAACAATAAAGTAGAGGACGTCTAACTTGTTTTTGCAGGGCATGTTGTGATGTGATATGGTCAAGACGTGATGATTTATACGTTATTGTATGAGATGCTTATGTTTTGTAAAGTTATCGGCAACTAGCAGGAGCCATATGGTTGTCGCTTTATTGTATGAAATGCAATCGCCATGTAATTGCTTTACTTTATCACTAAGCGGTAGCGATAGTCGTGGAAGCAATACTTGGCGAGACGACAACGATGCTACAATGAAGATCAAGGTGTCGCTCCGGTGACGACGGTGATCATGCCAGTGCCTTGGAGATGGAGATCAAAGGCACAGGATGATGATGGCCATATCATATCACTTATATTGATTGCATGTGATGTTTATCTTTTATGCATCTTATTTTGCTTAGATCGATGGTAGCATTATAAGATGATCTCTCACTAAATTTCAAGGTATAAGTGTTCTCCCTGAGTATGCACCATTGCGAAAGTTCGCCGTGCCGAGACACCACATGATGATCGGGTGTGATAAGCTCTACGTTCACATACAACGGGTGTAAGCCAGTTTTGCACACGCGGAATACTCGGGTTAAACTTGACAAGCCAGCATATGCAGATATGGCCTCGAAACATTGGAGACCGAAAGGTCGAGCGTGAATCATATAGTAGATATGATCAACATAAGATTTTCACCATTGAAAACTACTCCATCTCACGTGATGATCGGACATGGTTTAGTTGATATGGATCACATGATCACTTAGATGATTAGAGAGATGTCTGTCTAAGTGGGAGTTCTTAAGTAATTTGATTAATTGAACTTTAATTTATCATGAACTTAGTCCTGGAACTATTGGCATATCTATGTTGTAGCTCAATAGCTCGCGATGTAGCTCCCCGTTTGTTTTTATATGTTCCTAGAGAAAACTAAGTTGAAAGATGTTAGTAGCAATGATGCGGACTTGTTCCGTGATCTGAGGATTTTCCTCATTGTTGCACAGAAGAATTATGTCTTTGATGCACCGCTAGGTGACAGACCTATTGCAGGAGCAAATGCACACATTATGAATGTTTTGACAAAAGCTCGGTATGATGACTACTTGATAGTTTAGTGCATCATGCTTTACGGCTTAGAACCGGGACTTCAAAAATGCTTTGAACGCCATGGAGCATATGAGATGTTCCAGGAGTTGAAATTAGTATTTCATGCTCATGCTTGTGTTGAGAGGTATAAGACCTCTGACAGTATATTGCCTACAAGATGGAGGAGAATAGCTCAACCAGTGAGAATGTGCTCAGATTGTCTGGGTACTACAATTGCTTAAATCAAGTGGGAGTTAATCTTCCAGATAAGATAGTAACTGACAAAGTTCTCTAGTCACTGTCACCAAGTTAGTAGAACTTCGTGATGACCTATAATATGCAAGGGATGACGAAAGTAATTCCTGAGCTCTTCGCGATGCTGAAATCGGCGAAGGTAGAAATCAAGAAAGAGCATCAAGTGTTGATGGTTAACGAGACCACTTGTTTCAAGTAAAGGGCAAAGGGATAGAAAGGGAAATTCAAGAAGAATGACAAGCAAGTTGTCACTCCCGTGAAGAAACCCAAAGCTAAACTCAAGCCTGAAACTAAGTGCTTTTACTGCAAAGGAAATGGTCACTGGAAGTGGAACTGCCCTAGATACTTGGCAGATAAGAAGGATGGCAAAGTGAACAAAGGTATATTTGATATACAGATTATTGATGTGTACTTTACTAGTGTTCATAGAAACCCCTGGGTATTTGATACCGGTTCATTTGCTAAAATTAGTAACTCGAAACGAGAGTTGCAAAATGAACAGAGACTAGTTAAAGGTGAAGTGATGATGTGTGTTGGAAGTGGTTCCAAGATTGATATGATCATCATCGCACACTCCCTATACTTTCGGGATTGGTGTAGAACCTAAATAAATGTTGTTTGGCATTTGCATTGAGCATGAATATGATTTGATCATGTTTATTGTAATACGGTTATTCATTTAAAGTCATAGAATAATTGTTATTCTGTTTACATGAATAAAACCTTCGATGGTCATACACCCACTAAAAATAGTTTGTTGGATCTCAATCGCAGTGATACACATATTCATAATATTGAAGCCAAAAGATGCAAGGTTAATGATGATAGTACAACTTATTTGTGGCACTGTCGTTTAGGTCATACTGGTGTAAAGCGCATGAAGAAACTCCATAGTGATGGACTTTTGGAATCACTTGATTATGTATCACTTGGTGCTTGTGAACCATGCCTCATGGGCAAGATGACTGAAACTTTGTTTTCCGGAACAATGGAGCGAGCAACTGATTTATTGGAAATCATAGATACTAATGTATGTGGACTGATGAGTGTTGAGGCTCGCGGGACTATCGTTATTTTCTAACCTTCATTGATGATTTGATCAGATATGGGTATATCTACTTGATGAAACACAAGTCTCAAACATTTGAAAAGTTCAAAGAATTTCATAGTGAAGTAGAGAATCATCGTAACAAGAAAATAAAGTTTCTATGATCTGATCGTGGAGGCGAATATTTGAGTTACGAGTTTGTTGTTCATTTGAAACAAAATGGAATAGTTTCATAACTCACGCCACCCGGAACACCACAGTGTAATGGTGTGTCCGGACGTCGTAACCGTACTTATATTAGATATTGTGCGATATATGATGTCTCTTACCAATTTACCACTATTGTTTTGGGTTATGCATTAGAGACAACTGCATTCACGTTAAATAAGGGCACCATTTAAATCCGTTGAGATGACACCTTATGAACCGTGGTTTGGCAAGAAACGAAAGTTGTTGTTTCTTAAAGTTTGGGGCTGCGATGCTTATGTGAAAAAGCTTCAACCTGATAAGATCGAACCCGAGTCGGAGAAATGTGTCTTCATGGGATACCCAAAGGAGACTGTTGGGTACACCTTCTATCACAGATCCGAAGGCAAGATATTCGTTGCTAAGAATGGATCCTTTCTAGAGAAGGAGTTTCTGTCGAAAGAAGTGAGTGGGAGGAAAGTGGAACTTGATGAGGTAATTGTACCTTCCCCCGAATTGGATAGTAGTACATCACAGAAACTATTTCCAATGATTCCTACACCAATTAGTGAGAAAGCTAATGTTGATGATCATGAAACTTCGGATCAAGTTAGTCCTGAACTTCGTAGATCAACCAGAGTACGTTCCGCACCAGAGTGGTATGGCAACCGAGTTCTAGAAGTCATGTTACTAGACCATGCTGAACCTACGAACTATGAGGAAGCGATGATGAGCCAAGATTCTGCAAAATGGCTTGAGGCCATGAAATTTGAGATGGGATCCATGTATGAGAACAAAGTGTGGACTTTGGTTGACTTGCCCGATGGTCGGCAAGCCATCGAAAATAAATGGATCTTCAAGAGGAAGACCGACGCTGATGGTAATGTTACTGTTTACAAAGCTCGACTTGTTGCGAAAGGTTTTCGACAAGTTCAAGGAATTGACTACGATGAGACTTTCTCACCCGTAGTGATGCTTAAGTCTGTCCGAATCATGTTAGCAATTGCCGCATTTTATGAAATTTGGCAAATGGATAAAAAAACTGCGTTCTTTAATGGATTTATTAAAGAAGGGTTTTATATGATGCAACCATAAGGTTTTGTCAATCCTAAAGGTGCTAACAAAATGTGCAAGCTCCAACGATCCAACTATAGACTGGTGCAAGCATCTTGGAGTTGGAATATACGCTTTGATAAGTTGATCAAAGCATATAGTTTTATACAGACTTGCGGTGAAGCGTGTATTTAAAAGAAAGTGAGTGGGAGTACTACAACCTTTCTGATAAGTATATGTGAATGACATATTGTCGATCGGAAATGATGTAGAATTTTCTAGAAAGCATAAAGGAGTGTTTGAAAGGATTTACCTCGGTGAAGCTGCTTACATATTGAGCATCAAGATCAATAGAGATAGATCAAGACGCTTGATAAGTTTTTTTCAATGAGTACATACCTTGACAAGTTTTTTGAAGTAGTTCAAAATGGAACAGTCAAAGAAAGAGTTATTTCCCGTGTTGCAAGGTATGAAGTTGAGTAAGACTCAAAACCCGACCACGACAGAAGATAGAGAAAGAATGAAAGTCATTCCCTATGCCTCAGCCATAGGCTCTTTAAAGTATGCCATGTTGTGTACCTTGCCATGAGTTTGGCAAGGAGGTACAAAAGTGATCCAGGTGTAGATCACTGGACATCGTTCAAAATTATCCTTAGTTACTGGATGACTAAGGAAATATTTCTCGGTTATGGAGGTGATAAAGAGTTTGTCGTAAAGAGTTCTGTCGATGCAAGATTTGACACCGATCTGGATGACTCTGATTCTCGATCTGGATACATATTAAAAGTAGGAGCATTTAGCTAGAGTAGCTCAGTGCAGAGCATTGTAGACATAGAAATTTGCAAAATACATACGGATCTGAATGTTGCAGACCCATTGACTAAACCTCTCTCACAAGCGAAACATGATCACACCTTAGTACTCTTTAGGAGTTAATCACATGGCGGTGTGAACTAGATTACTGACTCTAGTAAACCTTTTTTTTGGTATTGGTCACATGGCGATGTGAACTATAAAGTGTTAAGTCACATGGTGATGTGAACTATTGGTGTTAATCACATGGTGATGTGATCTAGATTATTCACTCTAGTGCAAGTGGGAGACTGAAGGAAATATGCCCTAGAGGCAATAATAAAGTTATTATTTATTTTCTAATATCATGATAAATGTTTATTATTCATGCTAGAATTGTATTAACCAGAAACTTAGTAAATGTGTGAATACATAGACAAAAGATGGTTATGTTTCCTAGCCATAGACATGAGTTGTCATTTGATCAACGGGATCACATCATTAGGAGAATGATGTGATAGACAAGACCCATCCGTTAGCTTAGCACTATGATCGTTTAGTTTTACTGCTATTGCTTTCTTCATTACTTATACATGTTCCTATGACTATGAGATTATGCAACTCCCGAATACCGGAGGAACACCTTGTGTGCTATAAAACGTCACAATGTAACTGGGTGATTATAAAGATGATCTACGGGTGTCTCCGAAAGTGTTCGTGGTGTTGGCATAGATCAAGAATAGGATTTGTCACTCCGAGTGTCGGAGAGGTATCTCTGGGCCCTCTCGGAAATGCACATCATAATAAGCCTTGCAAGCAAATAACTAATGAGTTAGTCACGAGATGATGTGTTACGGAAAGAGTAAAGAGACTTGCCGGTAACGAGATTGAACTAGGTATTGAGATACCGACGATCGAATCTCGGGCAAGTAACATACCGATGACAAAGGGAACAACGTATGTTGTTATGCGGTTTGACCGATAAAGATCTTCGTAGAATATGTAGGAACCAATATGAGCATCTAGGTTCCGCTATTGGTTATTGACCGGAGATGAGTCTCGGTCATGTCTACATAGTTCTCGAACCTGTAGGGTCTGCACGCTTAACGTTCGGTGACGATCAATATTATGAGTTTATGTGTTTTGATGTACCGAAGGTAGTTCGAGGTCCCGGATGAGATCGGGGACATGACGTGGAGTCTCGAAATGGTCGAGACGTAAAAATATATTGGGCGACTATATTCGGACATCGGAAAGGTTCCGAGTGATTCGGGTATTTTTCGGAGTACTGGAGAGTTACGGGAATTCACCGGGGAGTATATGGGCCTTATTGGGATTTAGGGGAAAGAGAGAGAGGAGGCTACACGCCCTCCAAGGCTTAGTACGAATTGGACTAGGAGGAGGGGCTGTGCCCCCTGCTTCCTTCTCTTCTCTTTTCCCTTTCCTTTTCTCCTACTCCTACTACTTGGAAGGGCTCCTAGTTCTACTAGGAAAGGGGGAAATCCTACTCCCGATGGTAGTAGGACTCCCCTAGGGCGAGCCATAGAGAGGGCCGGCCTCTCCCCCCTCCACTCCTTTATATACGGGGGTGGGGGGCATCCCATGGACACACAAGTTGATCATTAATCTTTTAGCCGTGTGCGGTGCCCCCTCCACACAAACACACCTCGGTCGTATCGTTGCAGTGCTTAGGCGAAGCCCTGCGTCGGTAGCTTCATCATCTCTGTCACCACGCCATCATGCTGACGAAACTCTCTCGTGAAGCTCAACTGGATCAAGAGCTCGTGGGACATCATCGAGCTGAACGTGTGCTGAACACGGAGGTGCCGTATGTTCGGTGCTTGATCAGTTCGATCGCGAAGACGTTCGACTACATCAACTGCGTCACTAGACGCTTCCGCTTTTGGTCTACGAGGATACGTAGACACACTCTCCCCTCTCATTGCTATGCATCTAGTAGATAGATCTTGCATGACCGAAGGAATTGTTTTGAAATACTACGTTCCCCAACAGCATATACCCCTTTGTTGCTACCTAACCATGGTGCGGGTACTGGGCTTGGAGCATGCCTTGAGCTTCTAGATGAGAAGCTGCCCGCGTCCACTTGGATGTCCGCCTAACCGGCTCACAACGTCACTCCATCACCTAGCCTGCCGACAGGGATGGTCGAGCCGGAATCCTCGCCCGATCCGGCGTCCTAATAACTCACAAGTATAGGGGATCGCAACAATTTTTTAGGGTAGAGTATTCAACACAAATTTATTGATTCGACACAAGGGGGGCCAAAGAATATTCTCAAGTATTAGCAGCTGAGTTGTCAATTCAACCACACCTGAAATACTTCATATTTGCAGCAAAGTATTTAGTAGCAAAGTAGTATGGAAGTAACGGTAGCGGTGGCAAAAGTAACAATAGCAGTTTTGTAATGATGGTGATAGCAGCAGTAATGAAAGTAATGAAGCAAGTATCAATATGAAATGAACTCGTAGGCAATGGATCGGTAATGATAGGTATCAGATAATATTCATCATGTAGCATTTATAACCTAGAGTGACACAGAACTAGCTCCAATTCATCAATATTATGTAAGCATGTATTCCGTATATAGTCATACATGCTTATAGAAAAGAACTTGCATGACATATTTGGCCCTACCCTCCCGTGGCAGCGGGTCCTAATGGAAACTAAGGGATATTAAGGCCTCCTTTTAATAGAGAACCAGAACAAAGTATTAACACTTAGTGAATACATGAACTCCTCAAACTACGGCAATCATCGGAAAGAATCACAATTATTGTCACCTTGGGGTATGCGGATCATAACTCATAATAGGTGTCTACAACTTGCAATATAGGATCAAGAACACATGTATATTCATGAAAACATAATAGGTTCATAAATGAAATCATGGCACTCAGGCCCTAGTGGCAATCGTTAAGCATAGCAAAGTCATAGCAACATCAATCTCAGAACATACTAGATACTAGGGATCAAACCCTAACAAAACTAACTCGATTACATGATAAATCTCATCCAACCCATCACCGTTTAGCAAGCCTACGATGAAATTACTCACACACGGCGGTGAGCATCATGAAATTAGTGATGGAGGAAGGTTGATGATGATGAGGGCGACGATCTCCACTCTCCAGACCCCCCCAAACGGACTCCAGATCTGGTCTCCCGAGGAAGAATAGGGGGTGACAGCGGCTCCGTATCGTAAAACGCCATGATTCTTCTCTCTGATTTTTTTCTCCTCGAACGTGAATACATGGAGTTGGAGTTGAGGTCTCAGAATGGTGGCTTCATATCACATCCTCGCCCACGCCGGCATCCTCGCTCATGTCGGTCGAGCGGGCGTCCTCGCCTGAACTGACTCCCTCTCCTGGTGTGACTGGTTCGGCATCCGGTTCGTCATCCCCATCTTCGCTGACACCATCTCTGCCGCCACCTCCGCCACCTACCACTGTTCTGCGTGCTCGTACGTGTAGTTATAGTGGTATTTTTCGGCCGAATGAGCATACTTACGGCACGATTCCGTGGAATGCGGCATGTATGGCACAGAAAGATGTTGACCCCACTGCTGAGCCTCGGCATTTTCTGGCGGCTCTTCAAATTCGTCATTGGTGTCGTGCCCTGGAGTAGGAGTTTCATGCACTACAGAGGAATAATACTTGGCGCTTGGTTCCTCCTGTGCCTGGTGTCAACATCATTGACTCCAAGTGGTTGTTGAAGGTTATAACATCCCAAAATTCTAAATTTCGGAATGTTATAATAAATAGATAGTTTTGTTTGCATGTGTTATGTGTTGTATGAATTTGAGTGAAATTTGAATTTTTTGAAAGTTAAATGAGAGGGAATGAAATGACTTTCCCTAACTTTCACTTTGCATTTTATGTTCCCCATGAATTCAAATTTATTTCATCACTAAACCCTAGAGAGAAGATGACATGACTTCTTTAATTTAAATAAATGAAAAGGGTTTTGAAAGGATTTTGAATTCCATTCTTGAAATATTTTAAATTCAGAAACTTTATGCAACTCAATGATTTTCCCGAGAGAAGATAAAATGACTTCTTAAAATTATAGGAAATATGAGTTGGAAGTTCTTTTGAAATATTCTGAATCTCATTTTCAATATTTGAGTTATTGGGTTTTATTCAAATTATTTTTCTCCAAAAATAAAATATATGGAAAATAGGGTAAAATGATTCCCTACAGTAGAAAATTGGAGAGAAATAAATTTGAAATCATTTTGATATTTTTAAAATGATTTTTATTGGATTTTATTGCAACAGTAGCACTATTTGATTTATTTAAAATTGAGAGCATTTTATTTGACTGTAGAAAATTGTTCATGTTGTAGAGTTTCTTTTTTTTTGAAATTTTTGATATATTATATGCCTATATAATATTATTATTTATTTTGTTTTATTTATTTTTGTTTGTTTAAAAAAAGTTTCTTCGCCGACTAGTCCGGCCCAGCGCAACGCCAGGCCGCGGCCCAGCTCGCCCACCGCCTGGTCCCCGTCCTCCCGACGGACTCGAGGGGAGTCCGCCTCCCTCACGCCGGCCGCCGTCGTGGTCGCCCCGGTCACCTCCCTCGCCCCTCCTCCACGCACCCGAGGCCGACCCCCCTCTCCATAAATACCCCGCCGCACCTTGCCTCCTCTCCCCTCGCCTGCAACCGCCGTCGTCGCGCTCAACCGCAACCGCCACATTTGGCCGCCGGCGCCACCCCGCGTTCGCCGCTGCTGCCGCCCCGCAGCCGCGCAACCGAGCCGCCAGCGCAGCCCGCTCGCCCACCCACGCGCGCCAGCACTGCCACCGCCGCCGTCACCCGCTCGCCGGCCGACGCCGGACTCCTCGCCGGAGCTCTGACCCGCGCCCGATCCGCCCCGGCGATTTTCGACGAAAATCCAGCCGAATCGGTAAACCGCTAAAAACCGCCCAATTTTTCTTTTTAGATCGGTTTTAATTCGGTTTCTCGGAAAACCCGTTTAGATCTAGTTTTTTTTAGGTTAAGTTATCTAATGAACGTTCGTCAATTAGGATCTGAAAACGAACGATTTCGTTCGTTAGTCTCCCGAAGCGAACGTTCGGTATTTAATCTTTTTCTTTTTCTTTTAGATTTCAATCAAGGACCTATTCGTAATTTCTTTCTTTTACAGTTTAGCCCCTGAACTTCAAATGGCCACCACTTTTTTCTCGTTGGTCCAAATCCAACAAAACCAATGCCCACTTCTTCATTACGATCCCCTCTATCCAGATAACCAACTTAAGCATACTTTTGAAAGTTTTACATTTTGAATTCAAACAAATTTGATTCAAACTTCTTTTGATCATATCTTTTTAACCGTAACTCCGTTTGAGTTCAATCTTTTTGCAAATTGAAGCTCTTGAACTAAACTTTCTGATAAGGCTAAATTCACTTAATTTCGGAACTGTTAGAAATTGGTTTCTGTTGCAAGAGTTATTCATTTGTTTTCGAAGTTTTCCGAAGTGCTTTCTTCGTTCTTTCCGATCTTCTAAGTGATTGCTTATGTGTGGTTACTAGTGATTGATCGGAGTGTGACGAGTAGACCTATCACGAGTTTTGAGTGCGAAGAATCTACATCGTCAGTACAAGGCAAGTTTACACTTTGATCATACTTTCCAATACCCAGTTTATTGCATTAGTTCTATCCTCAAACACTTGCATGAGTAGGACTGTTTACATGATATGATGCTTTGTAGTTCATGAGGTAGGAACCCAATGACTTGAGATCAACCAAGGGGGTATACGCTTTGTTACTTATTGCTTAGCCATGCTCGTAGACGTGGATTGGTATGAGAGTTTCATGAAAGATGTGAGTGATATATATTTAAGGGAAACTTTAAGGTGGAATTTTAATACACATCTGGATGGATTGGTTGTGGCACCCTGGAGCACCCAGTGGTTTCCGGGCACCTGGATAAACCATTGTTGTCCTAGGGGATCCCCGAGGAACTGTGTGATCACCCTATTCGAATGCCACCGAGGCTCAAAGGGATCATATAATATTTTCATGCCTAGAAACTTCCATGTGCAGTCACAAGCCATTATGGGCTCTGGCATAGTTGAGTCCGTTGTGTGACCTCTTTCAGTGGTAGAATAGCAGATGTAGCAGATGTAGGTGTATGGGTCTACCCAGGGTAAATAGTTAATGCTTCTGAAAGACTGTGTCTCGGTCATCCATTTCTCAAACACCATGCAGTGCGAGAAATCAAACGGGGGAGATTGAGTCTTGTGGGGAAAAGTGCACAAACCTCTGCAGAGTGTACGAACTATTCATGAGTAGCCGCGTCCCCGGTTATGGACATCTTTGAGTATCTAGAAGTGGATTATTTGTTGATCTCAACACTCTATTTAATTAATTTGTTGGGTTAATAATGACTTTGGCTTGGGATTGATATGGAGGAACCATACTCAATTGTTCATGAACTAAATTTAACAAAGTAGTTAAATAAATGCATTCCTTTGTGGTAGGGAAAAGTCAGCTTTATGCAAAAATAAACCTTACAGCCTCCACCAGCCAAATATGCATGTAGTTGTAGGCATTGTTTATCATTATTCTATGGTGTGAATTTGCTAGTACATTCAATGTACTGACCTACGTGGCTGCAACGTCTCATGTTGCAGGAATTATTCGACGAGTAAGTGTTACGTTAGGGTTGCGCTGTCTACACTCAACTTTGTCGTTGGTCTTGATGGGAATCCACAACTTTGTTATTACTTCCGCTATATGGATTGAGGTAATAGTATTTATGTTACTTTATACATGTGATTTACCTCTGTTATAAATCCTCAAGTACTGTGTGTGTCAGCGTACCGATCCGGGGATGACACTTAAGCATAGAGACTTGACCCATTTGGGTCGGGTCGCTACAAGATGGTATTAGAGCACATGTTGACTGTAGGACGTGACCCTAGAAACTGGCTAGCCCATAGTACATGATTTCTCTAAAAACTTTCTTTTCAAAAGGATTCTATACCTCTCTTCTTTCTCCGAGCTTTGTCAAAATCTTCCCCTTTACCTCAAATAGCTGGACCATACCCTCTCATATATTGACCACTTTGGAGTAAAGAGGATTTCACCATGCATTAGAAGTGTTGAAGCGACGACAATGGATACTCCGAAGATTTTAAGAGTTGACGACTTTGAGGAGATATTGACCTTTAGAAGACTAAACCCATGTAATGTACTTGCGTTAGATGTGGCGATTGTGAGCCGTCATTTGTTTGGTGTTTTTCCGAGGGCCACAAACAAAACCCGTCTTTTCAAAATTATTGTTTGTATTTAGTGTATCTCTCTCCATCTCCCAAATCTCATCCCAAAACCCTTGGACCAATAGAGGATGAATGAAGATAAACTGGTATTCTCTGGACCGATGAGCTAGTCGGAGGCAGAGCTATGGATACTAAACGTGGAGGATCACTTCAGGAAAAATTTGATTGCAAGAAGGAATGAAGTTCAATGCGCTCTTCAGTACTTCAAAAAAAGTGCTGCAACATGGCGGAAAATGCATCAAGCCATACAAGGATGTAATGGAGCAGAAAGTTGGGAGGAATTCAAGAAGACTCTGTTAAGATCCCATCTCATCCGAGAGCATGGTGACAACCCGAAGAAGAAGCCATGTGCCTGCAGGATTTGTGGAGAAATAGGACACACCCAGGAGGAGCACAAGGATGGATGTCCTCATTGTGAATAAAGTCACCTAGCTGAAGAATGCCCAACTAGGAAGATTACTTGTTTCTTGTGTGAAGGGACTACCCACTACCCTGCTCAATGTCACATTTACCCCATGGTGCAACAAATGATCCAGCAGAAGAAAGAAGCAATGGAAGTAGTCCTCGAGGAAACCTTAAGGGAATCCGCGATGGAGGAAGATATTAATGACCCTGATGGAGAAGACCTAAACAGATATTACTCCCGTTCTTGCTACACATGTGGGGAAAAGGACATCTTTCATAGTATTACATGAAGGAAAGCCATGAGTATCTGGGAGACTTCTCGACAGAAGAGGTGGAGTTTGATCCACAAAAGATAGATGAATTGATAGGAACGAAGAATTCGAGGAAAAGAAAGAGCATGTGTTCCCAAAACAACCCAATTTCCGCGGAAAAGGACCTGAGTCACATCACATGGTACCGGTGCAGGATTTAGGTCATTATGCTAACAACTGCCCAACAAGGAAGCCAAGAACCCAGTAAACCAAGATAGCCACCATGAAGTCCCTAGATTTGTCGGATGTCATTAGTTTACGCTACAAGGAAGTAGGGCATTTTGCCAGAGAAGGCCAGACTCGAGCAAAGATCGAGAAGAGTAGTTGAGACATGGATATTGGAATAAAGCATGTAGATAAATATGGGATACACTTTTATTACGATGTTGAGTTGAATTATGGAAAAGACATTGTAATAGTTCGTGAAGCAATAGAAGTTGAGATGTTTGAAATCTCATTGTTATGAGTTTTTGGATGAATGTTAGTGCCTCTCTTGCTATCTCACCCAGATCGAAACCTAGAACCCATGGACAAGCTGCCACCAAACCCTTCTCGGACAACCAACCACATTTCACCCAAGGATATACATATATTGCCCTGAGTACCCCTTATGTCTATTACCCATAAATGACAACCCTTTACGAGTCCTTTCTCAAGGGCCCGGAAACGATCATGACCCTGACTAGCGATCAGGATTATCCAAAGATCATGAAGGACCTGATGAAGCATATTCACATTGAAGGAGATGCAGTCTACAAGGGTTATCCCTTCATGGAGAATGGAGTTGAACTTTGGTACGTGGAGGTGCATATCCACCGTGTGAAAGGAGTTTGCCCAAAAACTATGGGACAATACTTTTCATCTCTCGAGTACCACGAACAAACTTCTTCGACTCTGTTCGTGAAGCTGCTAAGGTGGCCATACGTTAGATTGGAAAAATACTTGAAGCAAGACTTCATCACACTCAGGAATGCCTGAGTAGAGTGCATGCAGAGATGATGGAGATGAAGCACACGTCCGATAGGATGAAGCAAAAGATTGATGATTTTAAGAATCAAATTGCACAATTCCAATGGGACTGAAGCATCCTTAGCTAGGACAAATGAATAAAGATGGAAGGAATGCTTGACCCTACCAGACCATGTGGATGGCAACATTTGTAGTGAAGCACCCTTGAAATTAAGTGTTGAATAGTGGTTCAGGATGAAATACGTGATTGATATGAGGAGAATATGGATTACGGATGAACCAGTGCATTTTTTTGTGGTGATTTACTGTGTGAACCCTGGACCCATAGAAAGGAAACTGTTGCCCCTAATAGTGGAGTTTGCACAAATAAGTTGGAGTTTATTCCTGATTTGATGCTTACCCAAGGTTGTGAAGGAAATAAGTACAATTGGATTTAAAGATGGTGTAATGCTGGAGTATGGAGCAATAGTGACTCCAAGGATGAGTTAAGGATATACAAGTTCAGAAGTGGGCCCATAAGCCGAGGACCTAAGGAGGCTACGAAATCACATGGGAACCACGAGACTTGTCAGAAGTAATATGTCTCTATTGTGATGAAGCAGAGAACTATGCTAGAGATTGTCCCAAGGAGAAGGAGACTTATGCTAAGTAGTTGAGCTGAAGCATGCAATGGAAATACAAGAGATTGTAATAATTTGAGAATCAATACAGTTAGCATCTTTGGAATTGATTGGAAATTTGTGAGTTTCACTATGTAGGCAGTGGGTGAAATTATGATACGTATAATAAAATTTTGAAGAGAACTAGTGTTATTCATTTTAAGGGTGTTAGAACCCCACACTACTACCTGAGTACAAGAGCTAGTGGATACTTACGTCATACTTTGGAGTGGACTACTCAATGATGAGTCTGAGCAAGTACAACGTAATTTGTAACAATAGAAGGAAGGGAAACCGTACAAATTGGATGGATTTACGAATGCTAAGGAAGTTGGATGTTGGAAAGGTGATCAGTTGCAACCCGGTGATGAGACCAAGTGTTACTAGTGACAAGTTGGAGATGAGCCATAACCCACAGGTGAAGGACAACCCATGGTAGAAGTTCGACTTTGTCAACAGATGATCTTATAGGATTTTACGCAAAACCTGAGGGTTGTGAAGAAATGATAGATGGTTGTTTGGCTTGCAGAATCAATGGATTTGTCCGAACTTAGTTCATTGACAAGAGAAATTCTGCAATGCTTGTGAGGATGACCGAGTGTTAGAATTTGAGATTCACTAAACCATATACAAGGTAATGATTTGGGTGCGGAATGGATTGATCACCATACCGACTTACTCTTATTATTCGCCTCTGTTATATCGGATGGTAAATCTGAGTGACTTACCTATAGTAGATAGACGAGGATATCAAAACCTTGTTTAAACCTTAGAATGGTATGAAATTTTCCCCTGTACAAGGCAGTGTTTCCAACCATAGGATATACGGTGAGAGTGAAGCCCAGACCCGTTCTCTGCAGGGACCCAGTCAGTTGGTTGATGACCACCATGAGATATCGATATTTGTTTAGTATTGGCGCCAGACCTGTCAGCTAAGGAGAACCAGTCTCAGAAGAACCTTACTAAGATGAAAGGACACAAGAACTGAGGAAAAGGTTATGGCACTACTAGAAGAGCCCCGAGAAGGAATAATCCTGAAGATCAGAGGAGACCGACCCTGTCCACAATAAGAACGGAGTATATGAGCTTTTTATGGAACCGTAACCATCATTCTAAGTGTGGTAGCACACTACACAATACCAATCAATGGATTTGTTAGGAGACCCCGAACCCCAACCTATTTCTTGCTAGCCTCTCCGAATCTCGAGGACGGGATTCATTTTTAAGTGTGGCAGATTTGTAACATCCCAAAATTCTAAATTTTGGAATGTTATAATAAATAGATAGTTTTGTTTGCATGTGTGATGTGATGTGTGAATTTGAGTGAAATTTGAATTTTTTTTAAAGTTAAATGAGAGGGAATGAAATGACTTTCCCTAACTTGCACTTTGCATTTTATGTTCCCCATGAATTCAAATTTATTTCATCACTAAACCCTAGAGAGAAGATGAAATGACTTCTTCCATTTAAATAAATGAAAAGGGTTTTGAAAGGATTTTGAATTCCATTCTTGAAATATTTTAAATTCAGAAACTTTATGCAACTCAATGATTTTCCCGAGAGAAGATAAAATGAATTCTTCAAATTATAGGCAATATGAGTTGGAAGTTCTTTTGAAATATTCTGAAACTCATTTTCAAAATTTGAGTTATTGGGTTTTATTCAAATTATTTTTCTCCAAAAAATAAAATATATGGAAAATAGGGTAAAATGATTCCCTACAATAGAAAATTGGAGAGAAATAAATTTGAAATCATTTTGATATTTTTAAAATGATTTTTATTGGATTTTATTGCAACAGTAGCACTATTTTATTTATTTAAATTTGTGAGCATTTTATTTTACTATAGAAAAATGTTCATGTTCTAGAGTTTCTTTTTCTGAAAATTTTGATATATTATATGCCTATATAATATTCTTATTTATTTTGTTTTATTTATTTTTGTTTGTTTAAAAAAAAAGTTTCTTCGTCGACTGGGCCGGGCCAGCGCACCGCCAGGCCGCGGCCCAGCTCGCCCGCCGCCTCGTGCCCGTCCTCCCGACGGACTCCAGGGGAGTCCGCCTCCCTCACGCCGGCCGCCGCCGTGGTCGCCCCGGTCACCTCCCTCGCCCCTCCTCCACGCACTCGAGGCCGACCCCCCCTCTCCATAAATACCCCGCCGCCCCTCGCCTCCTCTCCCCTCGCCTGCAATCGCCACCGCCGCGCTCAACCGCCACCGCCGCACTTGGCCGCCACCGCCGCCCCGCGGTCGCCACTACTGCCACCCAGCCGAGCCGCCAACGCAGCCCGCTCGCCCACCCGCGCGCGCCAGCACCGCCACCGCCGCCGTCGCCCGCTCGCCGGCCGACGCCGGAGCTTCGACCGGTGCCCGATCAGCCCCGGCAGTTTTTGATGATTTCTAACATTTGCACAACATGCTCCAAAGTTAAAACGGTCCCATTAACCATAAGAGGTGGTGAGCGAAATAATTCAGTCATTGCATTATAAGAATCAAAAGAATGGCTACCCAAGAAATTCCCTCCGGTAATGGTATATAAGATAAATCTATTCCATGGGGTTATGCCAACATAAAAATTGCGAAGAAGCACAGAAAGCTTCCTATTAGATCTATTTTGAGCATTGCAAATTCTATACCATACATCTTTTAAGTTTTCTTCCTCCCTTTGTTTAAAGTTGAGGACCTCACTCTTGGGAGTGTTGATAATGATAGGTGTGCTAGAAATGATGGCAAGCAAGCAAGCAACACACAAGCAAAGAAGGGGCAAGCGAACGATAAACACACGGCAGAAGAAGGGCAAATAAAACGGCAAGGGTGAAGTGGGGGAGAGGAAAATGAGAGGCAAAAAATGTAATGCGAAGGATAAGGGTTTGTGATAGGTACTTGGTATATGACTTTTGTGTAAGCCTCCCCGGCAATGGAGCCAGAAATTCTTCTTGCTACTTCTCGAGCTTGCATTGTATTCCCTCGAAGAGGAAAGGGAGATGCAGCATAGTAGCGTAAGTATTTCCCTCAGTTTTTGAGAACCAAGGTATCAATCCAGTAGGAGACCACGCGCGAGTCCCTCGCACCTGCACAAACAAATAAGAACTTCGCAGCAAATGCGATAAGGGGTTGTCAATCCCTTTACGGTCACTTACGGAAGTGAGATCTGATAGAGATGATAGTTTATATTTTTGGCATTTTTGTTTATAAGAACAGAAAGTAAAAGCATAAAAAGTAAAGTAGATGTAGATTGATATGTTGAGAATAGACCCGGGGGCCATAGTGTTCTCTAGTGGCTTCTCTCATGATAGCGATATTCTACGGCGGGTAAACAAATTACTGTCGAGCAATTGATAGAAAAGCGAATAATTATGAGACTATCTAGGCATGATCATTGTATATAGGCATCACGTCCGAGACAAGTAGACCGAAACGATTATGCATCTACTACTATTACTCCACACATCGACCTCTATCCAGCATGCATCTAGTGTATTGAGTTCATAAGAACAGAGTAACGCCTTAAGCAAGATGACATGATGTAGAGGGATAAACTCAAGCAATATGATATAAACCCCATCTTTTTATCCTCGATGGCAACAATACAATACGTGCCTTGTTGCCCCTACTGTCACTGGGAAAGGACATCGCAAGATTGAACCCAAAGCCAAGCACTTCTCCCATTGCAAGAACTATAGATCTAGTAGGCCAAACCAAACCAATAATTCGAAGATACTTGCAAGGATATTATGAGCACATAAAAAGTTCAAAGAAGAACCAAATATTTCTCGTAGATGATCTTGATCATAAACTCACAATTCATCAGATCTCGACAAACACAGCGCAAAAAGAGATTACAACGAATAGATCTCCTCGAAAACCGAGGAGAACTTTGTATTGAGATCCAGAGAGAGAGAAGAAGCCATCTAGATACTAGCTATGGACCCGAAGGTCTGTGGTAAACTACTCACAACTCATGGTGAGGGCGATGATGATGATGAAGAAGAACTCCGTGATGGATCCCCCTCCGACGGAGCTCCGGAACAGGCTCCAAGATGGGATCTCATGGTAACAGAAGGTTACTGCGGTGGAATTAGGGTTTTCTCTCTGTTGCTGATGGTTTCGGGGTACGTAGACTTATATAGGAGGAAGGAGGACACCGGGGGAGTCAAGGGGGCCCCACAAGGCAGGGGCGCGCCCCCACCCTCGTGGGCAGCCTGTATCTCCCCTGACATGGTTCTCAAGTTCTCCATGCGTGATTTTCTCCAAAAATATCTCTCGCAAAGGTTTCATTCCGTTTGGACTCCATTTGATATTCTTTTTCTACAAAACCCTGAAACAGGCAAAAAACAGCAATCTGGACTGGGCCTTTGGTTAGTAGGTTAGTCCCAAAAATGATATGAAAGTGTATGACAAAGCCTATTAAACATCCAAGACTTCATAAATAATAGCATGGAACAATCAAAAATTATAGATACGTTGGAGACGTATCAGACACCATGCGGGAGATAGAACTGCACATAAGGTATTGCAATCTGGTTTTTATTGGCCTACTCTCTTCAAGGATGCCTGTAATTTGTCTTATCTTGTGATGAATGTCAAAGAATTGGTAATATCAGTAGACGTCAAGAAATGCCTATAAATTATTCACATGTTATTGAACCATTTGATGTTTGGGGCTTTGATTAGATGGGACTGTTTCCTGCCTCTAATGGGTACACACATATTTTAGTTGCTGTTGATTACGTTACTAAGTGGGTAGAAGATATTCCAACTAGTAGTGTTGATCATAACACCTCTATTAAGATGCTTAAAGAAGTTATTTTCCCGAGGTTTGGAGTCCCAAGATATCTAATGACAGATGGTGGTTCACACTTTATTCATGGTGCTTTCCGTAAGATGCTTGCAAAGTATGATGTCAACCAAAAAATTGCATCCCCTTATCACCCACAGACTAGTGGTCAAGTAGAACTAAGTAATAGAGAGTTTAAATTAATTTTGCAAAAGACAGTTAATAGGTCTAGAAAGAATTGGTCTAAGAAACTTGATGATGCATTATGGGCCTATAGAACTGCATACAAAAATTCTATGGGTATGTCTCCATATAAGATGGTATACGGAAAAGCTTGTCACTTACCTCTTGAGCTAGAACATAAGGCATATTTGGCTGTTAAAGAGCTCAATTACGATTTCAAACTTGCCGGTGAGAAGAGGTTATTTGACATTAGCTGTCTTGATGAATGGAGAACCCAGGGTTATGAGAATGCCAAGATGTTTGAAGAAAAAGTTAAAAGATGACATGACAAGAGGATACAAAAGCGTGAGTTTAACGTAGGTGATTATGTCTTGCTATTCAACTCTCGTTTAAGATTTTTTGCAGGAAAACTCCTCTCTATGTGGGAAGGACCTTACGTTATCGAGGAGGTCTATCGTTCCGGTGCCATAATAATTAACAACTTCAAAGGCACAAATCCGAAGGTGGTGAACGGTCAAAGAATCAATTATTATATCTCAGGTAACCCTATAAATGTTGAAACCAATGTTATTGGAACCGTAACCCCGGAGGAATACATAAGAGACACTTTCCAGAACGATTCAGCCTCCGAAAAGGAAGAGGTATGTGATATGGTAAGTAGACTCCAAAATAGTTCTAAAGGCAATTTTTCTCCGTTTTGGAATATTTAGTAAAATAGAAAAATAAGCAGCAGTCCGGAGGAGACACGAGCCGTCCACGAGGGTGGAGGGCGCGCCCCCCTACCTCGTGGGCAGCTCGTGTGCCTCCCGGACTCCGATTTCTTGTATGTTACTCGTGGTGGTCGGTAAAAGTTCATTATATATACTCCCGAAGGTTTTGACCTTGTATCATGCAAAAATCCTCTGTTTTCGTTTCGAGTTGTTTTCTGCTAGGGTTTGCGAAGCCAGGCACCATGTCGTCTCCCTCCTCCAACAACGAAGGCAACGATGCTTGGCTAATGAAGATAGATCTGAAGAGGGAATGACCCGAGGAGACCCACAAGGAGAAGAAGATCAAGAAGGAGGTGGAAGATCCGGCTTCGGCATTGGGAGAAGAAGACATCCATCAACCTCTTCCCAACCTCTTTACCTCAACTAAGATTGAAGCTTTCAGGATGATTGAGTTGGCTCAAATTAAAAACAAGCATCTCACAATTGAAAATATAGCTGCACTCAAAGGTATTATCCGCAAGCTGGAGGATCTCCTATGCTCGATATATGATGATCCGACGTCACTACTTTCAACTCCATCATCACCACCCCCGAAGAAGGAGACATAATCATATGGGTATGGGCACTCCCCTTGGCAACTGCCATGCTTGGGGGAGTGACCCCGGTATCGTATCACCATCACTCCCATCTTCACTGTTTTTCTTAGTTCGATCGTTTTGGTAGTATCTTGATCTAGTAGAATAAAGTTAGCATGATCTAGTTGCTAGCTTTTGCCTTAGGATCTTTACCCTTTGTAATCGAGTCCATGAGCTATATAATAAAGATTAGTGTTGATTCAAGGGCTTGATTTCCTCACTTGGGTCATGATAAAAAGAAATAAAACATAAAGAGTATCCAAGAGATCACATTGATCTTATGGGAAGTAATGACTTCACATATAAAGGGTATGATGAATAGAAGTTGTTGGGAGTTGACAAACAAAGTTTTGGTCATTGTTGCACTTAATAGGAAGTAATAAAAGAAGAGAGACTTCACATACAAATATACTATCTTGGACATCGTTTATGATTGTGAGCACTCATTAAAATATTACATGCTAAAGAGTTGATGTTGGACAAGGAAGACAACATAATGGGTTATGTTTTCTTATATCCGAAATAAAGTATATTGTCATGGATCATCCAACATGTTGAGCTTGCATTTCCCCCACATGCTAGCCAAAACTCCTCGCACCAAGTAGAGATACTACTTGTGCTTCCATACATCCTTAAACCCAGTTTTGCCATGAGAGTACACCATACCTACCTATGGATTGAGAAAGATCCTTCCAACTAAGTTGTCATGTTGCAAACTCGCTAAAATATGTATGATTTATTAGTATGGAGCAAATTAGCTTTATACGATCTTGTGATATGGAAGTAATAAAAGCGATGGACTGCATAATAAAGGTCCTTATCACAAGTGGCAATATAAAGTGACGTTCTTCAGTTCTAAGACTTTGTGCCTCCAACCATAAAAACACATGACAACCTCTGCTTCCCTCTGCGAAGGGCCTATCTGTTGGAAATATGCCCTAGAGGCAATAATAAAAGGATTATTATTATATTTCCTTGTTCATGATAATTGTCTGTTATTCATGCTTGAATTGTATTGTACGGAAACAACGATACATGTGTGAATACATAGACCACAACGTGTCCCTGGTAAGCCTCTAGTTACTAGCTCGTTGATCAACAGATGGTCACGATTTCCTGACCATGGACATAGGATGTCATTGATAACGGGATCACATCATTGGGAGAATGATGTGATGGATAAGACCCAATCCTAAGCCTGGCACGAGATCGTATAGTTCATAATGCTTAAGCTTTTCCAGTGTCAAGTATTTGTTCCTTAGACCATGAGGTTGTGCAACTATCGGATACCGTAGGAATACTTTGGGTGTGCCAAACGTCACAACGTAACTGGGTGGCTATAAAGGTACGCAACGGGTATCTCCGAAAGTGTCTATTGAGTTGGTACGAACCGAGACTGGGATATTGTCACTCTGTATGACAGAGAGGTATCTCTGGGCCCACTCGGTAAGACATCATCATAATAAGCTCAAAGTGACTGAGGAGTTAGTCACAGGATGGTGAATTATGAAACGAGTAAAGAGACTTGCCATGATGATATTGAACAAGGTATCGGGCATACCGACGATCGAATATCGGGCAAGTACCGTACCGATAGACAAAGGGAATAACATACGGGATTGAGTGAATCCTTGACACAGTGGTTCATCCGATGAGATCATCAAGGAACACGTGGGAACCAACATGGGTATCCAGATCCCGCTGTTGGTTATTGACCGGAGAGTCATCTCGGTCATGTCTGCGTGTCTCCCGAACCCGTAGGGTCTACACACTTAAGGTTCGGTGACGCTAGGGTTGTAGAGATATATGCACACAGAAACCCAAATGTTGTTCAGAGTCCCGGATGAGATCCCGGACGCCATGAGGAGTTCCGGAATGGTCCGGAGGTGAAGAATGATATATAGGAAGTCCAGTTTTGGCCATCGGGAGAGTTCCGGGGGTCACCGGGAGAGTTCCGGGGGTCACCGGGAGTGTCCCGGGACCACCGGAAGGGTCCCGGGGGTCCACTGGGCGGGGCCACCCATCCCGGAGGGCCCCGTGGGCCGTAAGGGGAAGGGGGCCAGCCCCTAGTGGTCTGGCGCACCCTACATGGGCCAAACCCCATGCGCCTAGGGTTGAAACCATAGGGGTGGGGGCGCCTCCCTATGCCTTGGGGGGCAAGATACCCCCCTGGCCGCCGCCCCCCTAGGAGATTGGATCTCCTAGGGCCAATGCCCCCCTGGCCCCCTATATATAGTGGGGGGAGAGAGGGCAGCCGCACCCCAAGCCTCTGGCGCCTCCCCCCCGTCACACCTCCAACTCTTCCCGCAGGGTCTCGGCGAAGCCCTGCAGCTTTTCCCGTTGCATCCACCACCACGCCGTCGTGCTGCTGGATCTTCGTCAACCTCTCCTCCCCCTTGCTGGATCAAGAAGGAGGAGACGTCGCTGTACCGTACGTGTGTTGAACGCGGAGGTGCCGTCCGTTCGGCGCTGGGATCATCGGTGACGAGGATCACAACGAGTACGACTCCATCATCCACGTTCCTTCGAACGCTTCCGCACGCGATCTACAAAGGGTATGTAGATGCACTCTTTTATGCTCGTTGCTAGATGACTCCTTAGATTGATCGTGGTGAAGCGTAGGAAATTTTTTGAATTCTGCTACGTTCCCCAACAGTGGCATCCGAGCTAGGTCTTTGCGTAGCATCTTGCACCAGTAGAACACAAACAAGTTGTGGGCGTTGATTTTGTTTAATTCTCTTGCCGTTACTAGTCCAATCTTGATTCGGCGGCATCGTGGGATGAAGCGGCCTGGACCGACCTTACACGTACGCTTACGTGAGACTGGTTCCACCGACTGACATGCACTAGTTGCATAAGGTGGCTGGCGGGTGTCTGTCTCTCCCACTTTAGTCGGATCGGATTCGATGAACAGGGTCCTTATGAAGGGTAAATAGAAATTGACATATCACGTTGTGGTTTTGGCGTAGGTAAGAAACGTTCTTGCTAGAAAACCTATAGAAGCCACGTAAAAAACTTGCAACAACAATTAGAGGTCGTCTAACTTGTTCTTGCAGCATGTGCTATGTGATGTGATATGGCCAAGAAGATGTGATGAATGATATATGTGATGTATGAGATTGATCATGTTCTTGTAATAGGGAATCACGACTTGCATGTCGATGAAAATGACAACCGGCAGGAGCCATAGGAGTTGTCTTATTTATTGTATGACCTGCGTGTCACTGAATAACGCCATGTAATTACTTTACTTAATTGCTAAACGTTAGCCATAGTAGTAGAAGTAATAGTTGGCGTGACGACTTCATGAAGACACGATGATGGAGATCATGATGATGGAGATCATGGTGTCATGCCGGTGACAAAGATGATCATGGTGCCCCGAAGATGGAGATCGAAGGAGCAAAATGATATTGGCCATATCATGTCACTTTATTTGATTGCATGTGATGTTTATCATGTTTATGCATCTTGTTTACTTAGAACGACGGTATTAAATAAGATGTTCTCTCACTGAAAATTTCAAGAATTGTGTTCCCCCTAACTGTGCACCATTGCTAAGGATCGTTGTTCCGAAGCACCACGTGATGATCGGGTGTGATAGGCTCTAACGTTCGCATACAACGGGTGTAAGCCAGATTTACACACGCAATACACTTAGGGTTCACTTGACGAGCCTAGCATGTACAGACATGGCCTCGGAACACGGAAGACCGAAAGGTCGAACATGAGTCGTATAGAAGATACGATCAACATGAAGATGTTCACCGTTGATGACTAGTCCGTCTCACGTGATGATCGGACACGGGCTAGTCGATTCGGATCATTTATCACTTAGAAGACTGGAGAGATGTCAATCTGAGTGGGAGTTCATTAAAATTTGATTAGATGAACTTAATTATCATGAACTTAGTCTAAATTCTTTACAATATGTCTTGTAGATAAAATGGCCCATGCTCATGTCACCCTCAACTTCAACGCGTTCCTAGAGAAATCCAAGCTGAAAGACGATGGTAGCAACTATACGGACTGGGTCCGTAACCTGAGGATCATCCTCATAGCTGCCAAGAAAACTTATGTCCTAGAAGCACCGCTAGGTGACGCTCCCGCCCCGGCAAACCAAGATGTTATGAACGCTTGGCAGTCGCGTTGTGATGATTACTCCCTGGTTCAGTGCGGCATGCTCTACAGCTTAGAATCGGGGCTCCAAAAGTGTTTCGAGCACCACGGGGCATATGAGATGTTCCAAGAGCTGAAAATGGTTTTCCAGGCTCATGCTTGAGTTGAGAGATATGATGTCTCCAACGCATTCTATAGCTGTAAGATGGAGGAAAATAGTTCCGTCAGTGAGCACATACTCAAGATGTCTGGGTTGCACAACCGCTTGTCTCAGTTGGGAATGAATCTCCTAAACGAAGCGGTCGTTGATAGAATCCTTCAGTCGCTCCCACCTAGCTACAAGAGCTTTGTGTTGAACTTCAATATGCAGGGGATGGAGAAGTACATTCCCGAGGTGTATTCAATGCTGAAATCAGCGAAGGTGGAGATCAAGAAAGAGCATCAAGTGTTGATGGTCAATAAAACCACTAAGTTCAGGAAGGGCAAGGGTAAGAAGAACTTCAAGAAGGACGGCAAAGGAGTTGCCGCGCCCGGTAAACTAGTTGCCGGGAAGAAGCCAAAGAATGGACCCAAGCCTGAGACTGAGTGCTTTTATTGCAGGGAACGGGTCACTGGAAGCGGAACTGCCCCAAATACTTAGCAGACAAGAAGGCCGGCAACATCAAAGGTATATGTGATATACATGTTATTGATGTGTACCTTACCAGCGCTCGTAGTAGCTCCTGGGTATTTGATACCGGTGCAATTGCTCACATTTGTAACTCAAAGCAGGAGCTGTGGAATAAGCGGAGACTAGCGAAGACGAGGTGACGATGCGCGTCGGGAATGGTTCCAAGGTCGATGTGATCGCCGTCGGCATGCTGCCTCTACATCTACCCTCGGGATTAGTTTTAAACCTTAATAATTGTTATTTAGTACCAGCTTTGAGCAAGAACATTGTATCTGGATCTCGTTTGATGCGAGATGGCTACTCATTTAAATCCGAGAATAATGGTTGTTCTATTTATTTGAGAGATATGTTTTATGGTCATGCCCCGTTGGTCAATGGTTTATTTTGGATGAATCTCGATCGTGATGATACACATATTCATAGTGTGAATGCCAAAAGATGTAAAGTTGACAATGATAGTCCCACATACTTGTGGCATGCCGCCTTGGTCATATTGGTGTCAAACGTGTGAAGAAGCTCCATGCAGATGGACTTCTGGAGTCTCTTGATTATGAATCATTTGACACGTGCGAACCATGCCTCTTGGGCAAGATGACCAAGACTCCGTTCTCCGGAACAATGGAGCGAGCAACCAACTTGTTGGAAATCATACATACCGATGTGTGCGGTCCAATAAGTTTTGAGGCTCGCGGAGGCTATCGTTATGTTCTCACCCTCAAAGATGACTTGAGTAGATATGGGTATGTGTACTTGATGAAGCACAAGTCTGAGACCTTTGAAAAGTTCAAGGAATTTCAGAATGAGGTTGAGAATCAACGTGACAGAAAAATAAAGTTCTTGCGACCGGATCGTGGGGGTGAATATTTAAGTCATGAATTTGGCACGCACCTTAGGAACTGTGGAATTGTTTCACAATTGACACTGCCTGGAACACCTCAGCGTAATGGTGTGTCCGAACGTCTAAATCGTACCCTGTTGGACATGGTGCGATCTATGATGTCTCTCACCGACTTACCGCTATCTTTTTGGGGTTATGCTTTAGAGACTGCCGCATTCACTTTAAATAGGGCTCCGTCAAAATCCGTTGAGACGACACCGTATGAACTTTGGTTTGGCAAGAAACCTAAGCTATCGTTTCTAAACGTTTGGGGTTGCGATGCTTATGTCAAGAAACTTCAACCTGAAATGCTCGAACCCAAATCGGAAAAATGCGTCTTCATAGGATACCCAAAGGAAACGATTGGGTAGACCTTCTACCTCAGATCCGAAGGCAAGGTCTTTGTTTCCAAGAATGGATCCTTTCTGGAGAAAGAGTTTCTCTCGAAAGAAGTGAGTGGGAGGAAAGTAGAACTTGATGAGGTGACAGTCACCCCTCCCGAACCGGAAAGTAGCGCAGCGCAGGAAATTTTTCCTGAGGTGCCTGCACCGATAAGGGAGGAAGTTAATGATGATGATCATGAAGATACAGATCAAGTTACTACTGAACTTCGAAGGTCCACAAGGACACGTTCCGCACCAGAGTGGTACGGCAACCCTGTCATGGAAATCATGTTGTTAGACAACGGTGAACCTTCAAACTATGAAGAAGCGATGGCGGGCCCGGATTCCAATAAATGGCTTGGAGCCATGAAATCCGAGATAAATCCATGTATGAAAACAAAGTATGGACTTTGGTGGACTTTCCCGATGATAGGCACGCCATAGAAAATAAATGGATATTTAAGAAGAAGACAGACGCGGATGGTAATGTGACCATCTATAAGGCTCGGCTTGTCGCTAAGGGTTATCGACAAGTTCAAGGGATTGACTACGACGAGACTTTCTCTCCCGTAGCGGTGCTGAAATTAGTCCAAATCATGTTAGCAATTGCCGCATTCTATGATTATGAGATACGGCAAATGGACGTCAAAATAGCATTCCTTAATGGTTTCCTCAAGGAAGAGTTGTATATGATGCAGCCGGAAGGTTTTGTCGATCCAAAGAATGCTAACAAGGTATGCAAGCTCCAGCGCTCGATCTACGGGCTGGTGCAAGCATCTCGGAGTTGGAATATTCGCTTTAATGATGTGATCAAAGCGTTTGGCTTTATACAGACTTGGGGAGAAGCCTGTATCTACAAGAAAGTGAGTGGGAGCTCTGTAGCATTTCTCATATTATATGTGGATGACATATTGCTGATGGGAAATGATATAGAATTCTTGGAGAGCATAAAGGCCTACTTGAATAAGAGTTTTTCAATGAAGGACCTTGGAGAAGCTGCTTACATATTAGGCATCAAAATCTATAGAGATAGATCAAGACGTCTCATTGGTCTTTCACAAAGCACATACCTTGACAAGATATTGAAGAAGTTCAATATGGATCAGTCCAAGAAGGGGTTCTTGCCTATTTTGCAAGGTATGAGATTGAGCACGGCTCAGTCCCCGACCACGGCAGAAGATAGAGAAAAGATGAGTGTCATTCCCTATGCCTCAGCCATAGGTTCTATCATGTATGCCATGCTGTGTACCAGACCTGATGTGAACCTTGCCATAAGTTTGGTAGGGAGGTACCAAAGTGATCCCGGTATGGAACACTGGACAGCGGTCAAGAACATCCTAAAGTACCTAAAGAGGACTAAGGACATGTTTCTCATTTATGGAGGTGACGAAGAGCTCGTCGTAAAGGGTTACGTCGATGCTAGCTTCGACACAGATCTGGACGACTCCAAGTCACAAACCGGATACGTGTATATTTTGAATGGTGGAGCAGTCAGCTGGTGTAGTTGCAAGCAGAGCGTCGTGGCACATTCTACATGTGAAGCGGAGTACATAGCTGCTTGCAAAGCAGCGCAGGAAGGAGTCTGGATGAAGGAGTTCATCACCGACCTAGGAGTCATTCCAAGCGCGTCAAGCCCGATGACTATCTTCTGTGACAACACTGGAGCTATTGCCATTGCCAAGGAGCCCAGGTTTCACAAGAAGACCAAGCACATCAAGCGCCGTTTCAACTCCATCCGGAATTATGTTCAAGATGGAGACATATATATTTGTAAAGTGCATACAAATCTGAATGTGGCAGACCCGTTGACTAAACCTCTTCCACGGGCAAAACATGATCAACACCAGAACTCTATGGGTGTTCGATTCATCACAATGTACCTAGATTATTGACTCTAGTGCAAGTGGGAGACTGTTGGAAATATTCCCTAGAGGCAATAATAAAATGATTATTATTATATTTCCTTCTTCATGATAATGGTCTGTTATTCATGCTTGAATTGTATTGTACGGAAACAGCGATACATGTGTGAATACATAGACCACAACGTGTCCCTGGTAAGCCTCTAGTTACTAGCTTGTTAATCAACAGATGGTCACGGTTTCCTGACCATGGACATAGGATGTCATTGATAACGGGATCACATCATTGGGAGAATGATGTGATGGACAAGACCCAATCCTAAGCCTAGCACGAGATCGTATAGTTCGTAATGCTTAAGCTTTTCTAGTGTCAAGTATTTGTTCCTTAGACCATGAGGTTGTGCAACTCCCGGATACCGTAGGAATACTTTGGGTGTGCCAAACGTCACAACGTAACTGGGTGGCTATAAAGGTACGCAACGGGTATCTCCGAAAGTGTCAGTTGAGTTGGTACGAACCGAGACTGGGATATTGTCACTCCGTATGACGGAGAGGTATCTTTGGGCCCACTCGGTAAGACATCATCATAATGAGCTCAAAGTGACTAAGGAGTTAGTCACGGGATGATGAATTACGGAATGAGTAAAGAGACTTGCCATGACGAGATTGAACAAGGTATCGGGCATATCGACGATCGAATCTCGGGCAAGTACCGTACCGATAGACAAAGGGAATAACATACGGGATTGAGTGAATCCTTGACGCAGTGGTTCATCCGATGAGATCATCGAGGAACACGTGGGAACCAACATGGGTATCCATATCCCGCTGTTGGTTATTGACCGGAGAGTCGTCTCGGTCATGTCTGCGTGTCTCCCGAACCCATAGGGTCTACACACTTAAGGTTCAGTGACGCTAGGGTTGTAGAGATATATGCACACAAAAACCCGAATGTTGTTCGGAGTCCCGGATGAGATCCTGGACGTCACGAGGAGTTCCAGAATGGTCCGGAGGTGAATAATGATATATAGGAAGTCCAGTTTCGGCCATCGGGAGAGTTCCGGGGGTCACCGGGAGTGTCCCGGGACCACCGGAAGGGTCCCGGGGGTCCACCGGGTGGGGCCACCCATCCCGGAGGGCCCCGTGGGTCGTAAGGTGAAGGGGCCAGCCCCTAGTGGGCTGGCGCACCCCACATGGGCCAAACCCCATGCGCCTAGGATTGAAACCCTAGGGGTGGGGGCGCCTCCCTATGCCTTGGGGGGCAAGATACCTCCCCTGGCCGCCGCCCCCCTAGGAGATTAGATCTCCTAGGGCCGGCGCGCCCCTGGCCCCCTATATATAGTGGGGGGAGAGAGGGAAGCCGCACCCCAAGCCTCTGGCGCCTTCCCCCCGTCACACCTCCAACTCTTCCCGCAGGGTCTCGACGAAGCCCTGCAGCTTTTCCCGTTGCATCCACCACCACGCCGTCGTGCTGCTGGATCTCCGTCAACCTCTCCTCCCCCCTCGCTGGATCAAGAAGGAGGAGACGTCGCTGTACCGTACGTGTGTTGAACGCGGAGGTGTCATCCGTTTGGCGCTGGGATCATGGGTGACGAGGATCACGACGAGTACGACTCCATCATCCACGTTCCTTCGAATGCTTCCGCACGCGATCTACAAAGGGTATGTAGATGCACTCTTTTATGCTCATTGCTAGATGACTCCTTCCATTGATCTTGGTGAAGCGTAGGAAAATTTTTAAATTCTGCTACGTTCCCCAACACTATCTATTATTCTTGCCTTATAAGAGTCAAGGTGAAATTCACCTTTCCTTTTTAAATTTTATCCTTTGGAAAGCACATTGTGTTGGAAATATCCTGGCATATATACCCACTTCAATGTAAGTTTTCATGGTCTATTACTGTTGACATTACCCTTGAGGTAAAAGGTTGGGAGGCAACACCATAAGCCCCTATCTTTCTCTGTGTTCGATTAAAACTCCATAAACATAAGTATTGCGTGAGTGTGAGGAATTGTGAAAGAATATATGATAGTTGAGTATGTAGGCTTGCTGAAAAGCTCTTATATTGACTCTTTCCGATGTTACAATAAATTGCAATTGCTTCAATGACCGAGATCAAAGTTTGTTAGTTTTCATTGAAGTTTATGATTCATGCCTGATATGGTGAATGAATTGTTACTTTAGCATAAGAATCATATGATCTCTCTCTCTCTCTCTCTCTCTCTCTCTATATATATATATATATATATATATATATATATATATATATATACCTAATAATAAAGCACGGAACGAGTCCGTCGGGTTCACCGTCACAATACGCTTTCTTCTCATGTCATAATACGCTTTTGCGATTTGTATAGATAAAATTTCTTTATAAACGAGGTGGTACTAATAATTTGGGGATGTCCTGTCTTTACCTAGCTTTACCTAATAATAATTAAAGAAAGGATTATTTCTCCATTTTTTTCGTCTACGGTGGACCTAGATATATTTTCGTACGTCATGCAACCAAGGTCCGAAATCATCTCGCTCCCGCGCTGGTAAAAAATCATCAAAAAGGAGGGCCCAGTGGGAGTCGAACTTGCAACAAACAGCATCCACAACTGCGCTGCTAACCAGTGCGTCCGTCTTCCTTTTGTATTCAAGTAGCAGCGCGGCTTTTAATTAAAAGAAACGAGCGGCGATGGCAAAACATAAAAACAACTAGCAAAGGTCTATGCCTGAGTGGAATTGAACACAGCACCTCGCGCGAGTTAACCCATAGACAGTGTGGTTCTTCAATTTGTTGTTTATAAAATTTGCAGCTCAGCTTATATAAACTATATGCAGCGAAAGATGTAAACTTTTCTCTCAAACATGATTTTTTTTAAGTAAATAGTTTCGAAAAAGCAAACACTTTCAAAATATGCTAACAAATTTTTAGAGACTTGAACATTTCTCAAAACTACGAACAACTATGAATATGCAAAGATTTATTGAAAAACAGGAACATAATTGAAAAATGGGAACATTTTCTGAAATTATGAAGATTTTTTCAAAACCCGACATTTTGAGAAATTTCCCTAAGAGTTTACAAACAAATTATGAGAACATGTTTTTTTTTAATTTATGAACAACTATGAATATGCAAAGATTTATTGAAAAACAGGAACATAATTGAAAAATAGGAACATTTTCTGAAGTAATGAAGATTTTTTCAAAACCCGACATTTTGAGAAATTTCCCTAAGAATTTACAAACAAATTATGAGAACATGTTTTTTTAATTTATGAACAAAATTTGAAAACAGATTTTTTTTGTCTAAAAAAGCGAACATATTTTGAAATTTTGAACAATTTTTGAAACCCAAACATTTTATGAAATCCCCTGAACATTTTAAGAATTTGAAAACATGAATGCTTTTTTTAATGATTGAACAAAATTTGAAAAAAAATCTGAAATCGCGAGCATTTTTAAAATCTATGAAAATATATAAAAATGTGAATACTTCCAGAAATTTCTAACTTTTTGGAGTTTCCACTAACGTTTTCCAAATTTCTGAACATTTTTTGAAAAAAGAAAAATATACCTTGATTGAGTAAATTGAGCTAGCTAGCACTTGCGTCTATTACCTCCATCCATTATTATTAAGCCAGGTGCAATGAGTAGGTTCATTGTTTTGGGGTCGTTCGTGAAAAATGTTGATTTAATCTCTCCAGCAGATCGTTACAAAGCACCAGCCAATGTATGTGATGGGTTTTCTTGCCTCCAATTGAAAGATGCTTCTTCATGCTGTCGCTGGATACAATTAGATGCGTTTAATCTTCATGCGAGGTTATCACTTGGTCGTAGAGTTTTGGCCGTCAAGCCCTTGAAATCCCGACGAGAGGGTTTGTTTACTTATCAAATAAAATAATCGCCTTCTCATTTTTAGAAACTAAATTTCATCAATTTATATATATTTGCAACTTGTACGAAAAATCAATAAACTGCTCCAGCAATCGATAGAGAGTGAAGAGTGGGTCCCGATTATCTCTAGAAAAAACGAACACACCATTGTGTTGTTACAGATGAGGAGGAATAATTCAACTCCGCATTTCTCAAAAAGAAGAAATTAACTCCCAATACTTTAGATGCTTTGTACACGGGATTGTGGGACAGTGGGATTATGATCTAGCTTAACATATAATTGCAATCGGCCCGTGTTTAACTTGGCTGGATGGTCAACTTTTCTCCGGTGCAACGCATGGGCATATGTGCTAGTATATATATATATATATATATATATATATATATATATATATTTATATATATTTATATATATTTATATATATATGTGTGTGTGTGTGTGTGTGTGTGTTGCTGTTATGAGAATGATCATGATGCCCTCATGTCCGTATTTTGTTTTTATCAACATCTCTATCTCTAAACATGTGGACATATTTTTCGATATCGGCTTTTGCTTGAGGACAAGCGAGGTCTAAGCTTGGGGGAGTTGATACGTCCATTTTGCATCATGCTTATATGTTGATATTTATTGCATTATGGGTTGTTAATACATGTTTTGTCACAATACTTATGTCTTTTCTCTCTTATTTTACAAGGTTTATATGAAGAGCGAGAATGCCGGCAGCTGGAATTCTGGGCTAGAAAAGGAGCAAACTCTGGAAACCTATTTTGCACAACTCCAAAAGCCCTGAAACTCCACAGAACTCTGTTTCAGAAAATATAAAAAATATCTGGCAAAAGAAGACCACAAGGTGGGCCACCTGCTGTCCACGAGGGTGGGGGCGCCCCCCTGTCTAGTGGGCCCACCGACGGCCCCCCATTGCCCATCTTCTCCTATATGAGGTGTTTTGACCTAGAAAAAATCAGAAGGAGGCTTTCGGGACCAGACGTCGCCGCCTCGAGGCGAAACCTTGGTGGAAACCAATCTAGGGCTCCGGTAGAGCTGTTCTGCCGGGGATACTTCCCTCCGGGAGGGGGAAATCACCACCGCTGTCATCACCAACAACTCTCCCATCATGGGGAGGGCTATCTTCATCAACATCTTCACCAGCACCATCTCCTCTCAAACCCAAGTTCATCTCTTGTATCCAATCTTTGTACCCAAACCTCAGATTGGTACATGTGGGTTGCTAGTAGTGTTGATTACTCCTTGTAGTTAATGCTAGTTGGTTTATTTTGTGGAAGATCATATGTTCAGATCCATTATGCATATTAATACCCCTCTGATCATGAACAATATTATGTCTTGTGAGTAGTTACTTTTGTTCCTGAGGACATGGGAGAAGTCTTGCTATTAGTAGTCATGTGAATTTGGTCTTCGTTCGATATTTTGATGAGATGTATGTTGTCTCTCCTCTAGTGGTGTCATGTGAACGTCGACTACATGACACTTCACCATTACTTGGGCCTAGAGGAAGTCATTTGGAAGTAATAAGTAGATGATGGGTTGCTAGAGTGACAGAAGCTTAAACCCTAGTTTATGTGTTGCTTCGTAAGGGGTTGATTTGGATCCATATATTTCATGCTATGGTTAGGTTTACCTTAATACTTATTTTGTAGTTGCGGATGCTTGCATTAGAGGTTAATCATAAGTGGGAGGCTTGTCCAAGTAAGGACAGCACCCAAGCACCGGTCCACCCACATACCAAATTATCAAAGTACCGAACGCGAGTCAGATGATCATGATGAAAACTAGCTTGACGATAATTCCCATGTGTCCTTAGGAGCGTTTTCCTTTATATAAGAGTTTGTCCAGGCTTGTCCTTTGCTACAAAAAGGATTGGGCCACCTTGCTGCACCTTATTTACTTTTACCTTTTGTCACTTGCTACCAATTACCTTATCACAAAACTACCTGTTACCTATAATTTCAGTGCTTGCAGAAAATACCTTACTGAAAACTGCCTATCATTTCCTTCTGCTCCTCGCTGGGTTCGACACTCTTACTTATCGAAAGGACTATGGTAGATCCCCTACACTTGTGGGTCATCAGGGCGAATAGTATTGTTATCAGGATTGTAAGAGTGATGATCTTCATCAACTATTACCAGGCAAGTTCACTTTGACCATGTTATTCATATCTATCTTTTGTTGCATCTAGTGTCACCGTTCATAATCCCTCAAGTAGTGTTATTGACTTCTTGTAGTTGAGTAGAATGCATGAGGTAGGAACCCATCTCCCTGTTATCAAGCTCGGGGCGTATATAGTTTTAATGCTATGCTATTGTAGACGGGGTTTGATATCAGTGCTCGGGAGTGGTGTGAAGAAGGAGGAATTACGCCAATGACGACAACTTCATGATGGCATCTGCAAGGACTGCTTCTTCCAGGCCTCAAGACTTCAAGACTCGAGACGAGAATTCAATATAACTCTAGGTGGAGAATGGTTAAGAACGGTACATGGTGCGCCCAGTACTCAGTGATTCCGAAGAAGCGCCGTGATATCATGCGGAAAGCTCCACCCAGGCTCAAAGAGACAGAAGAATACTTCATGCCTGAAAGCTTACATGTGCAACCGCAAGTTACTATGGGCTCTGGCTTGGTTGACCCTAGTGGTGACTCTGGCTGGGACGGTGCCAGCTGATGTAGAACTACGGTAGGATTGTATGGACACCGGACAGTGGTCAGAGGAACTCTTCGGAAGACATTCTTTCAGTCGTCTTTTTCTCAAACATCATGAGGTGCGAGAACGTAAAAGGAGGGATCAAATCTTGCGGGTAAAGTGTACAAACCTCTGCAGAGGGTTAAACCTAATCGATTAGTTGTGTCCTCGATTACAGACAATTTGAGCCTCTGGACTTGGATGTATCTCGGAACTCTCAACACTGGATCGATAATTAAGTGTGGGCAACTTATGATGATTTGGGCCATGAGACATCGGTTGACAGAACCATGTCATATATAGGTATCTACTTTGTAGAGATTCCTTGACATTCCTTTGTAGTAGGGAAAATATAATTAGCTTTTATGCAAAACAAAACTCAGCCATAGAGCCACAAAGCCATATTGCATATAGAATAGTTTTTATCATATGTTTCTCTTATTGTGATCTTGGCGGTACATTCAATGTACTGACCTACACGGCTGGAATGTCTCATGTTGCAGATATTTCTCCGACGAGTAAGAGTTACGGTACAGGGTTACGATCTACACTCAACCTGCTGATGGCGTTGATGGGACTCCACACCCGTTTATTTGTTTTCACTGAGACTCTTGTGATATATATCAGTTTTATGTTATTTTATACATGTGATTGCACTTTGATATATACATTGATATACTGTGTGTGCCAGCATATTGATCCAGCGATGGCACGGATACACAGAGGCTTGACCATTTGATGTCGGGTCGCTACAACATCCCCAAGATTAATGGATGCTCGTCCTTGACTAGGTAAATGATGAAAACATAATTTTTGATGTGGAATGGTACCTAAAATATTTATCAATTTATTTCTTCTTATCTTGGGATGATGTTCAGATCCATATGATTCAAAACAAAAGTTTAATATTGACATAAAAACAATAATACTTCAAGCACACTAAAAAGAAAAATCATGAAACTTCAAAAATAACACGGCCAAACAAAGTTATCCCTACAAAATCGTATAGTCTTGTTATGCTCCCGCTTCTTCACGCAAAGTACTAATCATGTACTACCCCGGTGTCGGCCAAGCAATTGTTTCATACTTTTTATGTTCTCAAACTTTTTCAACTCTTCACGCAATACATGAGTGTGAGCCATGGACATAGCACTATAGGTGGAATAGAAGGTGGTAGTAGGCAAAAGAAGGGAGAAAGTCTCACGTCAACTAGGCAGATTAATGAACTATGGAGATGTCCATCAATTGATATCAATGTCAGTGAGTAGGATGCACTAGAGCTATAAGTGTATGAAAGCTGAAAATAAAACTAAGTGGGTGTGCATCCAACTTGCTTGCTCATGAAGATCTCGGGCAATTGTAGGAAGCCCATCATTGGAATATACAAGCCAAGTTCTACAATGAAATTTTCAAAATAGGAGACTATCTATCATGAAGAACATGGTGCTACTTTGAAGCACAAGTGTGGAAAAGGATAGTAACATTGTCCCTTCTCCCTTTTTCTCTCATTTTTTTTAATTTGGGCTCTTTGGCCTCTATTTTTGGGGGGGGGGCTCTTTGCCTCTTTTTTAATTGGGCTCTTTGGCCTCTCTTTTTATTTTTAACCTCACATAGGACAATGTTGTAATAATGATAATCATCACACTTTTATTTACTTACAACTGAAGGTAAAAACTCATAATGACGGAACGGTGGTGTTACATGGCAATATATCTTGAAATGGCTATGAAAATGCCATAATAAGTAGGTATGGTGGCTGTTTTGAGGAAGGGTATAAGGTGGGTTTAGTGCATCGGCGAAAGTTGTGCGGTACTACACTGGCTAGCAATGGTGGAAGGGTGAGAGTGCGTATAATCCATAAACACAACATTAGTCATAAAGTACTCACATACTTATTGCAAAAAGCTTCTTAGACCTCAAAACAAAGTAGTAATACATATGCTCTTAGGGGAGAGGTTGGTAGGAGTTAACCATCGCGCGCTACCGACTTTCACACAAAGGAAGACAATCAAGAATAAATTGTGCTCCAACTTCATCACATAACTAGAATACCATACGTGCATGCTACGGGAATCACAAACCTTAACACAAGTATTTATTTTACTCCACAATTCACTACTATCATGACTCTAATATTACCATCTTCATATCTCAAAACTATTGCAAGGAATCAATCTTCTCATATATTCGATGCTTTTTATGAAAGTTTTTATTATATCCCCCTGGGATTCCTATCATATTAGGACTAAATTCATAACCCAAGCAAATTACCATGATGTTATTAGAATCTCAAAATAATATAAAGCAATCATGAGAGTTCATAAATTTCTTCAAAATAACATCACCGTCGTGCTCAAAGAGATATAAGTTAAGCACTAGAGCAACTACCTAGCTCAAAAGATATAAGTGAAGCACATAGAGTATTCTAATAAATTCAAGATAAATGTGTGTTCCTCTCAAAAGGAGCGTACAACAAGGATGACTGTGGAAAACTAAAAAGCAAATACTCAAATCATACAAGACGCTCCAAGCAAAACATATATCATGTGGTGAATAAAAATATAGCCTCATGTAAATTTACAAATGGATTGAAGACAAAAGAGAGGATGCCTCCTGGGCATCCCCAAGCTTATATGCTTGGTTGTCCTTGAATATTACATTGGGGTGCCTTGGGAATCCCCAATCTTAGGCTCTTGCCACTCCTTATGTCGGTAGAGGGCCCGTGGTCACCGAGGGCGCCGCTCGCGTCCTCCTTGCCCCTTGGTCTCGTCCTGGTTTCTGGACGCCCCAACGGTGGTCGGGAGCGGTGCAGGGCAGGGCCTCGCCTGGCGATATGAAGCAAGGCTCGCGCCTGTGAAGGTATCCGCCCGTGACACTCTCACGTAATAATGAGTGGGGTTGTACACGCCCCGGAGTCTCCGGAGAGCCGCCCTCGGGCCTCGAGGCCTCACGCCCACGTCCTAGTGGAAGCACCATGCTCCGCGCTGGTCATCAACACTGTCCCCCAATGACTATGCTCACAGCGAGTGAATGCACTTAGCTCCGCACGGGTGGTAGATAAGAAGAGTAGCTAGGTGCTGGACGCGGCCATTTGCTTTACCCCTTTCCTGTAACTCGATTCACCTCACCTTTTTTATTTGAAATTGGAATCTTTTTTCAGCCAAACTTTGGGGGGATCTTCTCGTGTTCGTGTTGGTTTCTTGTGTTTTGGTTACGTGGTTTACTTCTTCTCAAGGCTGGTGTATGCTACCCTTCCCTTGGCGAGCACCTCGCAAGCGGAACTGGGTGTGGTGTAGGCAAAACATCCTTGCACAGCGAGGCCGCTGGTGGCAATCATCCCAGGGTCGGGAGCGTGATACGTCTCCAACGTATCTATGATTTTTGATTGTTCCATGCTATTATATTATCTATTTTGATGTTTAATGGGCTTTATTATACACTTTTATATTATTTTTGGGACTAACCTACTAACCCAAGGCCCAGTGCAAATTGCTGTTTTTTGCCTATTTCAGTGTTTCGCAGAAAAGGAAAATCAAACGGAGTCCAAACAGAATGAAACCTTCGGGAGAGTTATTTTTACAACAATATCAACAGAGAAGACTTGGAGTACATGCCAGGAAGCGAACGAAGTGGCCACGAGGGCAGGGGCACGCCCCCCACCCTTGTGGGCCCCTCGTGGCTCCCCTGACGTGCCTCTTCCTCCTATATATACCTACGTACCCTGAAACCATCGGGGAGCACCACGAAACCCTAATTCCACCGCCGCAACCTTCTGTACCCGTGAGATCCCATCTTGGGGCCTGTTCCGGAGGTCCACCGGAGGGGGCACCGATCACAGAGGGCTTCTACATCAACACCATAGCCTCTCCGATGAGTTGCGAGCATTTTACCACAGACCTTCGGGTCCATAGTTATTAGCTAGATGGCTTCTTCTCTCTCTTCGAATCTGAATACAAAGCTCTCCTCGATCTTCTTGGATATCTATTCGATGTAATTCTTTTTGCGGTGTGTTTGTCGAGATCCAATGAATTATGGGTTTATGATCAAGATTATCTATGAACAACATTGGATTCTTTTGTGAAATCTTTTATGCATGATTTAAATATCTTTGCAAGTCTCTTCGAATTATCGGTTTGGTTTGGCCTACTAGATCGGTAGTTCTTGCAATGGGAGAAGTGCTTAGCTTTGGGTTCAATCTTGCGATGCCCTTTCCCAGTGATAGCAGGTGCAGCAAGGCACGTATTGTATTGTTTCCATCGAGGATAAAAAGATGGGGTTTATATCATATTGCTTGAGTTTATCCCTCTACATCATGCCATCTAGCTTAAGGTGTTGCTCTGTTCTTATGAACTTAATACTCTAGATGCATGCTGGATAGCGGTCCATGTGTGGAGTAATAGTAGTAGATGCAGAATCATTTCGATCTACTTGTCGCGGATGTGATGCTTATATACAATGGTCATGCCTAGATATACTCAGAACTATGCGCTTTTCTATCAATTGCTCGATAGTAATTCATTCACCCATCGTAGAAATCTGCTATCATGAGAGAAGCCACTAGTGAAACCTATGACCCCCGGGTCTATCTTCATCATATTAATCTTCCATCAACTATTTATCTTCACTTTACTTTTGTTTTGCAATCTTTACTTTCAGTTTACATATCAAAAATACCAAAAATATTATCTTATCATCTCTATCAGATCTCACTTTTGCAAGTGGTCGTGAAGGGATTGACAACCCCTTTATCACGTTGGTTGCAAGGTTCTTATTTGTTTGTGTAGGTACGAGGGACTCGCCCGTGGTCTCCTACTGGATTGATACCTTGGTTCTCAAAAACTGAGGGAAATACTTACGCTACTGTGCTGCATCACCCTTTCCTCTTAGAGGGAAAACAACACAAGCTCGAGAAGTAGCAAGAAGAATTTCTAGCGCCGTTACTGGGGAGATCTACTCAAAAGTCATATACCAAGTACCGATCACAAACACTTATCCCTCGCATTACATTATTTCCCATTTGCCTCTCGTTTTCCTCCCCCCACTTCACCTTTGCCGTTTTATTCATCCTCTTACTCGCTTCGTGTGTTTTATTGTTTTCCTTGCCATCATGGCTAGCCCTCCTATCATTACCAATACTCCCGAGAGTGAAGTTCTTAATTTTAAACAAAGGGAGGACTAAAATCTAAAAGATGCTCGATATAGAATTTGCAATGCTCAAAATAGATCTACTAGGAAGCTTTCCACTTCCGTGCTTCTTCGCAATTTTTATGTTGGCATCACTCCTTGGAATAGATATATTCTTGATACCATTACTGGAGGGAATTTATTGGGCAGCCATACTTTTGATTCTTATAATGCTATGACATAATTGTTTGGCCCACCACCTCTTCTGGTTAATGGAATGGTCTTAACTTTAGAGCATGTAATGCAAAGGCTTGAAATTATTGAAAATAAAGTTGCCATTGTAGAGTTGGTTGAGAGTTTGGATAAAAAGTTCCATAACCAAATTACCCAATATGGATCTAAGGTAGGAGTTATTTTGAAGTTTTTTAATGAAAAAGAACCCATAGTTAAAGAGAGAATAGATCAAGATTCCATTAGAATTGATAAACTTGAGGATAATATTACTAGTGTAGGGTCTGCTTTTTCTGCTGTGAGAAATACTTCGAACCCCTCTACTACTAAAATGGCCAAGTTTATGTATGTTCCTAAAAATAAGGGTGAATCTTCTAGTAAGGAAACCGCGGATCTCAAATCAATAAGTGTTCACCCTAACTTTCTCACTATCATAAGGGAACCTTTTGCTACAAACGAATTTCTTGATTTCTTGCCTAGAAGTTTGATTATTAATAGGAAGGAAGAAGCTCCTAAGAATTACAAGTGTTCAATTGAAGAATTTCCCACCATAGATGGCAATACCTAGATCTATTCTTGTATCATGCCTAGCTAAGGGTGTAAAACGATAGCACTTGTTGGGAGGCAACCCAATTTTATTTTCTTTGTTTTTGCTTTTGTTTAGCTTTAAATAATTCATCTAGCTTCTGTTTAGATGTGTTTTTGTGTTTTAATTAGTGTTTGTGCCAAGTAGAATCTTTGGGAAGACTTGGGTGAAGTTTATGAGATCATGCTGGAAAAAACAGAAACTTTAGCGCTCATGAGATTAGCTACCAATTTTTACTGGTGAGTGCTTTTAAGTTGATTCTTTTTGCAGATGATTAATAGACAAATTCCTCACGTCCACCAATTTATTTTATAATTTTTAGAGTTACATAAGTATTCGAAAGTTACAGATTTCTACAGACTGTTCTATTTTTGACAGATTCTGTTTTTCATGTGTTGTTTGCTTATTTTGATGAATCTATGAGTAGTATCGGGGGGTATGAATCATAGAGAAGTTGGAATACAGTAGGTTTAACACCAATCTAGAAAAAGAATGAGTTCATTATAGTACCTTTGACTGGTGGTTTGTTTTCTTATACTAACGGAGCTCACGAGATTTTCTGTTAAGTTTTGTGTTGTGAAGTTTTCAAGTTTTGGGTAAGGATTTGATGGAATATGGAACAAAGAGTGGCAAGATCCTAAGATTGGGGATGCCCAAAGCACCCCAAGGTAAAATTCAAGGATGACCAAAAGCCTAAGCTTGGGGATGCCCCGGGAAGGCATCGCCTCTTTCGTCTTCGTCTATCGGTAGCTTTACTTGAGACTATATTTTTATTCACCACATGATATGTGTTTTGCAGCATCATGTATGATTTGAGTCTTTGATTTTTGGTTTACCACAATCATCCTTGATGGACAGACCTTTTGATAGAGATACACATGAATCGGAATTTATTAGAATACTCTATGTGATTCACTTATATCTTTTGAGCTAGATAGTTTTGCTCTAGTGCTTCACTTATATCTTTTAGAGCACGGTGGTGGTTTTATTTTGTAGAAATTATTGATCTCTCATGCTTCACTTATATTATTTTGAGAGTCTTTTAGAACAGCATGGTAATGTGCTATGGTTATAAAATTAGTCCTAATATGATAGGCATCCAAGATGGGTATAGTAAAAACTTTCATATAAGTGCATTGAATACTAAGGGAAGTTTGATACTTGATGATTGTTTTGAGATATGAGGATGGTGATATTAGAGTCACGCTAGTAGAGTAGTTTTGAATTTTAGAAATACTTGTGTTGAGGTTTGCAAGTCCCGTAGCATGCACGTATGGTAACCGTTGTGTGAAAAATTTGAAACATGAGTTATTTCATTGATTGTCATCCTTTGTGTGGAGGTCGGGATTGCGCGATGATTAACTCCTACCAACCCTTCCCCTAGGAGCATGCGTGTAGTACTTTCTTTTGATGACTTGTAGATTTTTTCAATAAGTATGTGAGTTCTTTATGACTAATGTTGAGTCCATGGATTATACACACTCTCACCCTTCACCATTGCTAGTCTCTCTTGTACCTCGAAACTTTCGCCGGTACCATACACCCACCATATACCTTCCTCAAAACAGCCACCATACCTACATATCATGGCATTTCCATAGCCATTCTGAGATATATTGCCATGCAACTTTCCACCGTTCCGTTCATATGACATGTTTCATCATTGTCATATTGCCATGTATGATCATGTAGTTGACATTGTATTTGTGGCTAGGCCACAATGCATAAATTTTCATACATGTCACTCTTCATTCATTGCACATCCCGGTACAATGCCAGAGGCATTCATATAGAGTCATACTTTGTTCTAGTATCGAGTTGTAATATCGAGTTGTAAGTAAATAAAAGTGTGATGATCATCATTATTAAAGCATTGTCCCAAAGAATAAAAAAGAAAAAAAGAAGGAAAGGCCAAAGGAAAAAAAGGAAAGGCCCAAAAAAATGGAAAAGAAAAAAAAAGAAAAAAGAAAAAAAGGGACAATGCTACTATCTTTTTCCACACTTGTGCTTCAAAGTAGCACCATGATCTTCATGATAGAGAGTCTCTTGTTTTGTCACTTTCATATACTAGTGGGAATTTTCATTATAGAACTTGGCTTGTATATTCCAACGATGGGCTTCCTCAAATGCCCTAGGTCTTCGTGAGCAAGCAAGTTGGATGCACATGCACTTAGTTTATTTTGTTGAGCTTTCATACATTTATAACTCTAGTGCATCCGTTGCATGGCAATTCCTACTCACTCACATTGATGTCTATTGATGGGCATCTCCATAGCCCGTTGATACGCCTAGTTGATGTGAGACCATCTTCCTCTTTTGTATTCTCCACAACCACCATTCTATTCCACCTATAGTGCTATATCCATGGCTCACGCTCACGTATTGCGTGAAAGTTGAAAAAGTTTGAAAACATTTAAGTATGAAACAATTGCCTGGCTGAAACCGGGGTTGTGCATGATTTGAGTATTTTGTGTGACGAAGATGGAACATAGCCAAACTATATGAATTTGTAGGGATGAACTTTCTTTGGCCATATTATTTTGAGAAGACATGATTGCTTTGTTAGTATGCTCGAAGTATTATTATTCTTATGTCAATATAGACTTTTGTCTTGAATCTTTCGGATCTGAACATTCATGCCACAGTAAAATAAAATTACATTGAGAATTATGTTGGGTAGCATTCCACATCAAAAATTCTGTTTTTATCATTACTTACTCGAGGACGAGCATGAATTAATCTTGGGGATGCTTGATACGTCTCCAACGTATCTATAATTTTTTATTGTTCCAAGCTATTATATTATCTGTTTTGGATGTTTAATGGGCTTTATTATACACTTTTATATTATTTTTGGGACTAACCTACTAACCCAAGGCCCAGTGCAAATTATTGTTTTTGCCTATTTCAGTGTTTCACAGAAAAGGAATATCAAACGGAGTCCAAACGGAATGAAACTTCCGGGAGAGTTATTTTTGGAACAATATCAACACAGAAGACTTGGAGTACACGCCAGGAAGCGAACGAGGCGGCCACGAGGGCAGGGGGCACACCCCCACCCTCGTGGGCCCCTCGTGGCTCCCCTGACGTGCCTCTTCCTCCTATATATACCTACGTACCCTGAAACCATCGGGGAGCACCACGAAACCCTAATTCCACAGCCGCAACCTTCGGTACCCGTGAGATCCCATCTTGGGGCCTGTTCCAGAGCTCCGCCGGAGGGGACATCGATCACGGAGGGCTTTTACATCAACACCACAGCCTCTCCGATGAGTTGTGAGTAGTTTACCACAAACCTTCGGGTCCATATTTATTAGCTAGATGGCTTCTTCTCTCTCTTTGGATCTCAATACAAAGTTCTCCTCAATCTTCTTGGAGATCTATTCGATGTAATTCTTTTTGCGGTGTGTTTGTCGAGATCCGATGAATTGTGGGTTGATGATCAAGATTATGTATGAAAAATATTGGATTCTTTTCTGAAATCTTTTATGCATGATTTAAATATATTTGCAAGTCTCTTCAAATTATTGGTTTGGTTTGGCCTACTAGATCAGTAGTTCTTGCAATGGGAGAAGTGCTTAGCTTTGAGTTCAATCATGTGGTGTCCTTTTCCAGTGACAGCAGGGGAAGCAAGGCACGTATTATATTGTTGCCATCGAGGATAAAAATATGGGGTTTATATCATATTGCTTGAGTTTATCCCTCTACATCATGTCATCTTGCTTAGGGCGTTACTCTGTTCTTATGAACTTAATACTCTAGATGCATGATGGATAGCGATCGATGTGTGGAGTGATAGTAGTAGATGCAAAATCTTTTCGATCTACTTGTCACGGACATGATGCCTATATACAATGATCGTGCCTTCTCATAACTATGCGCTTTTCTATCAATTGTTCGACAGTAATTCGTTCACCCACCGTAGAAATGTGCTATCATGAGAGAAGCCACTAGTGAAACCTTTGGCCCCGGGTCTATCTTCATCATATTAATCTTCCATCAACTATTTATCTTTACTTTACTTTTGTTTTGCAATCTTTACTTTCAGTTTACATACCAAAAATACCAAAAATATTATCTTATCATCTCTATCAGATCTCACTTTTGCAAGTGGCCGTGAAGGGATTGACAACCCCTTTATCGCGTTGGTTGCAAGGTTCTTATTTGTTTGTGTAGGTACGAGGGACTCGCGCGTGGTCTCCTACTGGATTGATACCTTGGTTCTCAAAAACTGAGGGAAATACTTACGCAACTGTGATGCATCACCCTTGCCTCTTCGAGGGAAAAGAACGCAAGCTCGAGAAGTAGCAGAGCGCCATTCTCATGGTGTTGCCAGACGCGCACCCTGCCTTGACCTAGCGTTTGCTCCTCGCGAGGCTCCCTCTAGCGAACCAACCGGCTCCTCAGGAAATCCAAGGGCCCGCGGGCCACCAAGAGGCCCCCCTCGGGAGGAAGGTGCACCAGCCACCTTTGGACGCACTCAAGCCTACCAGCATCAAGACGAGTCTCGGCCGCGACCCAGCTCAGTAACTCGCGGGCCCAGAAGGCAAGTTTCCAGATCTACCTTAAGGGAAGAATATTAATTTACATATGAAAAAAGGGGGGAGGGTTGGCACCCCCCTCCAAAATACTCTCACAACCTACGGAGCCATGTCCAAGTCCTTGTATACATGTTCTAGCGGACGAACGCATGCTCGACTAGACGTACAGCTCACAACAGAACCCTAGTCACTCTCATACACGCTACTAGCGCTATCGCTTGCGTCGCCTTCACCGTCGTCTACCACGCCGTCTTCATCCACTGCGACCACCGCCTCATCGTCTTCAGTGGCAAACGCTCTCCCCAAGGCATCCACGTGGTCATCCACCCAGTGCGCCAGATTCTCCCGAACAGCCACGGGCACGGGGGCTATGACGCGTCGAAATCAAAGTGGGATCGAGGTTTTGAAGATGGATGAAGACGCGCGAGAATGCTCGCCCAAGAAGGCCCCGGCTCTTCTCCTTGATGATCTCGTGAGCCCTCATGGCCCGGCTCTCCAGGCGCGTCACGACTTCGGTAAAAAGGCTGAGGTGGCCAGCACAATCCTCCATGTGGGGGTGAGGGATGCTCTCCTCGCAGATGGCCCCCAGCGCCCGGTTAGCCTTCACTCAGAAAGCCTGGAACATTTGCGCATGCTCGTGGTGCAACAACTGTCGACGACAAGCCTCGTCCCTGTTTTTGCTGCGCAAGAGCCGCAGCTTCATCAACTTGCCACTGGAGCAAGGCCAGGTCGGCCTGCACAGAGACCAGCTCGGCCTAAGCAGAAGACTGGGCCGCCGTGGTGACCCTCTCGCGCTGCTCTGCCTCATCTAGCTTCATCCTGAGAGTAGCAGTTCTCCCATCAGCTTCTTGCAGGATCTCCAACTTCAGGCCATACTCCTTGGCAGGATCTGCGGTGGCCTTCACCGCCCTCTGATCGATCTCCTCCTGAACCCTAGCCCCGCGAGCGGAGACAGCATCCTCGTCCAGGGTCACGTGGTGCTCCCTCGTCTCCAGCCGCTCCTGCTCGAGGCTACGCTCCAAGGCGTCCAGCATTATGGCCTCCTCGCGCTTCTGGATCTCCCTCTCATCGGAAGGTGCCCCCTCATCAACGCCAAGGCTGCCCTGCGCACATCTATCTGTTGCTCGAGGGAGTCGTTCAGGACCAGAAGCTTTCGCTGATGCTCCTCGGCAACCTCGCGGCGTCATTCCGCCTGCCTGGCTTCCTCCAGATCCTGGGCACTGGCTTCATGTGAAGCCATGAGGGACGCTTCGGCCTTCGCTCCGGCGCGCTGGTACTCGAGGCTGCCGAAGTTGATGGCCACCTTCAACCGCCACCATTCGTCCGCCAGCCGGAGCTCCTCCGCCTATAGGCGGGCGTCTACGTCAACAAGCTCCTCCCTGAGCATGCTTAGCGCACCCATCGCACCCCGGAGAAGCTCGTGGCAAACGGTGCCACGCCAGCGCGTGAATTCAAACACGCGGCCAGGCCCGTCCTCCGCGTCATCGATCACTGGAGAAGCTTGGGATGGACCGCCCTCCTCCGGTGTAGATTTGGAAGCTGGTGCCTTACCCACCACCGCCCGAGCCTTGGTGGGGGTGATGCAAGACAAGGCCAGGTGGCTTGAAGACGAAGCAGAAGTCAGGGTCGCCCAGTAGCGGGGGACGATCAATGGAGGGGCTCTCAGCACACCTCCAATGCTCCAGGCAAGGCCGCTGCGGAGGAGGGACGACTGGAACGTGAAGTCTAGGCCTCGGGGCGGCGTGTTCGCTTCTCTCGCGAACCCTGCGCCCCGAATGGCGCCCCGAAGGGGCGCGCTCAAGGCCAACAAGGAGCCCTGAGAAAGCGGGGATGGCTTCTCAGGGGAATTCATCGCACCAGTTGATGGAAACCTGAAGAATCAGGGTCAGAAAGGAACACGACGCCCAGAAAACACGCAGATAAGATACTTACCCGTCCTTGGCTATGTATTTCCTCTGTTTCAGCAGGCTGTAGGCGACATCGTCGCTGCTCAGGAGCGCATTCCTCTTGCAGAGAGACCCGAAGTCCAAGCGGAGCTGGCCGAAGCCCTGGGTGCGACCACCGATGTCTGGAGCAGCATCTGGGGCTCCCGAGAAGGCGACCTCGGGAGCCTCGGCCTGCAGCGGCTCACCAGGCGCGACCTCTGGACAGCTCGCCCGAGCCCCAGGAGCAGGCACCTCGGGGGCTGCAGTGCGCTCCGCTTCTTTACTAGGCGCCCTGCATCCGCTTCTGGGGTAGGCGTAGAGGAGACCGTAGGCGGGATGGCCAAGGGGAGAGGACTCTCGCGGGGTCCCCCAAGACTAGCTGGACGTAGCCCCCACGCGTTGAAATGAGGCATCTACCGCACGAACTCAGCCGTGTTGGAGCAGTAGTACAAGAGACAACCCTCCTCCGGCATATTGGCCGGCGCCGGGTCACCCGTCAGGAGCTCGAACACCGTCCACCGTGCTTCAGTGGGGAGCGCAGACGCATAGATCCTGATGGGATCAGCGCAGTCGTAGAAGGCCCACAACGGGCGGGAGTGACGCTGGAGCGGAGCGATGCAACCCTTGATGAACTCCTTCACCACCATTGCTGCCGTCACCCCGAGGAGCCTCAGCCTGGCCAGCCGGTGCCATACATGGGCGAGCCACAGGTCATCAAGCCTCGCGTGCCCCCGGCCGGGGCTTGGAACGGCCGGAGCCCGGGGAAGCAGAAGCAAAGGATTGCGCACGCCAGCATCGAAAAACACCCACCGCTTCCGAAATCCATCCGCGGCCGGCGAAATGTCGAAGTTGATCCCCGCACCGGACGTCGCAGCTATGGCGTGGAAGGTCACGCAACCCGAGCACTGGCGAGCGTCTATCAGACGCAGCGAGAAGAAGTGGAGAAACAAGGCCACAGAAGGAGCAATGCCTACCATGGCCTCGCAGATGAAGGCGAAGACATCGAGGAGGACAATGGATTGGGGATCCAGGTGCAGCGCATTAACCTGGTAATGCGAGAGCACGGCGTGGCAGAAGTCAGAGAAGGGAAGAATCAGGCCGGCCCAGAGGGCGTGAAGATGGATAGGGATTTCGGTGTCCGCCCTGTTGATCCCAAAGCGAGAAGCTGGCCAAGCCATGTTCGCCCCCCATTCGTTGAAGTCGGAGGCGAGAGCGGGGCAGACCTTGCTCAGCCCCTCCTAATTGACCACCACTGACCTCTCAAGGGCGAGCCCGGAGACTTGAGGCGCATTGGTCGAGGTGCATGTTTTCCCCTTCCCCTTCTTATGGCACGGCGCCATGGCGGCGGCGAGGATTGTCGCTGGGTTAAGTAGGGGAGGAGGCTGCTGATCTCTAGAAGATGGAGAAGTGGTGGGAGCACACTGCCAGCAAGGGAAGCGGGGCTATGCGAATAGCGGCGGCCACCAGGTCGGGAGGATTTCAAGGCGGCGTGGGGAAGTGGGGCACCCATGCCCAATCAAGTCGCCATGCGTCGACCGAGGCCGCAGGCGTTTGGGGGCCATAGCGCTTTGCCCTTGTCCCTTTGGCCTCGCCTCGAAGCCAAGTCCGTGCGCGCCATGGGCCCGGGGGCTACTGTCGGTGCCCTGGTAATGGGGGTACCCAAACTTGCCTGCCTACGGCCCGTGGCGTGGCTCGATCAGCGGCCTGGTGCGGCCCAACTTCAGCAACTGTAGCTCAAGACCCTCGCGAGGGGCCAAGCCTCGCGAGGCGGGCGACAACAAGACCTCCCTGGGGGCAGTCTCTCTAAGCTGGCTCCTGAGGAGCAGAGATATCTATGCAAGGAGCACCTCGCGAGGTTCACGTGACGTGAGCCATGACGACCAAGGCCAGGCGGGCGCCAGCAGGCGCAGTGCGCCAGTTTCCTCTTTGGTGCTAAGAGGGCAATCGCAGGCGTGGAGTACCGAGGGATCAGGCAAAGGTTTCCATATCGGTGCAACAAGACCAAAGACTGTCAAGGCTACAGAACGGAGGTCATCATGGAGCCCGGCGCGGTGTCACCACCAGAGCCTTTGGCAAGCGAAGACTACTTTTGTCAGGATAACTAGCACTAGTTGTTCCCCTTCAAATTTGGTCGTTGTGGGATCCCTTCCCACCGATATTTGGGAAGAGGACAAAGGCCACTATAAATAGGACCTAGCCACCACCATAGAGGGGGACTGGGGAGATCAGATGCATTCCACCCTACTCACACCACAAGCTCATCCGAGCCCAAGAACACTTCCCCTCCGGAGGCTGTTCATCCCTTGTACTAGTTCATCCTCAGCCATACAAAGGCAATCCACGACACACACTAGAGTAGGGTATTACACCACATGGTGGCCCGAACCAGTATAATTCTTTGTGTCCCCTGTTCTTTGAGCACGACGAGCTAGGCCGCAGAATCGTAGGGTGAGCGCGCTGGGGAGGGAGTGTTCTTCGTGCGCACCCTAGAGTTCGAACCTCTCAAGGGTTTGCGGAGCCCGAAATCCGACAGCAGGCGATAGGGCCACGATCGGCCGACATGCGCCCGGCTGGGACGCAACCAGAGGATGAGCGGTCGACCCTGCAGAAGGTACGCCGCACCGCCCTGGGACCCGTCGGGAAGCGGCCGGGTGGGTGCACCATGGGTGGGTGGCAAGAGGCTTGTTCCCACAAGCACCGGGTGAGTGCCATTGCTTTCTTTTGGGTGTTTGCTTTGGTTTGTCTTGTGTTCCTTTGTTCAAATGTTCTTGCACCGCTCAAGGCCACCATTAAATTTTCCGGCCGACCGCGGCCAACGCGCTCAGCGCGAGTGAGCGCCAGCTTGAGGTTGCCACCATGGAGGAGGACGCGGTGAGTCATGCCGCCCAGGCCAACTAGGAGGCGTAGCGCGCCGCGATGGCGCGGGAGGAGAGTGCCACTACTGCGTAGGAGGCCACCACGGCCTAGCTGAGGGAGGAGCCTCTGGCTAGGGTGCAGAAGGGCACCATGACCTAGGACAGAATGAGGGTCTCCGAGTGGACGGCTTGGGAGACAGTCTCGCCTCCATCGTCGCCGCCTTCGGAGCACCACTTGGAATGGGTGCATGACCTAGCCCGCCAGTGGGAAGCTGACGCACGTGCAACCGCTCAAGCAGTCGGTGGGGACACAGAGGGTTTCCATAACTGGCTATCGGCTAGACGAACGCTCCAAACGCGGCGTTAGCTTCCAGCCAGAGGGGGGAGCCTGCCAGATCAACGAGGACGGCCTAGGGGACGCGATCGGAGAAGGGGCACGACGGATGGCCGCAGAAGCCGCGCCAGAGGGACCTGGCACCATCGTTGCCTCATCGGTGGGCGCCCGCGCCCCTGGGCATAGTTCTAGGCCGTAGCCGGTTGGCATCGTGGCAAGCGCTGGCTCCGCGGACCAACTACAATGAGACTAGCCGAGCGTAAGCAAGGTCACGAGTAGAGAAGCCTCGAGCATTCTGATCGTCGAAGTGAACGCAGTGCGCACGCAGTTCGCCGACTACAGCGGCCAGCTGCCGGAGTTCGCCCAAGGGGCGGAGGACCAGTAGAGCCAGCTAAGCAGTCCATTACGGTTAGTACTTCTCTGCTGATCATGCATTTTCTTTTCTGAACTTTCCGAACCGGCCTCCCAGCCGGCTCGGTTGCATGGGGCATGCGAGCGCACCCACTAGGTGTAGTCCCCAAGTCTCGGGCCGGCTGTGCAGCAGGTGGGTTGAGCCTTCTTGAAGTGTTTCTTCTCCTACTTTCATTCTAACTTCTCTCCTGCAGACCTTCCAATACCATCGTGTGATGGTATTTAACAAGCTGCTTGACTTGTACAAGTCTGCCAAGGCCTAGCTTGCAGCTAAGGAAGCGAAGCTGCAATAGGCCAAAGGTACGTGTCATGCTTTCTTCTAGTGAGGGCATGCCAGCGCACTCACTGGGTGTAGCCCCCC
>LR738714.1:358882344-358908553 GCA_902687465.1 Secale cereale | reverse complement strand
CCCCCCGCGAGATTCGGGTTAGCTGCACAGTAGCAGGATCGAATCTTCTTGAGCTTTTGCTTCTTTTTCTTCTTCTGTCTGGCTGCTGAAGTGCCGCCTTGCAGCCGACTCTGCTAACAAAGCTGAGGTCACTCGCCTCTAGGACTAGTTAGATGAGGCCGAGTGGCGAGTCGGCTAGCTCGAGGGGAAATGCCGCCAGACCAGCGAAAATCATGACAGGCTGGGCGTGGAGAAGGCTCAGCAGGCAATCGACCATCAGGTCGAACATGACCGGCTGGCGGAGGATCACTACTAGGCGATGGCGTAGAAGGATGCACAACTAACCAAGGCCGTTGAGGAGATCATCCAGCAGAAGTTCGACTACGAGCGGCAGGCGAGCGCATGGTCGGTGAGGGCGCATGCGATGTTGGTTGAGGTGTTGCAAATCGACCAGAACCTTGCTCGTAAGTTCTTTTCTTCTTAAATATTGATATGTCTCCCTCGTATCTACTTTTCCAAACACTTTGGCTCTTATTTTGGACTCTAATTTGCACGATTTGAATGGATCTAACCCAAACTGATGTTGTTTTTAGTAGAACTATCATGGTGTTGTTTTGTGCAGAAATAAAGGTTCTTGGAAGCACACTAAATTTTTTGGAGATTTTTTATGAAATATAAAAAAATACTGGAGCGAAGATCCACCGGAGGGGTGCTACAAGTTGCCCACAAGGCAACATGGTGCGACCACCCCCTGGGCACGCCCTGTTACCTCATGGGGGCCCACATGACTCCGTTGACCCTAATATCAAGTCTGTAAATACCGTCTTCCCAAGAAAAAAATAGAAGAAAAAGTTTCATCATGTTTTACGATACAGGGTTGCCGCCACCTCCTGATGTTCATCGGGAGGGCTGTTCTGGAGTCCGTTCGGGGCTCCAGAGAGGGGGATTCGTCGACATCATCATCACCAATTTCATGATGCTCGCCATCGGGAGTGAGTAATTCCTTCGTAGGCTTGCTAGACGGTGATGGAGTTGAATGAATGTTTCATGTAATCGTGCCAATTTGTTAGGGCTTGATCCCTAGTATCCACTATATGGATGTTGCTATGACCTTGCTATGCTTAATGCTTGTCACTAGGGCCCGAGTTCCATGGTTGCAGATCTGAACCCTCTACATTTTCATGTATATATTTGAGTTCTTGATCCTATCAGCTAGTTATATGCACTTGTTATTATTCTGATCCATAGACCCCAAAGTGATAATACTTGGGATACTCTCCGGGGATGACTGTAATTTGAGGAGTTCATGCGTTCACCATGTGTTAATGCTTTATTCCGGTTCTCTATTAATAGGAGGCCTTAATATTCCTTAGTTTCCTTATGGACCCCGCTCCCACGGAGGGTTGGACAAAACATGCCATCAAAATTCTTACTATAAGCACATATGACTATATACGGAATACATGCCTACATTACGATGATGAATTGGAGCTATTTTGTTTTGCTCTCGGTTGTGACTGCTATATGATGAATATCATCCAACACAAATATCTATCGCAGATCCAATTTCTACGCTTTTCTCATACCGATCTTTGCAAAGTCACTACTGTTGATGTTGTTACAATCAGTACAAAACTGCTACTGTTACTGTTCCTGTTACTATTGCTACTGCTACCACCACTATCAAACCATCATACTTCTGTGCTACTAAACTTTTTTGCAGGTATTTAGTTCTCCAGGTGTGGTTGAATTGAGAACTCAACTGCAGATACTTACAAATATTCTTTGGATCCCCTTGTGTCGAATCAATAAATTTGGGTGAAATATTACCCTCGAATACTGTTGCGATACCCTATACTTGTGAGTTATGAAGACCTTTTTCTGGCGCCATTGCTGAGGAGCATAACTCTATTTGTTCAATCACTTGGGAATTATAAATGTTGATCACTATGAAGAATCAGAAAGATACTAAGCCCAAAATCGTACCCTCTAAGACGTGGGGAGGTAAGGAACTGCCATCTAGCTCCGCACTTGATTCACCTCCTGTTTTAAGTAGGCTTGCGACTCCACCACATGCTATTCACCCTGTTGCAAGTAACTGATGATGCCACTTCTGCTATGAGTGATGCTTATGATGATGCTAGTACTCTACTTGATAAAATTGTGCCACTAGGTGAATATATTGATCAACAACTTGCTAAAGCTAAATAACTTGAAAATGCTGAAATCGATGAAAAATAAGATCCACCTATTATGCCTAGCTCTCCTACTAGAGTTGAAATTCCTAAGATACATGAGAGTTATGTTATGGATGGGGAGATAGCTAGAGAATTTCTTGCTTGTACTGATATAGATGATGTTAAGAAACTATTGAGTAAGCTAAAATAAAAATCTTTGATGGCGAGAATGAAATATGATCCTAAGTTTGCTTCTTCTCCTATCTGTGTTGCTGATAAGAATCACCAATTCTCTGTCGACCCTGAGTTAATTACTTTGGTTGAATCTGGTCATTTTCATGGTTATGAATCTGAAACTATTGTGGCGCACCATACTAAATTGAATGATATAGCCTCCCTATTCGGTCATGAGGAAAATAATCGCTATTACTATATCCTTAAATTATTACTTTCTCATTAAAGGGTGACGCTAACAAATGATTTAATACTCTTGCTCCTGGTTGTGTGGGTAGTCCCTAGGATATGATTTATTACTTCTTTGAAAAATATTTTCCTGCTCATAAGAAACAAGATGCCTTATAGGACATATTTAAATTTGTAAAACTTGAAGAAGAGAATCTCCCTCAAGCTTGGGGAGGCTTCTCCAACTTAATGCTTTTCCTGATCATCCTCCTAAGAAAAATGAAATACTTGATATCTCTTATAATGGACTAACCGATGTTTTGATACGTCTCCAACGTATCTATAATTTTTGATTGTTCCATGCTGTTATACTATCATTCTTGGATGTTTTACAATCATTTTATAGTCATTTTATATCATTTTTTGGGACTTACCTATCGACAAAGTGCCAAGTGCCAGTTGTTGTTTTTTGCATGTTTTTTACATTGCAGGAAATCAATATCAAACGTAGCACAAACAACGCAAAACTTTTTGGAGAATTTTTATGGGCCAAAAGACACCCAATGGGCTGAAGCAGCACCTAGGGGTGCCCCGAGGGGGGCACAACCCACCAGGGTGCGCCAGGCCCCCCTGGCGCGCCCAGGTGGGTTGTGCCCACCGCGGTGGCCTCCCGCACCGCCTCTTTACCCTATGAATTCACAAATATTCTGAAACCCTTCGGGGCACACCTATATCAGAAGTTCCGCCGCTGCAAGGCTCTGTAGTCCATGAGATCCAATCTAGAGCCCTTTCCGGCACTCCGCCGGAGGGGAAATCATCACCAGTGGCCATCTTCATCATCCCGGCGGCCACCATGATGAGGAGGGAGTAGTCCACCCTCGGGGCTGAGGGTATGTAGCAGTATTTATGTGTTGTATCTCTTTGTCGTGTTCTTTATGGCACAATCTTGATGTATCGGGGGCGTAGTTAATATAGTTGGATCATATGGTGTTTTCCCCTCTCTATCTTGTGATGAATTGAGTTTTCCCTTTGAGATTTCATTGGATTGAATACTTTTATGGATTTGAGAACACTTGATATATGTCTTGCAATTGAATACCCGTGGTGACAATGGGGTATCATATTGATCCACTTGATATATCTTTTGGCACTCAACTTGCGGATTCCCGCGGTGATATCGGGGTAATCTATGCATAGGGGTTGATGCACATTCTTGTCTTTGTTTCTCCGGTAGAAATCTTGGGGCACTCTTCGAGGTTCTTTGTGTTGGATTGAGTATTACAAATCTAAATATGTTTTTGTGTTATCTTAGTACAAACTCTTGATAGATCGATTGGGAAGGATAACTTCATGATATCTTAGTGCGAACTCTTGAAAGATCGATCGGAAAAGATAACCTTATGTTATTCTAGTATGAACTCTTGGATAGATTGATCGGAAAGGGTAACTTTGTGTTATTTTAGTATGGACTCTTGGAAAGATTGATTAGAAAAAATAACTTTGAGGTGGTTTCGTACCCCACCAACAATTTCTTCTTATGTTCTCTACTAGATAGGAACTTTGGAGTGATTCTTCACCGCACGTTGAGCGGTGGTTACATGATCCAATTATATTAACACTATTGAGAGATTGCACTAGCGAAAGTACGGACCCTAGACCTTGTTTTTCCTCATTACAATACCATTTGTGCTCACTTTTGTTACTTGCTACCTTGCTGTTTTTTATTGTTCGCACTACAAAAATCAACTACTATCAATATTACACTTGTATCACCATCTCTTTGCCAAACTAGTGCACCTATACAATTTCCCATTGTATTTGGTGTGTTGGGGACACAAGAGACTTTTTATTATTTGGATGCAGGGTTGTTTGAGATAGACCATCTTCATCCTACACCTCCTACGGATTGATAAACCTTAGATCATCCACTTGAGGGAAAATTGCCACTATCCTACAAAACTCTACGCTTGGAGGCCCAACACGTGTCAACAAGAATAAAGTTGCGTAGTAGACATCAAGCTCTTTTCTGGCGACGTTGCCGGGGAAGTGAGTGCTTGAAGATATATCTTTAGATATTGCAATCGAATCTTTTAGTTTCTTGTTTTATCACCAGTTTGGTTTATAAAAAGAAGACTAAAAATGGAATTGAGGTTGCATCATATTATTGATCATCTTTATAATATCTTTCTTGAAATGATGGTTCAGAAAATTGTGCTCAATGAAGAAGTCAATAAAATGTTTGGCACAAAATATTTGAATGATGAGCATGATTGCAATGTTATTAGTATGAATTCTTTGAATATCCATGATGCTAATGATATGCAAAGCCATAAGCTTGGGGATGCTATATTTGATTAATATGATATTGTTAGTCCCCTAGTTTTTTTATGAGAAAACTTATTATGATGATTGCATGCCTCCTATTTATGATGATTATATTGATGAAAGTGGATTTGGAGAGGTCATGACTTTATTTAGTGATGAATCCACTACTTTGGAGGATGTTTCAATTGACTATGATAACAAAGTTGCTATCTATGATGATTATGGTGATGACATATATGCTATATTGAATAATGATAATCATGAAACTTGTCATCCTAACTTTAAATTTCAATCTCATGATAGTTATTTTGTTTAGTTTGCTCCCACCACTATTCATGAGAATAAATTTGCTTATGTGGAGAGTAGCAAAAAATGTATGCTTTTGCATCATGAAAGAATGCTTTATGTGATGGTTATATTGTCAAATTCATTCATGATGCTACTAAAAATTATTATTAGAGAGGAACATATGCTTGTAGGTATTGCAATAATAACAAGTTTCCTCTCTATGTGTTGAAAATCTTGAAGTTTTGCTTGTTTTGCCTTCCTATGCTAGTAGATTCTTGCTCCCAAAAGTTGTTTCATCACAAAATCCCTATGCAAAGGATGTAGGTTAGACTAATGTGCTAGTCATATTCTTCATGATGCTCTCTTTGTGTTTCGATCTTTATCTTTTATGTGAGCATCCTTGAAATGATCATGACTAGCTAAAAGGCATTAAAGAAAAGCGCTTGTTGGGAGACATCCCAACACTTATACCTACTGTTTTGTGTGTTCACATGGTTAAGCTAATGTAGTAATCATGTTATACATGTTTTGTTTCAATAAAGTGCTAAGCAAAGCCTTAGGATCATGTTGGGTGATAGTAGATTTGATCTTGCTGAAAAACAGAAACTTTTGCGCTCACGAGAAAAATTCTCATTTTTATCAGAAGAGTGATTTTAAGTTGATTCTTTTTGCAGAAGTTTAATATACAAATTTTTCACGTGCTCCTATTTTTTCAGAATTTTTAGAGTTGCAGATGTATGGTGAATGTTCACATCATTACAGATTGTTCTGTTCTTGACAGATTCTGTTTTCAACGCATAGTTTGTTTGTTTTCTATTTTCTATTGCTTATATTGCTCAATATAAATTGTATACATGATACGCTATAGTAGGCATTGTGTGAGAAGAATTATGAATCTTGTCTTCGACAGTACCCAAAGTGAATGATTTGTTTTATCATACTAACCCATCTCACAAAGTTTTGTTAAGTTTTGTGTGATTGAACTTTTCAAGTTTTATGTGAGATGTTGATATGAGGAGAATAAGGAGTGACAAGACCCTAAGAATGGGCATGCCCAAGGCACCCCAAGGTAATATTCAAGGAATATCCAAGCAACTAAGCTTGGGGATGCCCCAGAAGGCATCTCCTCTTTCGTCTTCAACATTATCGGTAACCTCACTTGGAGCTATGTTTTCATTTGTCACATGATATGTGTTTTGCTTGGAGCATCAATTTATTTTCTTAGGATTTTCTTGATGGTATTTTGAATAATGTTTTGTGTCTTTTATTTCAATAAAAGTGTCAAGGATAGCCTTTACCATGCTTATTTTGGAAGCCTATATGTTGTTGTTTGAAAATAGAAAGTCTTCTATCATTTTCTGAATTCTTCTGGATAGTCAGAACGTGATAAAATCTTGAATTTTTTTACAAAGTTATCACGAATAAGTTATATGTAACGTGGTAATTTTTTAGAATTATTAGAGCTAGGGAAGTATGAGACCAATTCCACTCTTTGCAGACTGTACTGTTTTGACAGATTGCTGTTATGTTTGCATATGTTTGCGTGTTTAATGGTTCTATTTGAGTATAGGAGTATTAAATATGCAGCTGCATTTAGTATGCAATGTTGAATAATAATTTTAGTGATTTTCTATAGTAGAGGATGATAAGGTTTTGCATTGATTTATACTAACTTACCTCACGAGTTCCTGTTGAGTTTTGTGTGGATGAAGCTTTTGTGATTTAGGGAAACCGTGATATGAGAAGAGTTAAGGAGACAAAAAATCTCAAGCTTGGGGATACCCAAGGCACCTCAAGATAATATTTGAAGAAGTCTCAAGCATCTAAGCTTGGGGATTCCCCGATAGGCATCCCACCTTTCTTCATCAACAATTATCAGTTAGTATCGGTTGATCCTAAGTTTTTGCTTCTTCACATGAGATGTGCTATTCTTGAAATGTAATTTTATTTTGTTTGCTTGCTGTTTTAATAAAATAAGTAGATCTAAAAGTTTTTAAATAAAATAGAGCCCCCAAATAGTTGTCAAAGAGGCTAGATAAGCGGTATTCACATCCCATCAACGAAGCTCTTTTCTGGCACCGTTGCTCTAGTGCTTCACTTATATCTTACTGAGCGCGGTGTGCTTTAGTATTGAAAGAAATTCTCTCTTGCTTCACATAAATTATTTTGAGAAAAATAAATTATGCTCATGATCTTCACTTATATTTGTTTGAGCTTATCAAAAGCAACACATAAAATTAGTCCCAAAGTGATAGATATCCAAGAAGGATATAATAAAAACTTTCATGAAGATCATTGGACAAAATAAACTTGATTACTTGTAATAGTTTTGAGACATTATGATGTGATATGTGAGTCATGATGATGAGTAATTGTGCTTTAGTAAGATATTGGTGTTAAGGTCTGTGATTCCCGAAGCATGCATGTCTCTCGTTATGCAGGGAAATTTGAGCACAATTTATTCTTGATTGTCCTATCTTTGTGTGAAGGTCGGGGTGCGCGATGGTTAACGCCTACCAACCTCCCCCTAGGAGCATGCATAGTATCACTTTGCTTCGAGAGCTAATAAACTCTTGCAATAAGTATATGAGTTCTTTATGACTAATGTGAGTCCATGGATTATACGCACTCTCACCCTTTCATAATTGTTAGCCTCTCTTGTACCGTGCAATTTTCGCCGGTGCATAAACTTTATTATACCTTCCTCAAAATAGCCACCATACCTACCTATATGCGGTATTACCTTGCCGCTCTAAGCAAATTTGTATGTGCCATCTCTAATTTTCAAAATAAATTTCCCTTTGTGTGCCCATGCTACTCGCGAGGCGGTGAGGGGTGGCCAATATTTTCCATCCTAGATGTGTTATGCTCACGATGAGTGTTTATTCACTTGTCATTGCACGAGAGTAAGGCAAAGGTATTAGGGATGCCCAGTCCCGAAATGAGAAAAAATTACTTTATGTTGTCAAATAATAAATTCCTTGGAAAGTGTTGGTACGGAAGCAACCGTGGATTCGGCTAGCCATGGCATGTGAAAGTTTGGTGGAAAAGGAATATACTTTATTTTAAGTTTGGGAACCGCCTATGATATATCTAGCATGGAAAGTGTTGGGAACATTGAGTCATTTTCGTTTGTGGGAAAAGTATACCTCCCAAAGTAATATAATCTCTCAATTTTTTGAGCTCTGGCACCTCTACAAATCCCTAATCCTCACATTGATATCGATTGATGGACATCTCCATAGTCCATTAGTTTGTCTAGTTTATGTGAGACTTTCTTCCCTTCTTTTGTCTACTACCACCGCATTCTATTCCACCTATATTGCTATATCCGTGGCTTGCGCTTATGTACTGCGTGAGAGTTGAAAATGCTGAAGCTCGTTAAAAAGTATGAACCAATTGCTTGGCTGACACCACAGTAGTACATGATTTATACTTTGAGCTGGGAAGACAGAGCATGACAAGACTATATGATTTTGTAGGGATAACGTTCTTGAGCATTTGATATTCTGAAAGACATGGTTGCTTGTTGATATGTTTGAGTATTTAAATCTCGTGTCAAAACTGGACTATTGCTTTGAACCATATAAAAGTCCAAATGTCCATGCTCTAAAGAAAAGAATATGATATGACATGATAGGCAGCATTCCACATCAAAAAAATTGTTTTTATATTTACCTACTCGAGAACGAGCAGGAATTAAGCTTGCGGATGCTGATACGTCTCCAACGTATCTATTATTTTTTATTATTCCATTCTGTTATACTATCATTCTTGGATGTTTTACAATCATTTTATAGTCATTTTATATCATTTTTTGGGACTAACGTATTGACATAGTGCCAAGTGCCAGTTGTTGTTTTCTGCATGTTTTTTACATCGCAGGAAGTCAATATCAAACGGAGTCCAAACACTGCGAAACTTTTTGGAGAATTTTTATGGGCCAGAAGACACCCAATGGGCTGAAGCAGCACCTCGGGGGTGCCCCGAGGGGGGCACAACCCACCAAGGTGCGCCAGGCCCCCCTGGCGCGCCCAGGTGGGTTGTGCCCACCTCGGTGGCCTCCCGCACCGCCTCTTTACCCTATAAATTCACAAATATTCCAAAATCCTTCGGGGCAGACCTAGATCAGAAGTTCCGCCGCCGCAAGGCTCTATAGTCCACGAGATCCAATCTAGAGTCCTTTCCGGCACTCCGCCGAAGGGGGAAATCATCACCGGTGGCCATCTTCATCATCCCGGCGGCCACCATGATGAGGAGGGAGTAGTCCACCCTTGGGGCTGAGGGTATGTACCAGTAGTTATGTGTTGTATCTATCTCTCTCTCTCTCTCTCTCTCTCTCTCTCTCTCTCTCTCTCTCTCTCTCTCTCTCTCTCTCTCTCTCTCTCTCTCGTGTTCTTGATGGGCATGATCTCGATGTATCGGGGGCTTTGTTAATATAGTTGGATCATATGGTGTTTTCCCCTCTCTGTCTTGTGATGAATTGAGTTTTCCCTTTGATAATTTTTTGGATTGAATACTTTTATGGATTCGAGAACACTTGATATATGTCTTACAATTGAATACTCGTGGTCACAATGGGGTCTCATATTGATCCATTATATATATGTTTTGGCACTCAACTTGCGGATTCCCGTGGTGATATTTGGGTAATCTATGCATAGCGGTTGATGCACGTTCTTGTCTTTGTTTCTTTGGTGGAAATCTTGGGGCACTCTTCGTGGTTCTTTGTGTTAGATTGAGTATTACAAATCTGAATATGTTTTGGTGTTATCTTACTACGAACTCTTGATAGATCGATCGGGAAGGATAACTTTGTGTTATCTTAGTATGAACTCTTGAAAGATCGATCAAAAAGATAACCTTGTGTTATTCTAGTACGAACTATTGGATAGATCGATCAGAAAGGGTAACTTTGTGTTATTTTAGTACGAACTCTTGGAAAGATTGATCATAAAGAATAACTCTGAGATGGTTTCGTACCCCACAAACAATTTCTTCTTATGTTCTCCGCTAGATAGAAACTTTAGAGTGATTCTTCATCGCAAATTGAGGGGTGGTTATATGATCGAATTATATTAGCACTGTTGAGAGATTGCACTGGCGAAAGTACGGACCCTAGGCCTTGTTTTTCCTCATTGCAATACCGTTTGTGCTCACTTTTGTTATTTGCTACCTTGCTATTTTTTATTGTTCGCACTACAAAAATCAATATCTATAATCAATATTACACACCATCTCTTCGCCGAACTAGTGCACCTATACAATTTCCCATTGTATTTGGTGTGTTGGGGACACAAGAGACTTTTTATTATTTGGTTGCAGGGTTATTTGAGAGAGACCATCTTCATCCTACACCTCCTACGGATTGATAAATCTTAGGTCATTGACTTGAGGGAAAATTGCTACTGTCCTACAAAACTCTACACTTGGAGGCCCAACACGTGTCTACAAGAATAAAGTTACGTAGTAGACATCATGCTTCTAGGGACTACGTAGATAGTTGTGTTGGTTGTTTTTTCATGGAACAAGCTATTGAAAAAAAGGCTGAAGAACTATTTAATAGTATATTGAGAAATGCCAATGATTGGACCCTTCCTGAACCAACACCTAAACCAACTTCGAAAAGAGAGGTATTCTATTCCTCAGTCCAGAAGATATGCAAGAGGCAAACAAATCTATGAAAGAAAAGGGTATTAAAGCTGAAGATGGTAAGAATTTACCACCTATTAAAGAAATACATGGAGTTGATACCCCGACATAGGTAATAGAGGTAAATTCTCTTTATATTCGATGAAGGTGATATTATTTATAACAAATATGCTAGTTAATGCCTGGATGAATTTGACAATTACATTGTTAAGCAAGAACACTTCAATATGTATGTTAGCAATCAATTGAAATGTAAAGCTATCATGATTGATCGTTTTAGTGATTTGATGTTTAGAATTGCTAATTATGTTAAAGGATTGAGTAAACATGCATCCATGATTCATACCCGGTTAGAACAAGTTGCTAAGTCATAGAATGTTTTACTTAATGAAATGAATAATAGACTGAATGATCATGTTGTTAAAGTAGTGACTAGAGGTGGTAAAATGACTCGGGAGCCCCTTTTCCCTGAAGGTCATCCAAGCAAGATTCTCAGAGAATAAAAATTGATACACCTAGTTCATCTCAGAAGAAAAAGATAAATGCTAGAACTTTGCATACTTCTGGTGAACCCGTGGTAGAAAAACCTTGTGAGAATAGTAATGTTGTTTCTATTTCTGATGTTGAGACACAATTTTGTAATGAACATCCCCCTAATGATAATGATAACAGTGATGTTTGTTGATGCCCAACTTGATAATGATGTAGAAATAGAACCTATTGTTGATCTTGATGACCCACCTCCTAAAACTAAAAGATATGATAAAAGTGATTTCATTGCTAGAAACATGGTAAAGAAAGAGAACCGCTGATTTAGGAACCCATGCCTTTTCCTACTAAGCCTCCGAAAAATAAGGATGAGGAGGATTTTGAATGTTTTGTTGAAATGCTTAGACCTGTATTTTTGCGCACTCGCTTGACTGATATTTTGGAAATGCCTCCATATGCTAAATACATGAAAGATATTATCATTATAAAAGAAAGACACCTAAAGCAAAAATTTACCATGCTTGCAAATTATTGTTTCAAGGGTGGAGTACCTAAGAAGCTAGGAGATCCAGGAATACCTACTATACCATGCTCCATTAAAAGAAACTATGTTAAAACTACTTTATGTGATTTGGGAGCTAGCGTTAGTGTTATGCCTTTCTCTTTATATAGAAGGATTGATTTGAATAAGTTCACGCCTACTGGAATATATATGCAAATGTTTGATAAATCAACCTCTATACCTATCAGTATTTGTGAGGATGTGCCTGTTGTAGTTGCAAATGTTACTATTTTAACGGACTTTGTTATTCCTGATATGCCGAGGATAACACCATGTAGATTATCCTTGGTAGACACTTTTTGAATACTGCAGGGGCTGTTATTGATAGCAACAAAAATCATGTCACTTTTGATGATATGATGTGCGTCTCCGAGAATGGAGCCCACCTCCGCCTTGTGTTCTCTAATTGGTAGCACGATTGTGCCATTCATCTTGGCCATCCGCAACACTACTTTGGACGGGTACACCGCCAAGAAGCAATTGCTCTGAATTAGATTCACTTGCCAGTCCCACTCCGAATCCCACATATCACTCAAGTCAAGCCTGACAAAATCGTCGGTGGCCTCCCCTTCTATGATAACCAACGATGCAACATTGGCAGGGAGGTTGACCTCTACATTAGATCCACCTTCACGCATGTAGAAGCCATGGTCTTTCACCCCAAAACCATACATCGCGAGCTCCAGCTTCATTTGCCGGGATAGACAGTTGTTTGAAGTTTATACCTCCACCTTGCAAGCACAATGACTCGAAATCACACCCCACTTCGTAATGCCCCATTCTCCCGCATTTGACGCACATCACGTCCGTGAGATTTTGGCCGGAACTACCACACTCATCGGTCAATGCTTTCCACACCTGCCAAAAATTGTCACCCCTCACAATTCTGACGGTCTCTATCACCCCTCCACCCACCCTGGTCCCCACCACCCATCAGAGCACCCCCACCCCCCGAAGAGCGGCTAGGGAGGCGCTGATTCCCTATCAAGGGGGGATCTCCGAAGCCGGCGGTGGAACATTGGGTGGTGAATCATGGTCCCGGAACGACGAGCATCGTGGAGCCAAGACCCTCGACCCGCGCCAACTCTCGGCCCCTCCCTCGACTACGTCTCCCTGTGAGTCGAGAGCAGGGCGCGTAAGTCACGCTCGTGGTTCCACTCCTCTTCGTCGACCACCAGCTCTTCTTGCGGCCTCTTGTTGCGGCCATGGACCAGCATCCGCTGCTCTTTATCCATCCTGATCGCCGCCGCCACCAGCTCAGCCGCCACCGCCAATGCGATGAACCTCGCCCTTCTCCCACACCTTCGGATGTCTCGCGGTTCAGCTGGAAACCCTACTCGAATTGCCTTATCCCCTCTGGCCACCCACCACCACTTCTTATACCTCACTCTAGCAGACTGACCGCCTCCCACCTGGGCCACTAGGGCTACCCACACTTGGGCCCAGGTGCGGGGTAGGCCCAATTGAAGCCGCCGGCCTGGCCGCATGCTCAGCAAAGCTAAAATTGATTAAAGGGCCCAAATTGCGGCCCATATGTGTTAGGCCCAAACCACAACCATTCTGGTCCACCCTCCCCGACCCACCCGTGGCCGGGAGAGGAGGGAAATCCTTCTCCATGAACTCTGGTGACCCTCTCGCCGACGCCACCTCTCAGATCGCGAATGCCCCCCTGGAACCTACGTCGCCTGGGTCGCCAGCCCCGCGTGGCCCCCACAACCCCGGTGCATCTCACCTGCCCCCCCTGAGGTCAGCACCGGCGACCAAGGTGACCACTTGTTCGTCCCTCCCGAAGCAGCCATGGCCCGCAGCCAGCTAGAGCTGCACGTTTTACACCGCCTCACCCGGGTCCAGCCACGTGCGCCCCTCTTCTCCCCGTTCACAGTACCCGCACACTGGGCCCTTAATCGCTCTGCTGCCATGGTGCCCCCACCCCAGCCGCGGCGCCGGCCGCAGGGCTGTCTCCCTCGACACCCACCCCGTCCAACATCGTCGGCGAGGGCCGAGGCAAAGGTCTACCCACGAGCATGCAGTAGAACCCGTTCGCTCCCCTTTGTTAGATCTGCACCCTCTTCATCTTCATCCTCCGAATCCTCCCCCAACACCCGTAAACGGCTGCCGCCCCCTCGACTAGGCCTCATCGGTGTGGGCGTGCCCTCCCCTCCCTTCCCACCTGACTTGGCGGCCTCCGGTGTCTTCCTTTCGAGGGCGGCAGATAGAGTGAGAGGCGAGCGCATCGCGAGAGCTCCTCTCTCAAACGGTCATATTCACGTTGTTTACCGGTTCTGACAACAAAAAACATGCATGGAAACCACATGTTCAGCTCTGAAGACGAGGAACATTTTTTTTTGAGTTCCCGTGGAACAACTTGTTACTTTGTGTTCTGCACCACAATGAGCCGCCAAAAAATATTAACTCAAAAGAAATCTATTGAAATAACATGCGGCGTGAGGTTCGTGTACCTCCATATGATACATTGTGTTCTGCAGCACAATCAATCTTCAACAAAAATGAAATGGGCCGTGGCAAGGGGCAGTGGGCCAGTCCCAACGGCGTGTGGTTCGTGTACATACATTTTTTTAGACATACATGATGAGAACAGTACCACATGGGTGTATGGTGAGGTACTTAAAAACAAGCAAATACATCATGGGCAGTCAAAGTTCGATAATAAGTTCATGAATTCGAAAAAAGGTCATGCATCAGAAAAGGTCCATGAATGTGAAAAAATATTTTGTGAAATTTAAAATTTCAAAAAGTTCATCAATTTGTAAGAAAAAAGGTAATCATTATTTCCGAAAAAATCGCAAATTTGAATAAGTCCGCTGATCTAAAATATTTCACGAATTTTAAAAAGTTCAACGATCTATAAAAAATCATGAATTTCATAGTAAGTTCAAATATTTGAAAAACAATTGACAAGGGTAATAAAACTGACAGGCAAAAGAAGAAGAAAATAAAAATAAAAATGAAACAAAAAATAAATAATATAAGCGAATGGAAAAAACCAAAAAGATAAACAAGTCTGGGGAACATTTAGACTCTTCTAAAATCGCAAAAGAGCAATGACAAGCCGAACCTACACACGGGCACATCTATACCTCGCTCAACGCGAGTTCGTTGCTAGCCTCGCCTGCAGTGAGCGCCATATTGGCCAGCCCAGTCGCGTGGCAGGACACTGACTGGTTTCTTTTTTCTATTCCTTTTTTACTTTTTCGTTAATGATTTTTTTTACTTTACTTTATACCTCAGAATATTCTAAACATATATACTTAACATACGTGTTTTATAAACGTTAAGCATGAATTAAAAATGTTACATATATATAGAAAATGAACCGATATATATGAAAAACGTACGATGTGTATGGAAAAAGGTAAACATAGTAAACATAAAACAAATATGATTTTAAAAATATTAATCATTTATTTGTGAAATGTCAAGTTTGTATACAAAAATTGTTTCTAGTATAAATAAAAATTTATAATGTAAACAGAACAAAGTAGACATCAAAAAATGTTAATTATCTATTTCAAAATATTTAAACCCGTACAAAAAATGTTCCTGATGTTTATCAAAAATGTATAATCTGTATTAAAATTTAAACATTAAAAAGTTGAAAATGTTGATTATGTGTAAAGTGTTAATCATATATTTGAAAAAAAATAAACATGTATAAAACATGTTTCCGATGTATACTAATAATGTACCATGTGTATGAAAAAACAGTCATCAAACACAAATACTTTCAAAAATGTTAAACTTGTATCAAATAATATTTCTGATGTATATGAGAAATGTAGAATATGTATTGACAATTTTCAATATAAAAATATTGGTATCGAAGCCGACTGCATGTAGGAATCCCCATTTCCAACTCCTTGGTCGAACTTGAGTTTAGTCTTTGAAAACTGTTTTACTAACAAGGATGTGTGGCTTACGGACCCGCATCATCATTGGGTGGTATTAGGATCTTTTACTCCTTGTCTATACTCTGAGACTCTCAGCTCTCTTCTATTCGGGTTAAATGAATTTACTAACTCTAACATTAAGATTTCGTGACCACATTCACCGCAAAGTTGGATAAGCCATAGTTATTCATTAAATTAGTATTTTGAATAGTACACACTTTGTCTTGCTGGCTACTATGTGGTACCGGTTGAACCTCGTTCATTCTACATGTTAGATAGTGAATAATTATTTGTCTTTGCAAATGCTCAATGCCAAACTATCCCTGTTACATGTTAGCAGGATGGTTAGACCAGGTGGTTGTGGCCGTGGTGGCAGCGCTCCACCACCACCCGAATTCATGGCGGGAATGATGCAGCAGTTTGAGCTGAAGCGCCAGTTAATGGAAGGAGTGATGACTCAGTTTCCTCGCCCAAATATGAATCAATAGCCAGCCCCAGTAACTCTGCAAGACTTTGCGCGCCTCAACCTTGTCGTCTACCACAGCTCAACTCTACCACTGGATGCTGATGAGACATCGCTTTCGAGCTAGAGTCTGCTGATGTAGCCCCTGCCAACTATGTCACCTTCGCGGCATACTATCTGAGGGGCCCCACAGCTCAATGGTGGGACACCCACATGCGTACCCTACCTACTGGAACAGTCATCACTTGGCCGTATTTTCAAGCTGCCTTTCGTGCCCGCTTCATTCCTCAGGGAATCATGGACATGAAGAAGCGTGAGTTTCGCAACCTCACCCAAGGCAACAAATTTGTAGATGTTTATCAGCGGGAATTCTTGTACTTGTCCTGCTACGCTGAAGAGGACATTGCTACTCATGCTCGCAGGCAAGAAAATTTTCGTGACGGACTACAAGCTGATATCAAGCTAGCGCTCCTCGTTCACGACTTTGCCGACTTTGACACCTTGGTGAACAAGGCCATTCAGGTTGAGACTGGTCTTCAGGAACATAAGGGATCCCCTAGGCGCAACCGTGATGCTGGATCATCTTTTGGGCTGTTAGCACAGAAGAGTCGGATTTGGATTCCCCACATCATGTATCGCCCAACTGCTCCTCCTCCAAGATAGTCCTATGATGCTCCGCATCTGCCTCCTCCACCATCGAGGCAGCCTCTTCGCACTATGCCACCTCGAGCTCCTGCTCCCAATCCCAATGATGGTTTGTGCTTCAGATGTGGCCATCCAGGTTACTGCGCTAGGGATTGCAATCAGAGCAAGAACCAGTTGGCCCTCCCTGTAGTTGGTCGTAACAATCAGCCCCACAACAACAATACCAAACCTTATGGTCGTGGTCAAGCTAATCATGTTGATCTGAATGAAGCTCAAGACCAGCCCGCCGCTGTGATGGGCACTCTTCTCGTTAATTCAGTACCGACTTCTATTTTATTCGATTCAGGAGCATCACATTCATTCATGCCAAAAAAAAATTGCATATGCACACGACATTCGATACGAGCCCATGAACACTACGATAGTGGTACGCACCCCTGTGGGCCAATGTCAAACTACCATGATTGGTCGTGATGTCCCCGTTGAAATCGAAGGGTTGGAATTCCATGTTTTCCCCATTATATTGTAGTCTTCCAATATTGATCTCATTCTGGAATGGAATGTTTGAAAGCACATACTGCCTCTATCGTTTGCACCACCAAAGTCGTCCATCTCCTACATCCATCGAATGAGATAGTAAGCTACCATGCTCAGATTGTTCAAAATACCGAGGCACGACTTTATGCCTTGAATGCGTTGAACGCAGCACCTCTTGAGGGCATTGAGAAGATTCCAGTCATTCGCGATTTCCAAGATGTCTTTCCAAAAGAACTCCCAGGCATACCTCCTATACGGGATGTTGAATTTGTTGTCGACTTGAAACCAGGCACCGTTCCTATTGCCGAACGACCCTATGAGATGCCACCTCATGAGCTCCTTGAACTTAAGGAGGAAATCGACAAGTCTCTTCACAGTGGATTCATTCATCCAAGTTCCTCTGCATGGGGAGCACCTTCTCTCTTTGTGAAGAAGAGGGATGGCACGAACCGTTTGGTCCAAGACTATCGTCCTATCAACCGAGCTACAATTCAGAACAAATATCCGCTTCCTCAGATCAACGATCTGTATGATCAACTGGCTCGTTCAATTGTTTTCTCTAAGCTCGACTTGAGGTTGGGTTACTGATACGTCTCCAATGTATCTATAATTTTTTATTATTCCATGCTATTATTTATGATGTTTTGGATGTTTAATGGGCTTTGTCATACACTTTTATATTATTTTTGGGACTAACCTATTAACCCAGAGCCCAGTGCCATTTTCTGTTTTTCTCCTATTTTAGGGTTTCACGGAAAAGGAATATCAAACGGAGCCCAATTGACCTGAAAATCAACGGAGATCATTTTTGGACTAGAAGAAGCCCACGGAGTGCCGGAGGGGGACGAGAGGACTCACAGGCTACCCACGAGGGTGGGGGGCGCGCCCCCTGCCTCGTGGACAGCCCGTAGACCCCTTTGCTTGGCTCCGACTCCAACACCTCCTATATATACAGAAACCTCCAAAAAATAACCTAGATCGGGAGTTCCGCTGCCGAAGCCTCTGTAGCCACCGAAAACCAATCTAGACCCCGTTCCGGCACCCTGTCGGAGGGGGGAACCCTAACCGGTGGCCATCTTCATCATCCCGGCGCTCTCCATGACGAGGAGGGAGTAGTACACCCTCGGGGTTGAGGGTATGTACCATTAGCTATGTGTTTGATCTCTCACTCTCGTGTTCTTGAGATGGCACGATCTTGATGTATCGCGAGCTTTGCTATTATAGTTGGATCTTATGATGCTTCTCCCCCTCTACTCTCTTGTAATGGATTGAGTTTTCCCTTTGAAGTTATCTTATCGGGTTGAGTCTTTAAGGATTTGAGAACACTTGATGTATGTCTTGCACGTGCTTATCTGTGGTGACAATGGGATATCATGTGATCTACTTGATGTATGTTTTGGTGATCAACCTGCGGGTTCCGTGACATTGGGAATCTATGCATAGGGGTTGGCACATGTTTTCGTCTTGACTTTCCGGTAGAAACTTTGGGGCACTCTTTGAAGTTCTATGTGTTGGTTGAATAGATTTTTCTGAGATTGAGTGATGCATATCGTATAATCTTGCCCACGGATACTTGAGGTGACAATGGAGTATCTAGGTGACATTAGGGTTTTGGTTGATTTGTATCTTAAGGTGTTATTATAGTACGAACTCTATGATAGATTGAACGTTACTAGGGACTCTTAAATAGATCGATCAGAAAGAATAACTTTGAGGTGGTTTCGTACCCTACCATAATCTCTTCGTTTGTTCTCCGCTATTAGTGACTTTGGAGTGACTCTTTGTTGCATGTTGAGGGCTAGTAATATGATCCAATTATGTTATCCTTGTTGAGAGAACTTGCACTAGTGAAAGTATGAATCCTAGGCCTTGTTTCCTATCATTGCAATACCATTTATGCTCACGTTTACCACTTGCTACATTGCTGTTTTTATATTTTCCTATTACAAAAACCTATATCTACCATCCATATTGCACTTGTATCACTATCTCTTCGTCGAACTAGTGCACCTATACAATTTACCATTGTATTGGGTGTGTTGGGGACACAAGGGACTCTTTGTTATTTGGTTGCAGGGTTGTTTGAGAGAGACCTTCTTCATCCTACGCCTCCTATGGATTGATAAACCTTAGGTCATCCACTTGAGGGAAATTTGCTACTGTCCTACAAACCTCTACACTTGGAGGCCCAACAACGTCTACAAGAAGAAGGTTGCGTAGTAGACATCAAGCTCTTTTCTGGCACCGTTGTCGGGGAGGTGAGTGCTTGAAGGTATATCTTTAGATCTTGCAATCGAACCTTTTAGTTTCTTGTTTTATCACTAGTTTAGTTTATAAAAGAAAAATACAAAAAAAGGAATTAAGGTTACCTCATATGCTTCATCTTTTTAATATCTTTCGTGAAAATGATGGGAAGGAAAATTGTGCTCAAGTACTAGAAGAAGAATTACATAGAATGCTTGGCATAGAATATGTGCATGATGAGCATGATTGCAATGTTGTAAGTATGAATTCTTTGAATACCCATGATGCTAATGATATGCAAAGCCACAAGCTTGGGGAAGCTATGTTTGATGAAGATGTTAGTCCCCCAAGTTTTGATGAGCAAATTTATTATGATGAAAGCACGCCTCCTATTTATGATGATTATATTGGTGAAAGTGGATTTGGAGAGGTCATGACCTTATTTAGTGATGAATCCACTATTTCGGAAGAGGTTCCAATTGATTATGATGAAAGCATGCCTCCTATCTATGATGATTATTGTGATGACTTGTATGCTATTAGGAATAATGATAACCATGAAACTTGTTGTCATGATTTTAGATTTCAATTGGATTATGCTTCACATTATGTTTATTTTGTTGAGTTTGCTCCCACTACTATTGATGAGAATAAATTTGCTTATGTGGAGACTAGTAAAATTTCTATGCAAGTAGATCATGAAAAGAATGTTTTATGTGCTGGTTATATTGTTGAATTCATTCATGATGCTACTGAAAATTATTATGAGAGAGCATCATATGCTTGTAGGAATTGCAATAATATCAAGTTTCCTCTCTATGTGCTTAAAATTTTGAAGATATGCTTGTTTTCCCTTCCTATGGTAGTTGATTATTACTCCCATAAGTTGTTTGATTACAAAATCCCTATGCATAGGAAGTGGGTTAGACTTAAATGTGCTAGTCATATTCGTCATGATGCTCCCGTTATGTTTCAATTCCTATCTTTTATGCGAGTATCATTGAAATCATCATACCTAGCTAGGGGCGTTAAACGATAGCGCTTGTTGGGAGGCAACCCAATTTTATTTTGGTTCTTTGCTTTTTTTGCTTCTGTTTAGGAATAAATATTGCATATAGCTTCTCTTTATATGTAGTTTTAGGTTTTAATTAGTGTTTGTGTCAAGTAGAACCTTTGGCAAGACTTGTGTGAAGTTTATGTGATCTTGCTGTGAAAAACAGAATCATTAGCACTCGCTAGAATGATCACCAGATTTTACTGGAGCGTGCTATTTAGTTGATTATTTTTGCAGATGATTAATAGACAAATTCCTCACGTTTAACAATTTAGTTTGATTGTTTTGGAGTTACAGAAGTATGCGAAAACTGCATATTACTACAGACTGCTCTGTTTTTGACATATTCTGTTTTTCGTGTGTTGTTTGCTTATTTCAATGCATCTATGAGTAGTATTGGGAAGTATGAATCATATAGAAGTTGGAATATAGTAGGTTTAACACCAATATAAACAAAGAATGAATTCATTGCAGTACCTTTGAGTAGTGGTTTGCTTTCTTATACTAACGGAGCTCACGAGATTTTTGTCTAAGTTTTGTGTTGTGAAGTTTTCAAGTGTTGAGTATTGCTATGATGGACTATGGAACAAAGAGTGGCAAGATCCTAAGCTTGGGGATGCCCAAGGCACCCCAAGGTAAAATTCAAGGACAACCAAAAGCCTAAGCTTGGGGATGCCTCGGGAAGGCATCCCCTCTTTCGTCTTCATTTATCGGTAACTATACTCGGAGCTATATTTTTATTCACCACATTATATGTGTTTTACTTGGAGCGTCATGTATAATTTGAGTCTTTGCTTGTTAGTTTTCCACAATTATCCTTGCTGGACACACCTATTTGAGAGAGTTAAATATGGCCTAGGAATCGATAGAACACTCTATGTGCTTCACTTATATCTTTTGAGTTGAATAGTTTCTGCTCTAGTGCTTCACTTATATCTTTTAGAGCACGGTGGTGATAATATTTTGAAGAAATTATTGATCTCTCATGCTTCACTTATATCCATTTCAGAGTCTATTAAAACAGCATGGTAATGTGCTTAGGCTATAAAACTAGTCTTCACATGATAGACATCCAATATCAATGTAGTAAAAACTTTCACACTAAGTGCATTGAATATGATGAGAAGTTGGATGCTTGATAATTGTTTTGAGATATGAGGATAGTGATATTAGAGTCATGCTAGTGGAGTTATTATGAAATTGAGAAATGCTTGTGTTAAAGTTAGTGATTCCCGTAGCATGCACGTATGGTGAACCGCTATGTGACGAAGTTAGAGCATGATGTATTTGTAAAGTGTCAACCTTTGTGTGGAGGTCGGGGGCGCGCGATGGTTAACTCCTACCAACCTCCCCCCTAGGAGCATGTGTTGATTGCTTTGTTTTGATGACTCGTAGATTTTTGCAATAAGTATATGAATTCTTATGACTAATGTTGAGTCCACGGATTATACACACTCTCAGCCTTCCACCATTGCTAGCCTCTCTTGTATCGCGCAACTTACGCCTGTACCATACACCCACTATATATCCTTCCTCAAAACAGCCACCATATATATTCCTCAAAACAGCCACCATACCTACCTATCATGGCATTTCCATAGCCATTCCGAGATATATTGCCATGCAACTTTCCACCGTCTCGTTCATATGACACACTTCATATTGTCATATTGCCATGCATGATCATGTAGTTGACATCGTATTTGTGGCAAAGCCACCATGCATAATTTTTTATACATGTCACTCTTGATTCATTGCACATCCCGGTACATCGCCGGAGGCATTCATATAGGTCATACTTTGTTCTAGTATCGAGTTGTAATTCAATGAAAGTGTGATGATCATCATTATTAGAGCATTGTCCCATGTGAGGAAAGGCTAAATCAAGAAATCCCCTCCAAAAAAATAGGAAGGCCAAATAAAAAAGAAAAGGCCCAAAAAAAGAAAAGAAAAGAAAAGAAAAAGGGACAATTGCTACTATCTTTTTCCACACTTGTGCTTCAAAGTAGCACCATGTTCTTCATGATAGAGAGTCTCATGTTTAGTCACTTTCATATACTAGTGGGAATTTTCATTATAGAACTTGGCTTATATATTCCAACGATGGGCTTCCTCAAATGCCCTAGGTCTTTATGAGCAAGCAAGTTGGATGCACACCCACTTAGTTTCTTTTGTTGAGCTTTCATACCTATTTAGCTCTAGTGCATCTGTTGCATGGCAATCCCTACTCACTCACATTGATATCTATTGATGGGCATCTCCATATCCAGTTGATACGCCTAGTCGATGTGAGACTATCTCCCTCCTTTTTGTCTTCTCCACAACCACCACTCTATTCCACATAGTGCTATGTCCATGGCTCACGCTCATGTATTGCATGAAAGTTGAAAGGTTTGAAAGAATAGAGTATGAAAACAAGTGCTTGGCTGAAACCGGGGTTGTGCATGATATGAATATTTTGTGTGATGAAGAGGGAGCATAGCCAGACTATATGATTTTGTGGGGATAACTTTCTTTAGCCATAGTATTTTGAGAAGACATGGTTGCTTTGTTAGTATGCTTGAAGTATTATTATTTCTTATGTCAATATAGGCTTTTGTCTTGAATCTTTCAGATCTGAACATTAATGCCACAATAAAGAGAACTACATTGAAAATTATGTTGGTTAGCATTCCACATCAAAAATTCAATTTTTTTCATTTACCTACTCGAGGACGAGCAGGAATTAAGCTTGGGGATGCTTGATACGTCTCCAATGTATCTATAATTTTTTATTGTTCCATTCTATTATTTATGATGTTTTGGATGTTTAATGGGCTTTGTAATACACTTTTATATTATTTTTGGGACTAACCTATTAACCCAGAGCCCAGTGCTAGTTTCTGTTTTTCTCCTGTTTTAGGGTTTCGTAGAAAAGGAATATCAAACGGAGCCCAATTGACCTGAAAATCAACGGAGGTCATTTTTGGACCAGAAGAAGCCCACAGAGTGCCGGAGGGGGGCGAGAGGACTCACGGGCTACCCACGAGGATGGGGGGGCGCGCCCCCCTACTGGGCGCGCCCCCTGCCTCGTGGACAGCCCGTAGACCCCCTTTGCTTGGCCCCGACTCCAACACCTCCTATATATAAAAAACCTCCGGAAAATAACCTAGATCGAGAGTTCCGCCGCCGAAAACCTCTATAGCCACCGAAAACCAATCTAGACCCCGTTCCGGCACCCCGTCGGAGGGGGAAACCCTCATTGGTGGCCATCTTCATCATCCCGACGCTCTCCATGACGAGGCGGGAGTAGTCCACCCTCGGGGCTGAGGGTATGTACCATTAGCTATGTGTTTGATCTCTCTCTCTCTCTCTCTCTCGTGTTCTTGAGATGGCACGATCTTGATGTATCGCGAGCTTTGCTATAATAGTTGGATCTTATGATGCTTCTCCCCCTCTACTCTCTTGTAATGGATTGAGTTTTCCCTTTAAAGTTATCTTATCGGATTGAGTCTTTAAGGATTTGAGAACACTTGATGTATGTCTTGCACGTGCTTATCTGTGGTGACAATGGGATATCATGTGATCTACTTGCTGTATGTTTGGGTGATCAACTTGCGGGTTCCGTGACCTTGGGAATCTATGCATAGGGGTTGGCACATGTTTTCGTCTTGACTTTCTGGTAGAAACTTTGGGGCACTCTTTGAAGTTCTATGTGTTGGTTGAATAGATGTTTATGAGATTGTGTGATGCATATTGTATAATCATGCCCACGGATACTTGAGGTGACAATGGAGTATCTAGGTGACATTAGGGTTTTGGTTGATTTGTATCTTAAGGTGGTATTCTAGTACGAACTCTATGATAGATTGAACGTTACTAAGGACTCTTGAATAGATCGATCCGAAAGAATAACTTCGAGGTGGTGTCGTACCCTACCATAATATCTTCGTTTGGTCCCTGCTATTAGTGACTTTGGAGTGACTCTTTGTTGCATGTTGAGGGCTAGTAATATGATCCAATTATGTTTTCCTTGTTGAGAGAACTTGCACTAGTGAATGTATGAACCCTAGGCCTTGTTTCCTATCATTGCAATACCGTTTATGCTCACGTTTACCACTTGCTACCTTGCTGTTTTTATATTTTTCCTATTACAAAAACCTATATCTACCATCCATATTGCACTTGTATCACCATCTCTTCGCCGAACTAGTGCACCGATACAATTTGACATTGTATTGGGTGTGTTGGGGACACAAGAGACTCTTTGTTATTTGGTTGCAGGTTTGTTTGAGAGAGACCATATTCATCCTACGCCTCCCATGAATTGATAAACCTTAGGTCATCCACTTGAGGGAAATTTGCTACTGTCCTACAAACCTCTGCACTTGGAGGCCCAACAAAGTCTACAAGAAGAAGGTTGCATAGTAGACATCAGTTACCATCAGATCCGTGTTCATGAAGAGGATATTCCCAAGACCGCCTTCGTTACTCAATATGGTTCATATGAGTGCACCGTCATGTCCTTCGGTTTAACCAATGCACCAGCGATATTCTCTCGTCTGATGAACTATATATTCATGGATTACCTTGGCAAGTTCGTCGTGGTTTATCTGGATGATATCCTGGTATATTCGAAGAATATAGAAGAACATGCTGAACATCTTTGTCTTGTTCTAGAAAAGCTTCGAGAGCATCAACTATATGCCAACTATTCTAAGTGCGAATTCTGGCTACCCGAAGTAACCTACCATGGTCATGTGATCTCCAAGGATGGTATTTCCGTAAACCCAGAGCGAGTTCAGCCCATTCTTGATTGGACCCCTCCCAAGAGTGTCAAGCAAGTCAGAAGCTTTCTCGGACTCGCCAGCTACTGTCGTTGTTTCATTGAGAACTTCTCCAAGATCGCCAAGCCACTGACCAATCTGCTACACAAAGGCGTTAAGTTTGATTGGACTAATAAGTGTCGGGAAAGTTTCCAGGCTCTCAAGGGCAAGCTGACTTCTACCCCAGTTCTTGCTCCTCCGGATTCTTAGAAGGATTTCGTCATATATTGTGACGCATCTCGTCAAGGATTAGGTTGTGTCCTAATGCAAGAGCGCAGGGTGATTGCTTATGCCTCCCATCAAGTGCGTCCTCACGAAGAAAACTACCCAGTTCAAGACCTCGAGCTTGCAATGGTTATTTATTCATTGAAGCTGTGGTGACATTACCTTCTCGGTAATCGTTGCGAGATCTTCACCGATCATCAGAGTCTGAAGTATCTATTTACTCAGCTAGATCTGAACCTCCGTCAGCATATGTGGATGGAAGCTATAGCAGATTATAACGTGTGTATTTCCTATACCCCAGGCAAGGCTAATGTCATGGCCGATGCCCTGAGCTGCAAGTCTTATTGCAATAACCACATGGTTCATAAAGGTCAACCCCGCCTTTATGAAGAGCTTTGCAAGTTGAACCTTCAACTAGTTCCACATGGTTATCTGAATAACCTTGTCCTAGAAG
>LR738714.1:358815960-358881857 GCA_902687465.1 Secale cereale | reverse complement strand
TATAGCAGATTATAACGTGTGTATTTCCTATACCCCAGGCAAGGCTAATGTCATGGCCGATGCCCTGAGCTGCAAGTCTTATTGCAATAACCACATGGTTCATAAAGGTCAACCCCGCCTTTATGAAGAGCTTTGCAAGTTGAACCTTCAACTAGTTCCACATGGTTATCTGAATAACCTTGTCCTAGAAGGCTAGAACCAACTCTTCTCAAAGCTATTAAGTCCGCACAAGCCAAAGATGCTCATGTTGATCTAATGAAAAAGGATCTTGCCTTAGAGAAATCCAGGGATTTATCACTTTCTCGATATGGGACCTTGTACTTCCGAGATCACATAGTTGTACCCTGATCCGAGCTTATGACAAAGAAGGTGATGAAAGAAGCGCATGACACCCCTCTCGCTATTCATCCGGGAAGTACTAAGATGTATCTAGACATCCGTCAGAAGTACTGGTGGTCTAAGATGAAGCAAAACATTGCTCGGTATATCGAAGAATGTGACGTTTGTCATCGCGTCAAAGTAGAACATCAGAAACCTACTGGACTTCTACAACCGCTTCCGTTTCCTGAATGGAAGTGGGTTAAGATTCAGATGGACTTTGTCACTGGCGTGCCCAAGTCCGAGAAAGGTAATGATGCTATCTTTGTCGTCATCGACCAATTCTCGAAGGTTGCTCACTTTCTGCCAGTCAAGGAGATAATCACTGCTAGTCAATTAGCAAACTTGTATATCTCCAGAATTGTGTCACTCCACGGCATTCCGAAAGAGATCCGTTCAGACCGTCGAAGCATATTCACTTCAAAGTTCTGGGATAGTTTCCAAGGGGCAATGGGAACCATATTACCTGGAGCACTGATTATCATCCCCAATCCCAGGGCCAAGTTGAGAGAGTCCATCAAATCCTTGAAGACATGCTTCGGGTTTATGTTATTTCCTTCGTCAAGAAGTGGGAAGAATCTCTCCCTTATGCGGAGTTCTCTTATAATAACAGTTATCAAGCTAGCTTGAAGATGGCACCCTTCGAAGTGTTATATGGACGTAAGTACCGAACCCCTCTGAATTGGTCAGAAACTGTGGAACGGATGCTCATTGGTCCAGCCATTATTCAACAAGCAGAAGAGCAAATTCGCATTGTCCGGGGTAATCTCAAGGTGGCCCAGTCCCGCCAAAAGAGCAACTATGATCGAAAACACTAGGGTTCAACTTATCAACCTGGTGAACAAGCTTATTTGCGTGTCACTCCTTTGAGAGACACTCATCGGTTCGGAGTCAAGGGCAAGCTATCTCCGCGCTACATTGGTCCATTCCTCATTCTCGCTCGTCCTGGATTGGTGGCTTATCAACTGGAGTTGCCACCTCAGATCTCCCACGTCCATGACGTCTTCCACGTGTTGCAACTTCGTTGTTGCTTCAAGGATCCGAAGCGTGAAGTGGATCCAGAATTGATTGAAGTTCAAGATGATCTCACATACAAAGAACCTGCCAGAAGGTTACCAAGTTCCTCAAGGTACAGTTGTCAAATCATTCTGAAGATGAAGCCACTTGGGAACGCGAGGATAACCTCCGTGCTGAATATCCCAATCTTTTCCCTTCTACCTCTTAATTCTCGGGACAAGAATTTCTTTTAGAGGACGAGAGTTGTAACAACCCGGTGTAATGGTGCTACAGTAACCCTTGGGGTTAATATAATCATTTTGCTAAAATGGTTCTTAATCACTTCGATCAATATCTCATTTCAAATTCCAATCAAATTCCAATCAAATTCAAACTCAAATGTTAAGTGAAATACAAAAATTGCTCAAACGTGAATACTAAAATGTTCATCATGTGAAAATAATCCTTTGTTAATACTGGTTGTGAATGATAACCCACAAGTATAGGGGATCGCAACAGTTTTCAAGGGTAGAGTATTCAACCCAAATTTATAGATTCGACACAAGGGGAGCCAAATAATATTTGAAGGTATTAGGAGCTGAGTCGTCAATTCAACCACACCTGGAGATTAATTATCTGCAGCAAGTGATCAGTAGCAGAGTAGTTTGATAGTTTTGATAGTAGTGACAGCAACAACGATAACAGTAACAGTGATAGCAGTAATTTTGTAGCAAGCGTAACATTAGCGGCAGCAGTAGTAACTTAGCAAGATCAATATAGGACAAATTCATAGGCATTGCATCGGTAATTTGTTGGATGATATTCATCATGTGAAAGTTATAACCTAGGGCGATATGGCACTAGCTCCAGTTCATCGATATAATGTAGGCATGTATTACGTGAATAGTCATACATGCTTTATTAAAATAACTTGCATGACATCTTTTGTCCTACCCTCCCGTGGCAACGGGGTCCATATTGGAAACTAAGGGATATTAAGGCCTCCTTTTAATAGAGAACTGGAACAAAGCATTAACACATAGTGAATACATGAACTCCTCAAACTACGGTCATCAACGAGAGTGGGCCTGATTGTTGTCACTCAGGGGTTGTTGGATCATATCCGTAGTAGGTGACTATAACTTGAAGATCAGATCTAAAACATGGATATAATGATGAATTCATAAATGGTTCAGATATGAGTTCATGTCACCCGGGCCCAAAGTGACAAGCACTAAGCATAGCAAAGTCATAGCAACATCAATCTAAGAACATAGTGGATACTAGGGATCGGGCCCTAACAAAACTAACTCGATTAAATGATGAATCTCCAACTCCTCACCGACCAGCGAGATTACGAAGGAATTACTCACTTCCGGTGGGGAGCATCATGGAATTGGCGATGGAGAAGGGTTTATGATGATGAAGAACAAAGATCCCCCTCTCCGGAGCCCCAAACGGACTCCAGATCTGGCCTCCCGAGGAAGAAAAGGAGGTGACGGCAGCTCCGTCTCGTAGATCGCGATAATTCTTTCTCCCATATTATTTCTCCGAAAATAGGAATTTATAGGATCAGGGTTGGCGTCTGCGGGCCCACCAGGTGGCTACAACCCACCTAGGCGCGCCAGGAGAGGGGGCGCGCCCTGGTGGGTTGTGCCCACCTAGGGGCCCCTCTCTGGTGGGTCTTGGCTCCAGTAATTCTCTTTTATTCCATAAAAAATCCTTGCAAAGTTTCGTTTCATTCCAAGAACTTTTATTTCTGCACAAAAACAACCCCATGGTAGTTCTGCTGAAAGCAGCGTCAGTCTGGGGTTAGTTTCATTCAAATCGTGCAAATTAGAGTCCAAAAGAAGAGGAAAAGTGTGAGAAAAGTTAGATACGTTGGAAACGTATCAACTCCCCCAAGCTTAAACCTTTGCTTGTCCTCAAGCAATTCTGTTGATAAACTAAAAGTGAGAAAGAAAAACTTTTACGAACTCTTTTGCTCTTGTTTGCATAAATAAGCTTAAACAGCACCCAGGTTTTCAGCCAACATTATAACTAACCATGTCAACAATAACATTTAAAGATAATATTAACTCATATCATTGACATAATAAGCTAGCGAGCGATAATAAGAGATCTCAAATAGTAACACGTTGTCAAAACAACCATGATATAATATGACAATAGTGGTATCTTGCTAGCCCTTTCTGAGACCGCAAATCATAAATGCAGAGCACCTCCAAAGTTCAAGCAACGACTAAACATTGTTATTCATGGTAGAAAAGATCCAGTCATGATGCACCCAACATTAGCTACACACAATGCATAAATCATGACAACTGTGCTCTACTCAGTTTCTGGCTAGAAGGTGGTCACACAACATAAAAGTAAATAGATAGTCCCTTCGCAGAGGGAAGCAGTGATTTGCAGAGGTGCTTGATCTCAATTTTTTTAATACAGAGATAAATGATTATTTTGAGACATGCACCATTCTTATTCACTTCACGACCATCAGTATCAACATCTTCCATGCTATGCACACTAGTGGCGGTTCCCAAGCGATAAAAGTAAAGGTTTTGACTCCATTGGGAGTTTTTGTTTGATTATTTAAGAGATGAACCCTTTTTCATTTTTGCAATTTGGGACTGGGCATCCCTATTACCACCCATTTTCTCGTGTGATGGCGAGTGAATAAACACTCGACCTGAGAATAACCCGCTTAGCATGGAAGATACCGACCACCTCCTGTCGTTCCATGAACGATCAAGGCACACAAAAAGGATAATTTTTAGAAGTTTTTAGAGGTGACACATGTAAATTTACTTAGGACGGCAGGGTAATACCATATATAGGTAGGTATGGTGGACTCATCTGGAATAACTTTGGGTTCAAGGTTTTTAATGTACAAGCAGAATTCCCACTTAGTACAGGCGAAGGCTAGCAATTAATATTGAGAAGCAGCCAGCTAGAGAGCCACAACGATCATAACCATGCATTATGCATAAGTAACATTGGACACTAGCATGAGTAGGATATGGACACCATGAACATAAACATTATAGAGGCTATGTTGGTTTTGATTCAACTACATGCATGAACATGTGCCAAGCCAAGCCACTCGAACATTTAGAGGAGGATACCATATCATCATACTACATCACAATCATTTTAACGCTATGTTGATATCCAAGATAAATCATTATCAACCCCCAGCTACTTATGCATGGAATGAGAAACTACAATCTCTAATTGTCATTGCAAACATGTTTAATCCTAATGGGCTGAATCATGGATACTAGGTTAAACATATTTACACAAACATGACAAGTCAAGTTCATACTAGTTTCTCCTTGCCACGACCAGTTCATCGAATATCGTCATTATTGCCTTTCACTTGCACGACCGAATGATATGAAAATAATAATAGTGCAAGAGTGTCATGGACTAAAATGGAATTTGCAAAACATTTTATTCAAGAGGAGAAGACAAGGTAAAATGTGCTCTTTATTAGTTCAACAATTATTCATATGGGAGCCACTCAACATTTTCATCGTGGTCTTCTCCTTGGTAGGACTTGAATAAAAAGAAATTCAGAGAAACACATTGAAATATTTTTGGAGTTTTTGGGTTTTCTTGAACACGCAAATAAAAGGGGAAAAGCAAAAACGAGAAGAACTATTTACATGGGAAAACTCCCAAAAAGCAAAAGAAGAACAAGGAAATCTTTTTGGATTTTCTTTTTAATTCTACTACTAAGCATGCATAGAAAGTAAATTACTACAGCTAATTTTTTTGGTTTTTCTAAAGTTTTTTAAACACACAAGAAGAAAGCAAGAAAATATATCTAAGCATGGATGACACAATGAAAAAGTGTGAACACCAAAAAATAGAATGATACGCGGACATGAATATAATGTTGGTGAGAACACGTACTCCCCCAAGCTTAGGCTTTTGGCCTAGCTTGGTAGTCGATCAGTAGCCTGGAGGGTAGTAGTCAGCGTGGTAGCTCATGGAGGCTCTCTGTGTGGACGCCTCGGCCTGCCGTGCTACCACCACTGCTGCGTTATGAGCTCGGGCCTCGCTCTCAAGAACAACATATCTTCCCTTGCTGTTATAGTCAAAAAGAGTAGACGCATGCAAATATGTGTCCACAATAGATGTTTGGTTAAACAATAGATTATAAGTGAAATCATCAATCTTTCACTAAAGGATTTTATGATCTTTCAGGGTGCCAAAATCTAAGTATCGTGTGGGTAGGATAGGATCAAAGGGCAAAGGTGAGACACCATGCCCTCGTGCTAAACGCATGGCATAAATTCCACCATAGAACCAGCCACTGTTAGCATTATGCTGAAGTCTGCGTGCAAAAATCGCTCCAAGGTTATAATTCCATTCACCAGTGAGAGCGGTGTGACTGAGGCTCAAGTCTGGGGCACAAAGTTGTGACGCCCCCGATTTGACCGTACACTAATCATGCATGCAAATGTGTACGACCAAGATCAGGGACTCACTAGAAGATATCACAACACAACTCTAGACACAAATTAAAATAATACAAGCTTTATGTTACAAGCCAGGGGCCTCGAGGGATCGAATACATAAGCTCGAAAACACAAGAGTCGGCGGAAGCAATAATATCTGAGTACAGACATAAGTTAAACAAGTTTGCCTTAAGAAGGCAAGCACAAATGTAGCAACGATCGAAAAGGCAAGGCCTCCTACCTGGGACCTCCTAACTACTCCTCGAAGCCGAACTCCACGTGGAAACATCCTCGGGATCTTCTGGCTCATGGACTCCATCAATCTGGTTGCATCATCCGAGAAGAAGGAACAAAAGGGGGAAAAGGGGGGGAGCAAAGCAACCATGAGTACTCATCCAAAGTACTCGCAAGCAAGGATCTACACTACATATGCAATGATATATGTGTAGAGGGGAAATATATGTGGGCTAAATTGCAGAATGCCAGAATAAGAGGGGGATAGCTAATCCAATCGAAGACTACGCTTCTCGCAGGCTCCGTCTTGCAGCAGTAGAATAGAATAGATGGTAAGTTCACCAAGTAACATCATACAACATAAACCTACCCGGCGATCCTCCCCTCGTATCCCTGTGGGAAAGCGATCACCGGGTTGTATCTGAAACTTGTCTGGGTGTGTTTTATTAAGTATCCAGTGCTAGTTGTCATGAGGTCAGAGTACAACTCCGGGTCGTCCTTTTACCGAGGGACACGGCTATTCGAATAGACTAACTTCCCTGCAGGGGTGCACCACATAACCCAGCACGCTCGATCCCATTTGGCCGGACACACTTTCCGGGGTCATGCCCGGCCTCGGAAGATCAACACGTCGCAGCCCTACCTAAGCACAACAGAGAGGTCAGCACGCCGGTCTAAACCCTAAGCGCACGAGGGTCTGGGCCCATCGCCCAATGCACACCTGCATGTTGCGAGGGCGGCCGGTAAGCAGACCTAGCCGCTCCTAATACCAGAGCGGCGTTCCGTTCCAATCCGGCGCGCGCCGCTAAGTCGCTGACGTCAAGAAGGCTTCGGCTGATACCACGACGTCGAGCGCCCATAACTATTCCCACGTAGCTGGTTAGTGTGTATAGGCCAATGGCCAGACTCAGATCAAATACCAAGATCTCGTTAAGCGTGTTATTTTGAAGTAACCACGGACAACGACTAGGGCCAGGCCCACCTGTCTCCTAGGTGGTCGCAACCCGCCCTGTCGCTCCGCCACAAAGTAACCATCAAGGGGCTGTCGGGAACCCAGGCCCACCACTACCTGTGTGGAACCACCTGCCCCTTCAGCCCCCATATCCGAATCAACATCATGAGTATGTGATAGTATAGTATATACCCGTGATCACCTCCCGAGTCATCACGGCCCAATAGTATAGCATGGCAGACGGACAAGAATGTAGGGCCACTGATGGAATACTAGCATCCTATACCAAGCATTAGGATAGCAGGTAAAGGTATCAACAGTTGTAGCAACAATGACAGGCTATACAACAGAATAGGAGCTATCAAATCATCAACAATAGCAATTCTAATGCAATAATAAGAGAGAAGAGAATGGGCGATATCTGGTGATCAAGGGGGGGGGGGCTTGCCTGGTTGCTCTGGCAAGGAGGTTCGTCAACACCGTAGTCGAACTGGGGTCACCGGCAGTCTCGGGGTCTACCGGAAAGAAGCAACGGAGGGGAAACTTAATAAATAATAGAGCAATCAAAGCATCACAAAGCGTAACATGGAAATACGCGGTGCTAGAGGTGACCTAATGTAGTAGTAGGTGATATCGGCAAAGTGGGGAAACATCTGGGAAAGTATTCCCGGCGTTTCGACATTTTCGGGCAGATGAAATGGAGGTGGATTTTTGCATGTTCGCTATACTAGGGACGCGTGGTGAACGAACGGACTGCGTATTCGGATCCGCCTCGATGTTCTGAGCAACTTTCATATATAAATTATTTTCATCCGAGTTACGGATTATTTTATATTAATTTTCAAAGTTTCATATAATTTTGAAGTTATTATTATTTCGAATTAAAAACAAAATATACTTCTTACACCTAGCTGCAGCTAGCCACACTGGCTTACTGGTGGGACCAGAGGGCTGGGTTGACCCAGTCGACTAGTCCAGTCAGAAGTGGACCAGTCAACTGTTGACTAGTCCACAAGGTCAAACAAGGCCCACATGTCATAGATTGGTCAACTAAGTCAACAATTTGACTGGTCAAATTGGATAGGGGACCCACATGTTATTGTTTGTAAATTATCCAGTTAGCTAAATGTAGTTTAATTAGACGGTGGGGCCGGATGTGATAGGCTATTTAGGGGAGAATTAGCACTAATAGGCGGTTTATCTAATTGGGGATTATTATCACCTAAGCTTGCAAAGGGCCGGCTGGACACGCACGGGCACAAGGCTCCGGGGGCCAGGCCCAGGAGCTCACACGAGAGCGGGCGACCGGTGCTGGAGCCTGGAGGTGAGACGCGAGGCGACGTCAAGGAGACCGCATGGGAGTGGGCGGGTCGCGCTGGAGGTGAGGCGCGGGGCGAGTCCGACGCGGCCGCATGGGAGCGTCCAAACAGTAGCACAGCAGTTGAGAGCAGCAGCAGCGCTAGGCAGCAGTGGCGCCGGCGCAACACGAGCATCAGGTGACGGCGAGCGGCGGGCCCGACCAAGCGCGGGACAACGCGTGCGTGGTGGCCGGGAGCTTGAACACCGCATGGGTGCGCGAGGATGTGCGGGCGCAGGCGCATGTGTCGGCCATGGCGGTCGAGCGTGGGGGAGGCCCCAATGGCAATAAATTAAGGCAGGGAAAGGGGGCTTCAGATGAGGAGCTCACCGCGATTGCAAAGGCGAGGTCGGAGAAGCAGGGGACAACTCGGAGCAGCAGCAATGGTGACGCGAGATGCAACGGTCGGAGGAAGAAGCTGAAGACCGCGTCAGCTACGCGGCTCCCCGAGCTGATGAGGCACCCAGAATGGATGAAGACGAGGGCGGTGGACCTCCAGGACGTATTCCCGCACGCCGGAGCGGCTGATGGACGCGTCAACGACAAAGATGCAGCGGTGACCGTGGGTGATTTCGAGATCAAATTCAACAAGTAGAGGAGGGGGCCGATGGGGGATCTAGGGGGCTATGAGTGAGATGGGGATTAGGGTTTCGGCGGGCGACTTTATAGGCCGAGGGAGGCGAAGTGGTGGCCATCCAGCCGTGGCGCCGTGGGATGGCCGCCACACCATGGCCCCAGCCTCCCCGTGTACGTGGTAGGGGAAAGGTTGGGAGTGGGCTGGGCTGTGCACACTAGAGCCCATTTGGGCGGTACTAGTTTAGGCCTTTTCCCCTTTTTTATGTTTTTGCTTTTCTGTTTTCTTTTTTCCTTTTAACTCTATTTTGTATTAAACTTCAGTAGTGTTTCAATTTTATAAAATAGGAACTTGCACTATAAAAAGTGTTACAAAGTATACCAGTTCCCCAAAAAGTTTGGTCCTTAATTAACTTAGTATGTTATTTTATAAATTATAAAAGGATTTTAATTAATTGATTAAGCCACTATTTTAGTTGTTTTTGTGCATTTAAACACTTTACAAAAAGTTGGCTCACCACCAATATTAACAACAGATTATATACGACAACCTGAACATTTTAGTTTCGAACTTTGAAAACTTTTATTGTTTGACTTGATTTTGAATTTCGAATTTCGAACGGGATTGAATCATCGCGAGATTAATAACAGTAATAGTGGTGATGTGGCATCATTAGCAGGGATTACTGTAGCTTAATTATCCGGGCGTCACAATTCTCCTCCACTACAAGAAATCTCGTCCCGAGATTTAAGAAGTGGAGTAGGGGGAAGTGCTGGTAGCGAAAACCTAACGAGTCTTCTCGGTCTTGGCTGCCCTTTCGAAGAGGTTGATCCCTTTTCGTTGATGTCTTCATTTCTCTACTTCAAGTCATCGTGATCAAGTCATCATCCTTTCTTCGGGATCTCCATCGTCCTACGAACGCGACCAGGGGGAAATACTCCGGAAGAACGCAACTCCACAAAGCTGGGCATCTGATGGTGAACTCAATGGGAAAGACACGAGGTATCCCATGAGTTGTATTTCAGTGAATTTGTTGAGTACAGTATACGATGGTACCAAAATTTCAAATGGGTAGACAATCATTCGATGCCTTGACCGAAGCTGGAATGGGGGCTTGAACAACGAGAATAACATGGTGTTTGATTCCAGGATAATAATGATATATAATTTAGCTCGTGAATCACATACGAAGCCTAGTGCAAAGGATACATTAGAATCCGGGTTGTAAAGAAGAGTCAGGTTTTGATCCAGTGGACCTGTGGGTTATGAGCCCACCATGTGGATTGAAAGTAGGAAGGGTGGTGACATCTTGCACAGCCGCGACAGGGAGGCATGTTAGTGGATAGCTTGTCAGCTATGTCGCCAACAATGTCGGTACCAAGGACGGGGAACGAAGAGAACCATTTTCTCGCTCGTTGAAACGAGGCGGACCAATAGGCAAAGTTCTCGCCCATCAGTGGTTACCGGAATGTTATCAACAATAGTAACAGGGTCTTACTGACAGAGTTGTACACCAAGGTGTTTACATAAGTAGACAATTATTACTGCTTAGATTATATGTAGATCAAAGAAAGGTTAAACAAACAAATGGAAAGGAAAATGTGATTACACACAATTAATAGGAGTATATCCTTCCCATGGACAAGCAGAACATGGCATACAGGGTAGGAGAGCAAGTACCCAACCATTTAGATAAAGAGGCAAGGATTAGTCAAGATGTTACTCATACAACGGTGTTTGGATAACTGACCAAGAAACATTTAGCATTGGCCTTCAAATGCTCTTGTTGAAAATCGGAGTACCACAGACATGCTTCGAGATAGCATTGGCATGGTCTTGAAGCAAAGGTCGGACTTGGATACACAAGGGATTCATCATGAACAACTTATAGAATAAGTCTTATAATTTCCTCCTGGAAGAATGGTTATCCTTGCAAAAGAGATTATAATGATAGGTCCTCCAGCCAGGGGTGCTAGACATGACATCGTATTACCGAGTCATCTAAGGACCAATATTATAACTCCTGGAATGTTATCCCAGCCATCTTATCTGACCGAGATTCAGATCCGATTGGTGTCATGATACCTCAGACTTGGGATGTTCGAGAAGAAACGGTGCATCATTAATCGACAAAATGACACTGCAAGATTCTCGGGAAATGAACTATGGGAGCGGGTTCCCGAAACAATAGTTCATCATTAAACCAAGGACAGGATGAGGAGGTGGCTGATGGGCTCAGCGATAATTCATCGAGAAATCCAAACGGATGGATTTCCACAATAATGTGAACAAGAAGAAGACACTTGTCAATTCAAATGATATAATGTTGTATGCTCGAGGAAAAGATACACCATTAATCATTAGTTGAAAGGTGTGCCCGAAATATGACCTTAGGCAGCAAGATCAATGTTAGAGTGGTGATTCAATAACCTACAGTCTAAGAATGAACTATCGATCGTTAACTTCATAGCAATAGGGTAGCTCGAAGTATAGATCTCAAGCAGCATCGTTAGCATATTGGTATCCCGGTTAAAAACAACACGAAGACCAAGGAAGAATGGTGATGGTGAGAAGTATCATCATACTGAGAATTTCTAAGAGGTGAAGCAATCCCCACAACATTCTTGACATAAAAGAAAGTAATACTTCAATGCAGAACACAACACTAGCTGGAGAGCAAGTTGTATTCATAATGTGGACAAGTTCGCGATGAAAGGAAGTCAAGGGGGTTGCTGATGATAATGAAAATCATCGAGGGCAAGGAGGGTATTTCTCATCATGAACACAGTTGACATCTCGGAAGAAGTCAAAGTGTTGAAGGGGATCCTACACATTTGCCGGGAGGTTTCAAGAGGATGCAACCAAACAACAACAACTACAAGCAAGGGAATGATGAAATGGCAAGTTATAGGATCAATATATAAGATGCAAGCTCGGAACCAAAGTTGCCTTTCAAGACAAGCAACATGATGTTGAAAGCTCGACGTAAGTCGTGCTCACACACTAAAGAATCCGTGCACCAGAGATGGACGAGGTAGCACATTCAAAGATAGTAAGACCAGGATGCAGCCGATAATCTAGGAATGACCAAATTGAGTTCAGAAGTTCCCAGTAAAAATACTAGAGGTATTTGATTTTTAGTGTGGAATAATTTCACTAGTCGGTGTCCTTGGTTGACAACAACCCAGAACCCATAGAGTGATTACAACAAGGAAAGACATTACTACAACAAAGTTAGTAAGATGTGGTGCAATGGCAAGACATCTTCGAGATACCAGGGGGTAATACTCGAAGGTATACCATGATTCAAGTAGAACCGGGTCATTGACCTATGACAGTAGATACTTCAACCTTGCCGAAAATAGACGAGGCACTGGAATGAATTCCCATTAGATAGACAACATGGTCGGAACCATAACTATAAGGGATCAATTCAAGAATACCGGAAGAATCATACAGCTGGACAATCATTTAGCAAGAAGCTTCCGAGATGGTCTACATCATTTTCATGGGCATGAACACAAAGTTCAAGGTCGACTCCCACTTCTTTAATGCATATTATTTCATTCACCTCTCGCCTTGATAAAACTGTAGTGTTGGAATTTTATCTGGTAGAACACCGGAAGAGTATGACTTGTGAAAACTTTCGGGTTCTCATGGATTAGGGGAAGGCATAGGTTCAACCCATCGGGCATCTTAGTAACATATACCGCAAGTTTCGAAAGTAAATACTCAAGCTCAAAAGTAGAGCATGGTTGGCCAAGCAGAGGGTACAATTTACCAAAGGCATTATGTATCAGGGGAAGAACTCACAAGGTGATTGAATATGAAGGATATTGTCGGATACAATCCAACAATGGATCGGACGATCCACAACGAAGCTGGTGTGAGTGTCAGTACTTACTCAGAGGAAGAAAGAATGCGGAGGCATCAGATTCAAGAATCACCTGATTAGTCTGATGCTCAAATAGAAAGAAATTATGGTTTCCAAAATGAAAGATCAGAAGCAGACGCTCTGATCAAGGATGGATAAGTTGAAAACACTTAGTTGGACAATCAATAAAGGTTTGAATAGCCGAGAACCAACTCATGTCCGGAATGACATCTGAGCCGGAAAGATAATTTGAAAAAAGGATAACCTGATGACTGCTTGCACACGCACACATTGAATCAATAGGCTCAAAATGGCTAAGACAAGGGATATTAATGAAGTCTACTAGTCATATGGAATTAACCATAATGCAAGCAGGCGAGAATTTCAAGAGTAACAGGCTGCAGAGGATTTTCGAAAGATCGAAAAGTATCCCGTATAATATTGTGAGACACATAAACAATTGAGAAGAACAGATCCTCCATAAATGTGAGGAGATAACCGTAAGGGTTTTCATGCGAAATAAAACTGCAAGACAGTAAAACTCAAAGGATTCTCGGGACTACGGAGAGTATTTCGAGGCATCTTGTAACGACAAGAGCGACGAGGAATGATCATGAGAATGACAAGTGCATGCTGATATCCATAGGGATATATCAGTGGCAGTGAATTGCAAAGGCGATGAGCATAAGGGTCTCAGGAAATTATCGAGGGATATCCTCAGAATCTTCTGACGAAGCAGGTGATCTTCCAGAATGAGGGCTCTCCGGGAGAAATAGTTACGAGAACCTAGAGTCAGAGTTAGTAAAATCTTTTAACCCTAATAGAAGAGAGATCAGAGTCCCAGAGTAAAGGCAAGCAATAAAAGATCCTAATACCACCCAATGCTGTTGTGGGCCCGTAAGCCACACAACAAGTTAGTAAATCTGCTTTTCAAAGACTAGACTCAACTTCGGCCAAGGAGTTCGAAAGGGTAATTCCTACAGGCAGTCAGCTCTGATACCAACTTGTGACACCCCCGATTTGACCGTACACTAATCATGCACGCAAATGTGTACAACCAAGATCAGGGACTCACTGGAAGATATCACAACACAACTCTAGACACAAATTAAAATAATACAAGCTTTATGTTAGAAGCCAGGGGCCTCGAGGGCTCGAATACATAAGCTCGAAAACACAAGAGTCAGCGGAAGCAATAATATCTGAGTACAGACATAAGTTAAACAAGTTTGCCTTAAGAAGGCTAGCACAAATGTAGCAACGATCGAAAAGGCAAGGCCTCCTGCCTGGGACCTCCTAACTACTCCTCGAAGCCGAACTCCACGTAGAAACATCCTCGGGATCTTCTGGCTCCTGGACTCCATCAATCTGGTTGCATCATCCGAGAAGAAGGAACAAAAGGGGGAAAAGGGGGAGCAAAGCAACCATGAGTACTCATCCAAAGTACTCGCAAGCAAGGATCTACACTACATATGCAATGATATATGTGTAGAGGGGAAATATCTGTGGGCTAAACTGCAGAATGCCAGAATAAGAGGGGGATAGCTAATCCAATCAAAGACTACGCTTCTAGCAACCTCCATCTTGAAACAGAAGATGAGAGTAGCTGGAAAGTAACAAGTATCCTCGCTTCTCGCAGGCTCCGTCTTGCAGCAGTAGAATAGAATAGATGGTAAGTTCACCAAGTAACATCGTATAGCATAAACCTACCCGGTGATCCTCCCTTCGTATCCCTGTGGGAAAGCGATCACCGGGTTGTATCTGAAACTTGTCTGGGTGTGTTTTATTAAGTATCCAGTGCTAGTTGTCATGAGGTCAGAGTACAACTCTGGGTCGTCCTTTTACCGAGGGACACGGCTATTCAAATAGATTAACTTCCCTGCATGGGTGCACCACATAACCCAGCATGCTCGATCCCAATTGGCCGGACACACTTTCCGGGGTCATGCCCGGCCTCGGAAGATCAACACGTCGTAGCCCTACCTAAGCACAACAGAGAGGTCAGCATGTCGGTCTAAACCCTAAGCGCATGGGGGTCTAGGCCCATCGCCCAATGCACACCTGCATGTTGCGAGGGCGGCCGGTAAGCAGACCTAGCCGCTCCTAATACCAGAGCGGCGTTCCGGTCCAATCCGGCGCGCGCCGCTAAGTCGCTGACGTCAAGAAGGCTTCGGCTGATACCACGACGTCGAGTGCCCATAACTATTTCCACGTAGCTGGTTAGTGCGTATAGGCCAATGGCCAGACTCAGATCAAATACCAAAATCTCGTTAAGCATATTATTTTGAAGTAACCACGGACAACGACCAGGGCCAGGCCCATCTGTCTCCTAGGTGGTCGCAACACGCCCTGTCGCTCCGCCACAAAGTAACCATCAAGGGGCCGTCGGGAACCCAGGCCCACCACTACCTATGTGGAACCACCTGCCCCTTCAGCCCCCATATCCTAATCAACATCATGAGGATGTAATAGTATAGTATATACCCGTGATCACCTCCCGAGTGATCACGGCCCAATAGTATAGCATGGCAGATGGACAAGAATGTAGGGCCACTAATGGAATACTAGCATCCTATACTAAGCATTAGGATAGCAGGTAAAGGTATCAACGGGTGTAGCAACAATGACATGCTATGCAACAGAATAGGAGCTATCGAATCATCAACAATAGAAATTCTAATGCAAGAATAAGAGAGAAGAGAATGGGCGATATCTGGTGATCAAGGGGGGGGGGGGCTTGCCTGGTTGCTCTGGCAAGGAGGGGTCGTCAACACCGTAGTCAAACTGGGGTCACCGGCAGTCTCGGGGTCTACCGGAAAGAAGTAACGGAGGGGAAACATAATAAATAACAAAGCAATCAAAGCATCACAAAGCGTAACATGGAAATACGCGGTGCTAGAGGTGACCTAACGCAGTAGTAGGTGATACCGGCAAAGTGGGGAAACATCTAGGAAAGTATTCCCGGTGTTTCGACATTTTCGGGCAGATGAAACGGAGGTGGATTGTTGCATGTTCGCTATACTAGGTACGCGTGGTGAACGAACAGATTGCGTATTCGGATCCGCCTCGTTGTTCTGAGCAACTTTCATATATAAATTATTTTCATCCGAGTTACGAATTATTTTATATTAATTTTCAAAGTTTTATATAATTTTGAAGTTATTACTATTTCGAATTAAAACAAATATACTTCTTACACCTAGTTGCAGCTAGCCACAGTGGCTTACTGGTGGGACCAGAGGGCTGGGTTGACCCAGTCAACTAGTCCAGTCAGCAGTGGACCAGTCAACTGTTGACTAGTCAACAAGGTTAAACAAGGCCCACATGTCATAGACTGGTCAACTAAGTCAACAGTTTGACTGGTCAAATTGGATAGGGGACCCACATGTTATTGTTTGTAAATTATCCAGTTAGCTAAATGTAGTTTAATTAGACGGTGGGGCCGGATGTGATAGGCTATTTAGTGGGGAATTAGCACTAATAGGCGGTTTATCTAATTGGGGATTATTACCCCCTAAGCTTGCAAAGAGTCGGCTGGACACGCACGGGCACAAGGCTCCGGCGGCCAGGCCCAACAGCTCACACGGGAGCGGGCGACCGGTGCTGGAGCCTGGAGGTGAGACGCGGGGCGACGTCAAGGAGGCCGCATGGGAGTGGGCGGGTCGCGCTGGAGGTGAGGCGCGGGGCGAGTCCGACGCGGCCGCATGGGAGCGGCCAAGCAGTAGCGCAACAGTTGAGAGCAGCAGCAGCGCTAGGCAGCGGCAGCGCCGGCGCAACACGAGCATCAGGTGGCGGCGAGCGGCGGGCTCGACCAAGCGTGGGACAACGTGTGCGTGGTGGCCGGGAGCGCGAACACCGCGTGGCTGCGCGAGGATGTGCGGGCGCAGGCGCATGTGTCGGCCATGGCGGTCGAGCGTGGGGGAGGCCCCAATGGCAATAAATTAAGTTAGAGAAAGGGGGTTCGGAAGAGGAGCTCACCTAGAATGCAAAGGCAGGGTTGGGGAAGCAGGGGACGACTCGGAGCAGCAGCAATGGTGACGCGAGATGCGACGGCCGGAGGAAGAAGATGAAGACCGCGTCAGCTACGCGGCTCCACGGGCTGATGAGGCACCCAGAATGGATGAAGACGAGGGCGGTGGACCTCCAGGACGTATTCCCGCACGCCGGAGCGGCTGATGGACGCGTCAACGACGAAGATGCAGCGGTGGACGCGTCAACGACGAAGATGTAGCGGTGACCGTGGGTGATTTCGAGATCAAATTCAACAAGTAGAGGAGGGGGCCAATGGGGGATCTAGGGGGCTATGAGTGAGATGTGGATTAGGGTTTCGGCGGGCGACTTTATAGGCCGAGGGAGGCGACGTGGTGGCCATCCAGCCGTGGCGCCGTGGGATGGCCGCCACGCCATTGCCCCAGCCTCCCCCTGTACGTGGTAGGGGAAAGGTTGGGAGTGGGCTGGGCTGTGCACACTAGAGTCCATTTGGGCGGTACTAGTTTAGGCCTTTTCCCTTTTCTTATGTTTTTACTTTTCTATTTTCTTTTTTCCTTTAACTCTGTTTTGTATTAAACTTCAGTAGTGTTTCAATTTTATAAAATAGGAAACTTGCACCATAAAAAGTGTTACAAACTATACCACTGCCCCAAAAAGTTTGGTCCTTAATTAACTTAGTTTGTTTTTTATAAATTATAAAAGGATTTTTAATTAATTAATTAAGCCACTGTTTTAGTTGTTTTTGTGCATTTAAACACTTTACAAAAAGTTGGCTCACCACCAATATTAACAACAGATTATATACGACAACCCGAACATTTTAGTTTCGAACTTTGAAAACTTTTATTGTTTGACTTGATTTTGAATTTTGAATTTCGAACGGGATTGAATCATTGCGAGATTAATAACAGTAACAGTGGTGACGTGGCATCATTAGCAGGGATTACTGTAGCTTAATTATCCGGGCATCACAAAAGTGTACTACAATCTTGCTTGCCTACTATACATTTCCCGTTGAATAATGCAAAATACTGAATTGCGGGAAAATGAATGCTCTTTATTGTACCTTGTGTCACTCCCCTCCTTTTAGCGTAACAAAGACTAGTCAAGAGAGACTCGTACTGAGCCTTCAGTGGTTCATCGAGCGAGCCCCAAAATGGCAGTTTGCAATGGTAAGCAAAATTCTCCAATGAGATACTAAATGGATTATCATAAAGCATAAACGACACCCTAGACTCTCGTGTAAAATATTTTAATCCTTTAACAAATGATTCAGTGAGAAGTTGGCGTTGTTCACACTTATCTGAAAGGTAGAGACCGAGGCCGGCATTGTGAATATATTGCTTGAATTCCTCCTTAATGCCCACTCGCATCATATACTCATCGCAAGGCCATAAGCATGTTTTGGTAGTGGCACTTCGTGTGGAACTTTCACTTGGTTCAACATAAGATCGGCGGGCGGAACTGTCACTGGAAGATGCCCCCGAGGATCTTCTCCTCGAAGAACTCCTTCCAAACAAGTTCATAATGTTCGCGTACAATTTTTCCTATGAACAAAATCCGAATTTTTAGTTCACAAAGTTTTCTCAACAGAACTTCACAAAATTGATAGAAACTACTCATATGGATACATAGTAGCCATAGCAAGCATTCAAACTACTTAGCACACTAAGAATTCAACATGCAAGCACATCTACAACAACACCAAGAGTAGCTAATTATTTAAAGTATAAACCACTAACACAAAAACTAATTGGACAAATAGTGGAGTCACATACCAAGCAACAATCCCCCGAAACAGTTTCGGAAACGGAGCTTCGAGCAAAGAGATTGAAATCGGCGGGTTTGAGCTCAAGAACACGGGAGAGATGGCAATGGAGATTCTTTTTTGGGTATGAGTGGTGATGTGGGCTAAAGAGGTAAGTGAGGGGGGCCACGTGGGGACCACAGCCGCCTGGGGGTCCTGGCATGCCCAGGTGGGTTGTGCCCACCTGGTGCACCTCCCTCTGATATTATTTGCACCAGAAATTCAGAAATATTCAGAAAAAATCGTATAAATTTTTTAGGGCATTCTGAGAACTTTTATTTTTGGGTCATTTTTTATTGCACGAGAAACTCAGCAAATAGACTAAACATGACATTTTATTTTATTGAACTAGTAAAAACAGAAAATAAAAAGTAGGGACAAAAAGTAGTGCTTACCAAATCCATCAACTTCATACTTCTCAAAAATGATTCATTAATAAGGTTGATCATGTCTTATTAACAACTACTTTCGATTAGCATGAAACTGAAGAACTTTCGTAAATCACTAAGTTACCTCAATGGGGATATGGATGTCCCCAACAATAAGCATTTCATATTTCTTTTTGACAATAGGTAAAGGTATTTGAAAACTTCCAATAGTGATTGTCGGAGATTTTTCAATAACATTACTACCATTCACTTGGAATTGTTTCTTCGGAAAGTGCACCGTATGCTCATTACCATTGATATGAAAAGTGACCTTGCTTTTATTGCAATCAATAACAACCCCTGCAATGTTTAAGAAGGGTTTACCGAGGATAATCGGCATGTTGTCATCCTCGAGCATCTCAAGTATAACAAAGTCAGTCAAAATAGTAACATTAGCAACAACAACGGGCACATCCTCGCAGATACCGATAGGTATGGCAGTTGAGTTGTCAGCCATTTGCAAAGATATTTCAGTAGGTGTGAGTTTATTCAAGTCAAGTCTTTTATACAAAGAGAAAGGCATAACACTAACACCAGCTCCTAAATCACACAAAGCAGTTTTCACATAATTCGTTTTGATGGAGCAAGGTATAGTTGGTATACCCGGATCTCCAAGTTTTTTAGGTACTCCATCTTTAAAAGTATAATTAGCAAGCATAGTGGAGATTTCATCTTCCGGTATTTTTCTCTTATTTGTGATGATGTCTTTCATATACTTTGCATAAGGAGGCATTTTCAAGATATCAGTCAAGCGAGTACGCAAAAAGACTGGCCTCACCATTTCAGCAAAGCGTTCAAATTCTTCGTCATCATTCTTTTTAGTTGACTTGGGTGGAAAAGGCATAGGTTTTTGAACCCATGATTCTCTTTCTTTGTCGTGTTTTCTAGCAACAAAGTCTCTTTTATCATATCTTTTATTTTTAGGTTGTGGGTTATCAAGATCAACACGTGGTTCTATCTCAACATCATTGTCTGGTACTTTATCATTGCTTGGTTGAGAGTCTTCATGAACCTCATCATTATCTTTTTCATTATCACTAGGTGAGTGTTCATTACCAGGTCGAGTTTCAGCATCGGAGATAGAAGTTTCATTATCATTATCAGGAGGTTTTTCTATTTTAGGTTCACTAGAAGTATGCAAAGTCCTATCATTTTTCTTTTTATTTTTCTTTCAAGAAGGACTAGATGTGCTAGTGTTATTTCTTTGTGAATCATGTTCAATTTTTTTAGGGTGTCCCTCAGGATAAAGTGGGTCCTGAGTCATTTTACCTCCTCTAGTTGCAACTCTAACAGCAAAGTCATGCATATTATGATTCATTTTATCAAGTAATTCTCTTTGAGATTTAGCAACTTGTTCTAATTGAGTTTGAACCATAGAAGCATGTTTTCCAACACCTCTAACATCATTTGAAATTCTAAATAACAAGTCACTCAAGCGAGCAATTATATCAGAATTGTATTTCAATTGTTTCATAACATTTGCATTGAAGTGACCTTGTTTTCTAATATAGTTTTTGAACTCATAAAGGCATTGGCTAGGATGCATATTGTGAGCATTGTCATTATCATTGAAATTCATAAGAGAATTTACCTCTACCACCTTAGGCAATGGTGGTGTATTAAGCCCATGTATTTCTTCAATAGGAGGTAAATATTTAACATCCTCGGCTTTAATACCTTTTTCCTTCATAGATTTCTTTGCCTCTTGCATATCTTCAGGACTGAAATATAATATGCCCCTCTTCTTTTGAGTGGGTTTAGCTGGTGGTTCAGGAAGATTCCAATCATCTTTTTCAATATGTTATTCAATAATTATTCAACCTGAGCAACAGTTCGTTCCGTGAAAACACAACCAGCACAACTATCTAGGAAGTCCCTAGAAGTATCGGTTAGTCCATTATAGAAGATATAAAGTAATTCATTTTTCTTAAGAGGATGATCAGGCAAAGCATTAAGTAACTGGCAACGCCTCCCCAAGCTTGTGGGAGACTCTCTTCTTTAGTTTGCATAAAGTTAAATATTTCCTGCAAGGCACCTTGTTTCTTATGAGCAGGAAAATATTTTTTAGAGAAGTAATAAATCATATCCTGGGGACTACGCACACAACCAGGAGCAAGAGTATTGTACCAAGGTTTAGCATCACCCTTTAATGAGAAAGGAAATAATTTGAGAATAAAGTAATAGCGAGTTTTCTCATGTTGAGTAAAAAGGGTGGCTATGTCATTCAACTTAGTAAGATGTGCCACAACAGTTTCATTTTCATAACCATGGAAAGGATCAGATTCAACCAAAGTAATCAACTCTGGGTTGACAGAGAATTCAAAATCCTTATCATCAATAAAGATAGGTGAAGTAGCAAACTTAGGATCACATTTCATTCTAGCATTTAGAGATTTTTCTTTATACTTGCATAGTAATTTCTCTAGATCATCTCTATCATTACAAGCAAGAATATCTCTAGTTGTTTCTTCACTCATAACATAACCTTCCGATACCTTAGGCAATTCATATTTAGGAAGGCTAGTTCTAGCATGTGTTTCAAGAGTTTCAGTTTCAATCTCATCATCAGATTCAACAACATCATGTTGTATTACTCTAGCAATTTGTTCATCAAGAAATTCACCAAGTAGCACATCATCATTATCAAGTAAGGTACTAGCATCATCATAAGCATCATTCATAGTAGAAGTAGCATCATCAATAACTTGCGACATATCAGAAGTGATAGCATGTTGTGGTGTTGCAAGTTTACTTATAACAGAAGGTGAATCTAAAGTAGAACTGGATGGCAGTTCCTTACCTCCCCTCGTCTTAGAGGGATAAATCTTAGTCTTAGCATCCTTCAGATTCTTCATAGTGATAATATGATAATAATCCCAAGTGACTCAACAAATATAGCTATGCTCCCCGGCAACGGCGCCGGAAAAAGGTCTTGATAACCCACAAGTATAGGGGATCGCAACAATTTTCGAGGGTAGAGTATTCAACCCAAATTTATAGATTCGACACAAGGGGAGCCAAAGAATATTTGAAGGTATTAGCAGCTGAGTCGTCAATTCAACCACACCTAGATATTAATTATTTGCAGCAAGTGATCAGTAGCAAAGTAGTTTGGTAGTTTTGATAGTAGTGACAGCAACAACGATAACAATAACAGTTATAGCAGTAATTTTGTAGCAAGTGTAACAGTAGCAGCAGCAGTAGTAACTTAGCAAGATCAATATAGGACAAATTCGTAGGCATTGGATTAGTGATTTGTTGTATGATATCCATCATGTGATAGTTATAACCTAGGGCGATACAGCACTAGCTCCAGTTCATCGATATAATGTAGGCATGTATTCCGTAAATAGTCATACGTGCTTTATTAAAAGAACTTGCATGACATCTTTTGTCCTACCCTCCCGTGGCAGCGGGCTCCATACTGGAAACTAAGGGATATTAAGGCCTCCTTTAAATAGAGAACTAGAACAAAGCATTAACACATAGCGAATACGTGAACTCCTCAAACTATGGTCATCACCGAGAGTGGGCCCGGTTGTTGTCACTCCGAGGTTGTCGGATCATAACCGTAGTAGGTGACTATAACTTGCAAGATCGGATCTAAAACATGGATACAATGATGAATTCATAAACGGTTCAGGTCTGAGTTCATGGCCCCCGGGCCCAAAGTGACAAGCATTAAGCATAGCAAAGTCATAGCAAAATCAATCTAAGAACATAGTGGATACTAGGGATTGGGCCCTAAAAAAACTAACTCGATTACATGAAGAATGTCATCCAATTCCTCACCGACCAGCGAGCCTACGAAGGAATTACTCACTCCTGGTGGGGAGCATCATGGAATTTGCGATGGGGAAGGATTGGTGATGATGAAGAATGAAGACCCCCCTCCCCGGAGCCCCAAACGGACTCCAGATCCAGCGTCCCGAGGAAGAACAGGAGGTGACGGTGGCTCCGTCTCGTAGATCGCGATAATTCTTTCTCCCCGATTTTCCCCTATGAAAATAGGAATTTATAGGATCAGGGTTACCGTCTGCAGGGCCACCAGGTGGGTACAACCCACCTGGGCACGCCAGGAGAGGGGGCGCACCTTGGTGGGTTGTGCCCACCCAGGGGCCCCTCTCTAGTCGGTCTTGGCTCCAGTAATTCTCTTTTATTCCTTAAAAAATCCTTGCAAAGTTTTGTTTCATTTCGAGAACTTTTATTTCTGCACAAAAACAACACCATGGTAGTTCTGCTGAAAATAGCGTCAGGCCGGGGTTAGTTTCATTCAAATCATGCAAATTACAGACCAAAACAAGAGGAAAAGCGTGAGAAAAGTAGATATTTGGAGACGTATCAGTGAACCAACAGTTTTTGCAAAGTGTTTCGATGTCCTAAACTATTTTAAATAGATGCTTTAATAGAAAAAGAAAAAGTAAAAGCAAAGTATAAAAAAAGAGAAAGCCCCTGCCCCACTTGGGCTTCGGCCCACCCGAGCGAGCTGGCCCAGCTAGGCCAGCCGACGCCCTCTCCCCGGTCGCTCTCCTCTCCCTCTTGTTTCCCCGGTGCGCGCCACTACAGGGGCTCATCGCTGACCGACCACCCCACAGGCAACGCCGCGGGTGGATAAGAGCAACCCCACCTCCGTCTCCTCGAGTCCTCCCCCACCTACCTCCACCCACTCCCCTCTCCATCTCGGCTGCTCTCTCCCTCGCTCTCCGAACTCGCCCGAGCGAGGCCATGGCTGCGCCGCCGTCGACCGCATAGCCGCAGGGCTCCTCACGCACAACCACCGTGCCCACGAGATGCGCCATCATCTTCTTCATCGACTGGGTGTCTCAACTGGAGCTCGAGGCGCTGCAGCACCGGATCCCCTTCGTCCCCATCTCCGGCGGCCGTCGTTCTACCTCGTCTCCGGCGCCGCCCTCTGCAGCTACTAAACCACCAAGGGGCCACCGTGTGTGCCACCTGGTGAGCTGCCTCCCTCCTCAGCCCTCTAGCTCCTCTAGCTCGCGATGTAGCTAGCTCGCCGTAGTGCCGTGCTGTGGTCGCCGCTGTGGCCACAGCCGCCGTTATGCTCGCCCGGGCCCACGGTCGAGCTCCTAGCGCTCCGAGGAGCTCAACGAACACGAGCACATGCTTCCCCATGCCCCCTAGCACTGGATCCACTAACGCCCGAACTCCAGCGTCCGCTCTGCCGCTAGCCATCGCCGGATCCGGTCGTTTCCGGCCAAGCCACCCTCGCAGATCGATGCGCGAGCGTGCGCTCGTTCGAACGCGAGTAACCGCGCGTGAAACAGCCCCCTGTGGCGATTTTCCGAGCGACTCCGGCGACGCGCCACCGCGTATTTGGTCGCCGGAGCTCTCTCCGGCGCCGACGCCGACATGGCTCGGTGAGTTCCGCCCCTGGGTAGCTGACGAGTGGGCCCTGGAGCCCCTGTTGACTAGTTTGGCCAGTCAACATGCTGACTGGGCGTCTCTGTGATGCTGATGTGCGGGCCCCACCGCTTAATCCTCTAATTAAACAATTTAATAACTAAAACTAATTAGTTTAGTTAATTAGTCCATGACAGGTGGGGCCTACCTACTAAATAACTATGTTTAGTTAGTTATAAAACTCTGTTAGTTCTCTGTCTATGACATGTGGGTCCCACAGGACCCACAGGTCAGGTTTGACCTATTCAGCGAGTTTGTTGACTGCTGACAACATCCCCACGCAATGCTGACGTCATATACCTTTTCTGTTAATTTTGTTAATTTAGATAATTTCATAAAACTATTAAAACTTTAGAAAATCATAGAAAATTATCCATAACTCGGATGAAAAAGTTTTCTATATGAAAGTTGCTTTGAAAAATCCCACGAATCCAATCGAGTCGTCTGTTTCCATGCCGGGACCCTCTAAGGAGGTGAACCCGCAACTTTTAGCCTATTTCCGGTAGATGAATAGTGCATATACACCTGTTAATAAATCCAACTTAAATCCTAAAATAACTAATATGATTTAGACATATCTTTAGGAAACCTTGAACTGCACCGTAGCATAGCATGCTGTGTGATGCATATTTTTGTTGTCTATTTATCTGTTTCCTCCCCCTCTTCTCTTCGGTAGACCCCGAGACCGATGCTGATGCCCTTGTGATTGACTACGTCTCCGACGACCATTCCTTTGCAGCAGAGCTTCCAGGCAAGCAAACCCCCCTTGAGCATTCTGATATCACCCATTCCCTTCTCTCTTATGCTTGAATTAGAACTGCTACTGTTTTTGTATCATCCTATTCTGATGCATAGCATGTTCTTGTTACCTGCTTTCATACCTTACATGTTTATCATAAACTGCTTAGTATAGGTTGGATGATGACCCACCAGTGACCCCCACCTTGTCCTTGTTGCCCCCGCTGGATTACTAGATGACTCGATAAACGGGATCGAAGACCAGGCCCCGGCACCGCACATCACTTTCCCCTTAGTTGCTCGACACTACTGGGTTACTATCAAGTGCCGAGGGTGATACCTCATCAGCACTTTTGATGTTTACCTTGTAGGTTAGTTCATCGATGTCGGTGTACGAAAGTAGGGGCGCTCTTTTATACCCCTTATTTGTGCACGGGCAGTCAGAGCCACGAGTGCAACCACACATAACAAAGCAGAGGAGGGAAGCTAGAGACACAAAGTTACTGGAGCAACGCCAAGACGGTGGCACAAGAAGACCAAGCAAGAAGACATGCCCTCCCCCGACAAGGACTCTTGCCGGGGCGGCCTGCACGCCCCCGACAAGAACCCTTGCCGGGGCGACTCACCCAAACGCCTCCATCGCAGCCACCCTTGAGCCAAGGAGCTCCAACATCATCAACAACATTGGAACCAAGGCTCGGGAAGTGCCCATGTGATGGCATGCAGATCTTTGTGAAGACAAAGGTCTATGGCTCATGAGATGAGAACCAGACGACAAGGAAATGACAAGGCTCTTTGCCGAGGATGCCCATGAGGCCCCGACAAGGCTCCTCGCCAAAGACACCCAAAACCCCGGCAAGCCCCTTGCCGAGGACGCTCGCAGAAGCCCCGGCAAGTCTCTTGCCGACGACGCTCACGAAGGCCCCGGCAAGACCCTTGTCGGGAACAGGCGCAGGACCGCGGCAAGCCCTTGCCGCCCCGTCATCGCCCCAACTCGGCGACCGACCCACTAGCCCACGCAAGTACCCACGTGGTGGTACGTGGTTCCTGGTCCAACTAGTCAAGCAACTGCATGGTGGCATGCAGATCTTCGTGAAGAAATTACCACCACGCCATCTCAGTTGCCTGTCTCGCTGGCCTGGATGCGCGTCGCAACCAGACGGAGCGGCCACGGATGGGACGGGCCTCGTTTCCGTCCCCGATAAAGCAAGTGGACACCTAAGTAGCGCATTTAAAGCGTCTTGTCCCATAATGGCATGAGATAAGCATGTGCACTATACACCTTTCAACCTCATGTGTGCCATTGTGGCAGCCCCTTTGGACTATAAAAGGAGGCCTGCGGCATACTGGAGAAGGATTCGGATCCTTTGGATCTAGACATGCACCGTAGCTAGTTCAAGAACTCAAGAACACTTGAATAGCCCCTTTGGAATATTCGGATCCTAGTGAATGATCATGAATGCCGAGGTCGCGCCGTCTCCTCTCCCCCCTTTTAAGCCCACAGCCGCGCCCTAGGGTTGCTCCTCCTTCCCCTTTTCTCCTCCGCCACCGCCAGCAGCTCCACCCACTCCTCTCCTCCCTGTAGTCGCCATGGCCGCCCCGAGCAAGATCCCGTCGCCGGCATAGGAGCGTCACCGGCTTCCTCTCCATCGACCCCGAGCACCCCGGCGTCTTCCCCGAGCCCGCTCCGACGCAGTCCCACGACGTCCTCTTCTTCCTCGTCTTCTCGGGACAGAATCGTGCCAGGTTCAGAGCTCCTTCGCGGCGTCTCCAGCTCGTCTTCGTCGACTCCATCTTGTCCTAGGGTGAGCTGGGTAACGCACCTACCTCCACCTTTTTCTTCCCATGGCATATAGGACCTCGTGTGAGTCGATCGATCCGTGTCTTTGCGGTGCTCCCGATGCTCCGACGATTGTCTGTAGCTTTCGTCTATCAGTAGTGCTTGCAGCCCGCGCCCGCGCGTCCGCGCGCTCTAGTTTCTCCTAGAAGTGCTCCACCCGCTTGCTTGCTCGCGTGCCCGCCCGCCGCTCGTCGCCGACCCTTCCTATGCCCTTGCTGTCGCGTAGAGCTCCGCCGCCGCAGATCTGACATGTGCTCGCCGCCGGCGATGTAGTGGTTGTTAGGTGTTGTGAGTGCTTTGAGTGGATACGGCACTCCCCCAGGAGTGCACCGCACCACTGATACGTCCAAAACGTATTTATAATTTCTGCTTGCTCCATGCCTCTTTTGGGTGATATTGTTATGATATTTATACACTTCCATACACTTTTGATCATATTTGGACTAACCTATTAACTCAGTGCACCCCAGTGCCAGTTTCTGTTTTCTGCTGTTTTTGTATTTCAGGTTTTCCCATTACGAGAACTGCCAGAAAAATCCCGGAAAAATTATATAAAAAATCAGCGTTCCATAAGCTTCCCGGCTGCCAAAATACAGCCGGAGGGGGGCCACCAGGGCTCCAGGCGCCCTGGTGGCGCGCCCCCCCCTAGCCGCGCCGGGGGGGGCGCCTGGGCCTCCCGAGCCTCCGCTGATGCTTCCCTTTGGCATATATTTATATCGTGTCCCGAAACCCTCGAGACGGGAACCCTTTTTTGCGATCTCATCTCTGTTCCACCGCCGCCGCGCTTCCAAGATCGGGAGCACCAGGAGAACTCTTCCCGGCACCCTGCCGGAGGGGAGGATCACCACCGGGAGCCTCTCCACCACCATGGACGCCTCCCGGATGAGTTGTGAGTAGTCTCCCTTGGACCATGGGTTCATGACCAGTAGCTATGTGATGTTCTCCTCCCGTTCTTGTGCTTCACTAGTTAGTCCTCGTGAGCTGCCCTACATGATCGAGGCACATATGTAATCCTTATGCTGTTGCTATGTTGAGTTTGCTGGGATCCGATGGATTGTGAGATTATGTTCAGATTGTGTTTGAGTAATATATTTGATCTACCTCTTTTATATTTATGTTCGTAAGTAATTCTTGCATGTTCTCCGTTGTTATTTATTGCTTTGGCCAAGTAGTAGGTAGTGACTCCAAGAGGGAACGTTATGCTTGATTGTGGGTTCATGCCCCTCGATGACTAGCTTGAGTGACAGAAACATGAGTCTAGGGGATGTGCTGTTGCCACAAGGGGGAAAACAACGGTGCTTGTGCCCGCGGGTGCAAGGATTGTTTACTTTACGCAAATTTCTTTTAATGCAATTGTGTGTTGCTTTGAGTTTACACTATGGGTGGGACTCGCAACTTAATACCAGCGAGATGTTTTGGATAGATATCTCAAGGTGGATGATTAGTAGTAGATGCAGATGGATTTCGGTCTACTTGCCTTGGCGTACCGCCCATGCTTTGAACCTCTACCTTTCTTGTAACATAGTTAGCATTGGTTTGCGCACATAATTCTGTCAATTGCCCAGCTGTAATTCGTTTACCTCACATAGCTGTTTTATCGTATTTTGGGAGAGAGACATCACTAGTGAACATCATGGGACCCCGGTCCATATTACCATCATCGATCACATCCGCTATTTACTTTCCGCTTTTTACTTACTATTGCAGCAAAACCTATCACTATTATCACTTGTGTTTGATCCTTTGTAAACTACAAGGCCGGAGGGATTGACAACCTCTCTGTACTCGTTGGGAGCAAAGTTATTTGTATCTGTGTGCAGGTCCACGTTGATTGCTAATATCTGGCGCCGTTAGCAGTTGACACCTTCTTGTTGAAACTGGGAGTCTCAGGGAAATCGATCCTTGGTATCTTTGCCAAGGGAAAACTTCCGCTACACTGCATCTCAAACCTTCCACTTAGGGTAACCAACGAGGGGCGAGAAGCCATCAAGCAAAGCTTTCTGGCGCTGTTGCCGGGGACTCCACTCTTCAGGATAGGGGAGTTGCACGCTATCTTTTACCTTTGCTTTTTTAGTCTTGTTAGTTTACCTTTCAGTTTTTTGCTTTAGTATCTTTTATCGAAAATCACAAAAATAGTTATCTTGCTTGCTTGCTACTATGGGTTCCACCGAGAACACCAAGTTGTGTGACTTCACTAGTCACAACAACGATGACTTTATCTGCACACCTATCACTACACCTGCCACTTCAGCACCTTCGTATGAAATTAAACCTGCTTTACTGAACCTAGTTATGAAAGATCAATTCTACGGTGCTGGAGATGATGCTGCTTTACACTTAAACAATTTTGTTGAACTTTGTGATATGCAAAAGTACCAAGAAATAGATGGTAATATTGTTAAGCTTAAGCTTTTTCCTTTCTCCTTGAGAGGAGGAGCTAAAATTTGGTTTCAGTCTTTGCCTAGAAATAGCATAGATTCATGGGACAAGTGCAAAGATGCTTTTATTGGAAAGTACTATCCACCTGCTAAAATTATCCAACTAAGAAGTAACATAATGAATTTTAAACAATTGGATAATGAACACGTTGCCCAAGCTTGGGAACGTATGAAATCTCTTATCAAGAACTGCCCTACTCACGGTTTGACTACTTGGATGGTTATCCAAACTTTTTATGCAGGCTTGAACTTTACCTCGCGGAACTTGTTAGATTCGGCCGCGGGAGGAACCTTTATGTCAACTACACTTGGTGCTGCCACGAAGCTTCTCGATGAGATGATGACCAACTATTCCCAATAGCACACCGAACGCGCTCCAATAGGTAGGAAGGTAAACTCTGTCGAGGAGATTTCCTCCCTAAATGAAAAAGTTGACTTGATCATGTCTCTACTTTCGAAGCAATCTTCTGTTGATCCTCGTGATGTTCCTTTAAATTCTTTGATTGCTCAAGAACAAGTAGATGTGAACTTTATCTCTAGAAACAATTTTAACAACAATGCTTATAGGAGTAATTTTGGTAGCAATCCTAGACCGTTCCCCTCTAATTCTTATGGGAACAACAATGCTTATCCTATCACCAAGAACTCCACTACTGAACTAGAGATTATACTTAAAGATTTCATCACTACTCAAAAAGCCTTTAATAAGAGTGTAGGAGAAAAACTAAACAAACTAGATGATCTCTCTTTGAAGGTAGACAATTTAGCCAATGAGGTAGAATTGCTTAAAATTAGAACTTCTCCTCTTGAGGAGAGGAACGTCACTCCTATGAATGCTATTCAAGTGCAAATTAATGAAAATATTAGGATGATGGCTAAATTTAAAGAGAGATGGGCTAGAGAAAGGGAGGAAGAAGATAGAATTAAGAACCTTCTTACCCACCACACTGTTGCTACTATCCAAGTTGTTGAGGATATCCAAACTCTTAGCACCCAATGCACTCCTGGTCCCAATGGACCTATTAATGGTGATGCTATGACTATAGAAACTACCAAACAAGTGAACCTAAAGGACACCACTACCACCTTACTTGATAGTAGTGACCTTGATTTTGATAATTGCACTCTTACCGAAGTTATTAATTTCCTTCACAAGATGTCTAGAGATCCCCGCACTAGCACGCTTAACCTTGCCTTCACCGAGCATATCACTAATGCTCTCATCAAAGCTAGGGAGGAGAAACTTAGGGTAGAAGCCTCCATACCTAGAAAGCTAGAAGATGGTTGGGATCCTATGATTAAAATTAAGTTGAATAACTTCTCTTGCTATGCTTTATGTGATGTTGGAGCTAGTACCTCCGTTATGCCCAAAAGAATATATGATATGCTTAAATTGAAACCTTTTGATTCTTGTTCTTTTGGTGTTCGTCTTGTTGATTCTTCCATAAAGAAACCTTTGGGGAGGATCGACGATGTTCTTATCATTGTCAATGACAATTATGTTCCCGTTGATTTTACTATTATGGACATTGAATGTGAACCTTCTTGTCCAATTATTTTGGGACGTCCTTTCCTACGCACCGTTGGTGCTATCATTGACATGAAAGAGGGGAATATAAAATTCCAATTTCCTCTCAAGAAAGGGATGGAACACTTCCCTCGAAAAAAGATTAAGTTACCTTTTGAGTCCGTTATACGGGCTAGCTATTCTTTTACTCTTGATAAAACTTGATCTCTTTGCATTATGCCTAGCTTAAAGGCATAAAAGAAAGCGCTTTTGGGAGGCAGCCCACATGAATAAATTTTATTTTGCTTTTTTTTGTGTCTTGATGTTGTTACTACAGTAGCATCATCATTGTATCTTTGCTTTTCAATTTTTGTGCCAAGTGTAGCCTCTGATTGCAAGAAAGTTCAAAAGTTGTGACGTGCTGTCCAGGAAACAGATTCTGTCCTTGGATAGACAAATTTGTATAAAATCACCAGATCATCTTTTTGGTCTGAATTTTTTCGACAGCGTGCTCTATATAATTGTCTTTCGTGCGTCTATTCTGAGTTTTTTTATTAGAGTTGCATAAGTGCCCCGAAAAAATCATTTACTACCTGCTGTTCTGTTTTTCACAGATTCTGTCCTGTTTTGCCTTTCCTTCATTTTGCAAACCTTGAGCTTGCTTTTTCTTTGCAAAAACCTTTTGGCAATCTTGAGAAACAGTAGATCTTCAAGAATATCCTTATTTCCAGCAAGGAACAATTATTTTATTACGGGTACTAACCTCGCTAATCAGATTATGATGAGTTATGTATGAAGGGAGTTTTCAAGTGTGTGAGGGAAGATGATAAAAAGATTCAGGAGTGTCAAACGCTCAAGCTTGGGGATGCCCCCATGCACCCCCAAGAAATATTCAAGGAGACTCAAGCGTCTAAGCTTGGGGATGCCCCCGTGCATCCCCTTCTCCATCAACATTATCAGTTCGTCTTTCGTTCCACTATATTTTTATCACTTCATGTGTTATGTGCTATGCTTGGAGCGTCTTGCTTTTAGTTTTCCTTTTTAGTTTTCCTTAGCTTTTCATAACGAGTCGGAACTCAGCTTTCTTTATGTGGGAGAGAAACACGCTCCACTTCTACCTAGAACACAACATAGAATTTTCATGTCTATCTTTGCTGTGTGTGTTCTTTGTCTTTCAATAGCTACTATCATGTTCAGCTCTTAGTTTTCATGCTTATCTTTTTAAAGAGCTTTTGTTTAGTTGGTTGCTTGAACTCTCTTTAATTATCATGATTATCTTATTAAGAGAGTTTGCTTCCGTTGCATTGGTTGGTATGTCAATGATAAAGATGCTACGTGCATAATGGCGCTTAGTAGTTCATGTTTTCTTATGGTTAGTCTCAAATAGCTGGGGGGTTTCCAATGTGTTATTGGAGTACCAACATGATTTGTTTGCCTATGTTGTGGTATGGTTTAGTAATATCTTCCTTCAAGAATTTATTTTGATTGACTTGGCGTATGCTCACGCATATTTAAGACTGTAAAGAAAGTCTGTCAAACCTTGATGATCTTTTGTTTCTGAGTAGCGATATAACTTCCATGCCTAATTCAATGTTGCTTTGTCGCTCTGCATGATTATGACCGTCATTGCTCTCTTAGTTGGTCGCTCCCAGTCTTTTGCTAACCTCCACCTGTACTAAGCGGACTGACTGCTTGTGCATCCAAATTCTTTTAAACCAGTTATGCCATATGAGTCCACCATACCTTCCTACATGGTATTTACCTGTCATTCCTAACGGAGACTTGCATGTACCATCTCGAAATTATTCAAAAAGAAAAAAAAATGCATTCCTATTTTGTGCCTCTGTTTTAAGTCCATGAGGAAGTAGTAGTTAATTCATGATCTTTTTAAGTTGGACAAGCTTCACCCCGGGATTGCATGTCTAATGTGCAAACCCATAACACGAGAAGGAACTGGCATTGAGTGTGCCCGGCTAAAAATTAATATAACAAACAAACCCTCCTTCACGCTTTGTTCATGAGAAATCAGAAAACTTTGGCAGTGATAAACAAAGGAGATGAAGAGGATGTGATCGTCCTCATTCGGGAGCCGTTCCTCGAAACTTGTCCATCTCAAGAAGTAATTGAGTTATCTGCTAGCATTCGTTGACGAAACATGCATGATCAAAAAAATTATTACCTCTGTTTTTAAAACCAAGAGCTCTGGTACATGTTTTGTCTTTGTTTCCGACTACGGGTTTTCAACCTTGCCAACAAAAGCCACGGTTCGAGAGTCTCCACCTTCTTTTAAAGCACCAACTACTGAGAGCATGATTGTCATTCTGAGTGTAATGTGCATTGTCCCAAAGTAACATTGTCTTTTGCATGATTATGACATCGTTTATTCTGAAATTATTGTATCTAGTCATCACTTAAACCTTGGAGGTGCCCCTGCATTTATGTTTTGCTTCACTAAAGGGGGCAAGCGAGATATCACTTTGTCATATTTGCACACCATGCTCATTACAAATCTATTTGATGTTTCAGTATCATATTGTAAAACTTTCAGTTCTTTGTGATTTTCTCATGAGGCAACTTAATTACTACAGATTCATTGTCTCAGTAATCTTTTGTCATATGACTATGAAAATTCCTTATATGGTTAATAGCATGTCACCACAGAAATTATTCTTGTTATCATTTACCTACTCGAGGACGAGCAGGAATTAAGCTTGGGGATGTTGATACGTCCAAAACGTATCTATAATTTCTGCTTGCTCCATGCCTCTTTTGGGTGATATTGCTATGATATTTATACACTTCCATACACTTTTGATCATATTTGGACTAACCTATTAACTCAGTGCACCCCAGTGCCAGTTTCTGTTTTCTGCTGTTTTTGTATTTCAGGTTTTCCCATTACGAGAACTGCCAGAAAAATCCCGGAAAAATTATATAAAAAATCAGCGTTCTAGAAGCTTCCCGGCTGCCAAAATACAGCCGGAGGGGGGCCACCAGGGCTCCAGGCGCCCTGGTGGCGCGGCCCCCCTGGTCGCGCCGGGGGGGCGCCTGGGCCCCCCGAGCCTCCGCTGATGCCCCCCTTTGGCATATATTTATATCGTGTCCCGAAACCCTCGAGACGGAAACCCTTTTTCGCGATCTCATCTCTGTTCCGCCGCCGCCGCGCTTCCAAGATCGGGAGCACCAGGATAACTCTTCCCGGCACCCTGCCGGAGGGGAGGATCACCATCGGGAGCCTCTCCACCACCATGGACGCCTCCCGGATTAGTTGTGAGTAGTCTCCCTTGGACCATGGGTCCATGACCAGTAGCTATGTGATGTTCTCCTCCCATTCTTGTGCTTCACTAGTTAGTCCTCGTGAGCTGCCCTACATGATCGAGGCACATATGTAATCCTTATGCTGTTGCTATGTTGAGTTTGCTGGGATCCGATGGATTGTGAGATTATGTTCAGATTGTGTTTGAGTAATATATTTGATCTACCTCTTTTATATTTATGTTCGTAAGTAATTCTTGCATGTTCTCCGTTGTTATTTATTGCTTTGGCCAAGTAGTAGGTAGTGACTCCAAGAGGGAACGTTATGCTTGATTGTGGGTTCATGCCCCTCGATGACTAGCTTGAGTGACATAAACATGAGTCTAGGGGATGTGTTGTTGCCACAAGGGGGAAAACAACGGCGCTTGTGCCCGCGGGTGCAAGGATTGTTTACTTTACGCAAAGTTCTTTTAATGCAGTTGTCTGTTGCTTTGAGTTTACACTATGGGTGGGACTCGCAACTTAATACCAGCGAGATGTTCTGGATAGATATCTCAAGGTGGATGATTAGTAGTAGATGCAGATGGATTTCGGTCTACTTGCCTTGGCGTACCGCCCATGCTTTGAACCTCTACCTTTCTTGTAACATAGTTAGCATTGGTTTGCGCACATAATTCTGTCAATTGCCCAGTTGTAATTCGTTTACCTCACATAGCTGTTTTATCGTATTTTGGAAGAGAGACATCACTAGTGAACATCATGGGACCCCGGTCCATATTACCATCATCGATCACATCCGCTATTTACTTTCCGCTTTTTACTTACTATTGCAGCAAAACCTACCACTATTATCACTTGCGTTTGATCCTTTGTAAACTACAAGGCCGGAGGGATTGACAACCTCTCTGTACTCGTTGGGAGCAAAGTTATTTGTATCTGTGTGCAGGTCCACGTTGATTGCTAATATCTGGCGCCGTTAGCAGTTGACACCTTCTTGTTGAAACTGGGAGTCTCATGGAATTCGATCCTTGGTATCTTTGCCACGGGAAAACTTCCGCCACACTGCATCTTAAACCTTCCACTTGGGGTAACCAACGAGGGGCGAGAAGCCATCAACCACTCCGACGAGCCTCCGTTTTACTTCAGCCGCTAGCTTCTTCGGTTAAGTATTCAGGCATCGCACCTGTATTCTGTCAAGAATCGATCGCTAGCTCTGTGGCTTGTGTCTCCGTCAGAGGCATAGGAGGTCGTGGGTTCGAATCCGTGCGGGACAGTGGTTATTCGCCCCCCTTTTGTTTTTCCTGAGAGGATGACAGGAAGGCCCCACCTGCCAGTCACTCAGCCGCCTCCAGCCCCTCGCGCACCCGCTGGCGCCACCTCAGCACAGCTAGGCCCACCCGTCAGTGGCTTTGGCTAGTTAGTCGTGGGTCAGTTTGACCTTTGCGTCTGTATTTTATTTTCCGTTTTGTTTTTTTGTGCCTTTTCTTTGTTTAATAATTATCTGGTGAAATATGCTTCTGATGGAATTAAGTTATATGTGAATAATGCTTAGTTTTTCATGTAGATTATGAATATGCTGTTTGTTGCCATGTTTAAAAACATTTAAAATGCTGTTTGAATTTATTCTTGTTTTAAATATGCTAAAACTTGGAAAAATCATAACTAAATATCCACAACTCTAAATTTAACAAACTTTATATGCATTTGGGGTGGAAAAATGTGTATAATATTTTGGTGTTGTTGTCTGTCCCAATTGCATTTAATTAATTATGGGAGTTTCTGGAAAATGTTGTTTGTTATATCCAGCCCATTTAAATGTGCTAGCATGTTGCTGTAATATTAGTTGCACCCTTGCCATGTTAACCAACCCCTTTAAACTTGTTGGGTGCTTGTTTAAATAACCTACATAAACTTGTTAGTTGTTCTTTTGCTTGTTTCTTTCATGTGAGTGTTCTTGTTGGTTATGATGTTGTTGCACTCTTGTGACCCTACGCCATGCATCATATCTACTCTTGTCCTGTTCATCATGTTCATGCATCATGTGGTTGAGCATTGCATGTTGTTTGATTGTTGTTCCGGTGTTGCTTGTTGTGTTGGTTAGAGCCCGGTGACGATTCGGAGTACGAGGTTCCTACCGAGGCTGAGTTTGAGGAGCAAGGTTACGATCCCTCCGTGGAATCAACAGGCAAGATGACCATACCCAGATATCACTACTATCTTCACATATGCTAGATGTCTCGCTCTTTAGATATTGCCTCGATGCCTATGTCTGTTTGTCAGCCCTCCGATTGTTGCCATGAAACCCTCTAACCACCCACCTAGCAAACCGTTGTTTGGCTACGTAAGCATCGCTCAGCCCCTCTTATAGCATTGTTAGTTGCAGGTGAAGACTTGAAGATTCTTGCTTCATGATGAAGTTATTGTTGGGATATCACAATATATAAACTGTTAAACTAAATCCTCTATATATTGGTAATGGGTGGAAGGCTAAGCCTCTTGCTTGGTGTTTTGTTCCACTCATGCCACCCTAGGAATCGTTAAACCGGTGTTATGTTCCTTGATTTTGCGTCTCTAACACGGTTGGGGTTTATGGGGCCCCTTGATAACTCGCTTAGTGCTAAAGCTTTTCTAGCAAGGCCCAACATTGGTTTTACATTTGCCTAATAACTAAAACTTGCATAGGGCGTTGCAAACCCGAGTTTTTAATTAACAACCCGGGCCAGTGCTCCTCATGAGTGTTGGTCCAAACTGGGCAGCCTACGGGGCCACCTCGAGGAAACTCAAGGGCTGGTATACACCTATAGGATGTCCCATCCGGTCGTGGCCTGAGATGAGATATGCGTGTCTACTATCAGGGTGTCGGCACGCCAGGAGGTCTTGCTGGATTAGTTTTACCTTTGCCGGAATATCTTGAGCACGGGATTCCGAGAATACTCGGGTCTTCCCACCTTGGAGTTGCGACTCCGCAGATCGTGAGCTTGTGATGGGCTAAGTTGGGACACCCCTGCAGGGTTTGATCTTTCTAAAGCCGTGCCCGCTATTATGTGGCAGATGGGAATTTGTTAATATCCGGTTGAAGATAACTTGACACCATGGTCATAATACACTACCAGCGTGAGCAACTGTGACGGTCTCTTTCCGAAGGGGTTCAGGAAGTGAACACGGTGGGATTATGCTTGATCGTGAGAAGTTAGGATCACTTCTTGATCAACTTGGCGATCGTTGGCACTTGTTCTCTTCTCGCTCTAAACTCCTAAGCTAGTGCTAGTGCTGCTGCAACCTTGTTTTAAGCCTTTTCCACACCTAAGGCTTTGATAGTATTGCTACCCGGGAACGGGATTGTTGAGTCCTCCGTGGCTCACAGATTCTACACAACATCATATGCAGGTACCATTGAGAACTACACAGGTGGTGGTTCAGAGCTGTACTGGGAGTTCGATGAAGAGCGTGGACGTTACTACGTGTCTTATCCCGAGGATCAGTAGGGGTCTTACAAGGATGATCGGGACCTTGTGTTGCTTTATTTATGGTATCTTTCATTTGGCTTTTCGTCCGTAGTGGACTCTGATGATATTTGGATGATGTATGTTAATGTATTACATTGTGTGACGTGGCGAGTGTAAGCCAACTACTCTTTTACACTTGCATCCCCTCTTTTACATGAGTCGTGCAAAGATACCATACTTGAGATCATTCTAGTATGTGATTATGTCTTTAAGTCGTGCCTCGACACGTGGGAGACATAGTCACATACTGGGCATTACACCAGTACTGGGTGACGTCGGGGTTATCTCACCACCAGACATGCATACAAGAGTTTTCGATGTCGGCCGCCTCTAGTATTCTAGAACCGCTATGATACATTTGTGACGACAACACCTCATAGCTCAACTCCCCGGGACACTGCCACAACCCCTAAATGACAAGAGGCATCGAGAACAATGTTCTCGTCACAAAGATATCGAAACCATCCAAACAATACCCGCGTGATCCTAAAAAAAATTGGTGAAATTTTGAGAGTAGAGATAGAACAACGTCAGGAGTCCTCACCAGAGCGATGAAGGGGATGAGGAGTAAAAAGAAATCCCACTCTCTGATATATATATATATATATATATATATATATATATATATATATATATATATATATATATAGGACTCAAAACATTTTTTTGTGTGTGCCTAGACTCAACCGTCAGCGGTTCGATCAATCAGGGGGCTCCTAGGTCGGAGAAGGCTCTGAATACCAATTTGTAATGCCCAGGATGCGACTATGTCTCCTATGTGTCGAGGCACGACTTAGAGACATAAGCGCATTCCGGAATGATCTCAAGCATGGTATCTTTGCACATCTCATGTAAAAGTTCAGGGATGAAAGTGTAAAAGATAGTTGGCTTACACTCGCCACGTCGCACAATGAATACAATAACATACATTCATCCAAATAACACAAGGTCCGACTACGGACAAAATCCAAACGAGAAAGATACCACGAACACAAGGCCTGATCGCCCCTAGTAGGAACCACTACTGATCGTCGGGATACGATACATAGTAACGACCACGCTCTTCATCGAACTCCCATTGAAGTTCTGATCCATCTCCTGCATCATACTCGGTTGTACCTGCATCTGGTGTGTGTTGTAATCTGTGAGCCACAAGGACTCAGCAATCCCGTTCCCGGGTATCAAAACTACCAATGCCTTAGGTGTGGAAAAGGTTAATAAAGTGTTTGCAGCAGCGCTAAGCAACTAGCTTACGAGTTCAGAGCGAGATGAAAATATGTGCCAACAATCGCCAAGTTGATCAAGAAGTGATCCTAGCTACTCACGGTCAAACATAACCCCACCGTGTTCACTTCCCGAAGCCCTTCGGAAAGAGACCATCACGGTTACGCACACAGGTAGTGTATTCTTAAGGATATGGTGTCAAGTTATCTACAACCGGATATTAACAAATTCCCATCTGCCACATAACCGTGGGCACGGCTTTTGAAAGATCAAACCCTGCAGGGGTGTCCCAACTTAGCCCATCACAAGCTCACGATCCGCGGAGTCGCAACTCCAAAGTGGGAAGACCCGAGTATCCTCGGAATCCCGTGCTCAAGATATTTCGACAAAGGTAAAACTAATCCAGCAAGACCTCCCGTCGTGCCGACACCCTGATAGTAGCCGTGCGTATCTCGTCTCAGGCCACGACCGGATGGGAAAACCTACGGTAGGACCAGAACCTTGAGTTGCCTCAAGTTGGCCCCGCAAGCTACCCAGTTTGGAGCAACACTCATGAGGAGCACTGGCCCGGGTTGTTGATTAAGAACTCGGGTTTGCAACGCCCTATGCAAGTTTTAGTTATTAGGTAAATGTAAAACCAATGTTGGGTCTTGCTGGAAAAGCTTTAAGCAGTGCGAATTATCAAGGGGGGCCCATAAACCCCAACCATGTTAGGAACGCAAAATCAAGGAACATAACACCGGTTTATCGGGTCCTAAGGTGGCATGAGTGGAACAAAACACCAAGCAGAAGGCCGAGCCTTCCACCCATTACCAATATATATGTGCATTAGTATTAAACCGATATATATTGTGTTATCCCGATAAACAAGTCCGAACATGGAGCAATCTTCAAACTTCACCTGCAACTAACAACGCTATAAGAGTGGTTGAGCAAAAGCGTACTTAGCCAATCAACGTTTTGCTAGGAAGGCGGTTATAGTGTTTCATGGCAACAATAGGAGGCTGACAGATAGGAATAGGCATCGAGGCATATCTAAAGAGCGAGACAACTAGCATAGACAAAGCTAGAGGTGATATCGGGGAATGGTCATCTTGCCTGGTAAGTCGTCAATGGGATGGTAAGATGGCTCCTAAAACTCAGTCTCGACAAGATCCTCGAACTCGGTAATGGCTCACGGCTCTACCCAACACAAGAGCACAACAGCGGCACAATATCAAACACGGTGCAATGCACAATCAACATGATGCAAGACATGTCATGGGATGCAAGTATGATGTGCGTATGCATGAGGATTCTCTCGAGCCTAAGAAGAAGAAGATGGAAATGGCTTCATCTTGAGTAACCAAGCAAGCCGCTGGATAGATGGGAAGATTTCGGTCCAAAACGATATAAAGATCATGGAAAGGGATGCACAATTTGCAAATGTCAAGCAAAATAAGATGCAATGCAAAATTGCAGTTAACAACAACATGGCATCTTTGGAGCAAGATATAATTATGCTACAGCACCCAAACATGAAGACAAAAGGCATGGATGTGAAATAGACATGATCCTTAACAGGCATGAACTTAGAGCACACCCAAAAACTTGCTGGAACACAATTAAACAAGCATGGCAAGATTCAATAAATTTACAGATTTCTCAGACTTAGTGAAAATTACAAGGCATGGCAGAAATTACAACAAGTAGGCATGTTTGCAAGCTTGTGCAACTCAACTCAAAGCATAGCATGGCATGTGAATATAACCAACAGCAAGAAGACATGTTTGTGAAGCTACTCATGGCAAGAACATGGTCATAGGATGCATAGAACACTAGATATTCACATGGCAAAACTGAACTTGCTGATAGCAGGCTGACAGATACATTTGGTAGCAACTTGAGAGCATGAAAACAACAAGCTACAGCAAGCCATCATGCAAGCAAAAGACATGGCAATAATATACATAACATGCTCTTTAATAATAACCACATGTGTTTTCTACAACATACTAGAACATGTCCTAAACATCATGACAAAAGTGCAAAAGTTTATCCAGACTTAGCGAAATCTGGGCATGCTGACAGAAACATTTTGAAGCAACTAGAGGGCCTCAAAAGAACAAGCTACATATGTCATCATGGCAAACAAGAGCATGGATAGCTAGAGAATAACATATACATCAAGGAACACCAACTGGACAACTCTAACCATGCACAACAAAGACGGTGGCATCATGGGAACATAGCATAAAAATTAACAGATTCACACTAAGCACAAATTTAACATCCCGATGACATGTTAACAAGCTTGTTGCACTCATCTCAAGACATATCATGGCATGAAAATGCATCTATCCTGTAGAGCACATTCCAAAGTGCAAAACTCATGTTGACACCTAGCTCATATGACACATGGATTAATATACACAAGCAAGACAAAACATCATCTCATAACAAGTTCAGAAACTTATCAGCCACATGCACTTTTGTAACATAGATAAACATGGCATAATTCAACCTAACATGCATGCAAATACATCCATCTTGAAAAGCATCACAAGACAAACATCTCGACATATCATACACTCCATTTGGACCAACATGCACAAAGTTACTAGCTCACGAACATGCCAACAAATTTACACAGAAAACAAGTGCTGAAACAGTTACATCACGAAGCACTCTTGCCACGAAGATTAATACAACTAGAGGATCCCTATCATGCATGAAACTGATGCTAACATATAGAGCATGTCGAGACGAACATTTTGATATATCAAACATGCAAAACGGAGCTATGAGCACAAAGTTACCAAATGTCAAAGAGGGCAAGAAATTTAACAGATTCGAAGACTTAGTGGATTTTTACCTCTGCGAAAGTCAACGCGGGATGGGGATATCCCGGGACGGAGAGATCCAGGTGGGGAGGCGCGTTTGGATCGGTGGACCGGTGGATCTGATCCACCACCGGATCCAGATCTGGACCTCGTCGGAGACGGCGAGGAAGACGGAGACGGCGATCGGCGGTGGAGGAGGCGGCGGCCGACGGGCTCGGAGGCGGCGCGGCGATCGGCGGCCCGGCGACGGGGCGCGCCGATGGGAGGAGGCGGCGGCCCGGTGGCGTGAAGATGGCCGGCGGGCTCGGGCTCGGACGGGAGGAGGCGGCCGCGGCATGGTGGCGGAGGTAGCCGGCGGCGAGGCGGAGCGGGCTGGCGGCGGACGACGGGAGGAGGCCCAACGCGGTGGCGGGTTGCGGGCACGGCCGCGGAGGCGTGCGGGCTCGCGCGGGCCGGCCTCGGCCCCGTGGGCCGCGGCGGCGGGAGGAGGACCCGGCGGCAGGGAGGACACGTGGCGGCCTAGGAGTGGTGCGGGCGCGGCGGTCGGACGTGTCCGGCTGTGGACGGACGCGTCTGACAGCGCGGAGGGACTCGGGCTAGGGGTTTGACCCGGAAATGGACGTGGGGAGGCCTATTTATAGATTCTCGGAGCTAGGAGTGTCCAAATGGGGTGCAGTTTTCGCCCACACGATCACGGTCCGACAACCGAGAGGATGCAAGTGGTTGTGCTGGGTTAGTGGGCTGTTGTGGAGGGGTGTTGGGCCAAAAGAAAGAGGAGCTTTTAGCCCACGAGGTTAACCGTTGGAGTATCAAACGATCTCCAAACACGACGAAACTTGAAAGGCGGTCTACACGTACTAAAACAACAACGTACAACAAGTCTCACCACATTCCGAGAATGTTCTACGGTCACATAAGAAAGAAGGACTCGGAGGTGCCACTGGCACGTGTGTGAGTGTCGGAACTCGAAACGGACAACGGAAGAGACGAGCATGAACGGGTGCAAGTGACGACATGAATGCAATGCAATGTACATGACATGGATAATATGCACACACGCACGCGGCAAAACGAAGAAACCCGAAATGAAGGAAGAGCCCAAAATGGAATTGATGAAGTCAACGATGGTTATATTGCCATAAATGGAATTGTTACATCTGGGGCGTTACAGGCATGCAGATCTTTGTGAAGACAAAGGTCTATGGCTGACGAGATGAGAACCATACGACAAGGCAATCACAAGGTCCTTGCCGAGGATGCCCACGAGGCCCCTATAAGGCTCCTTGCCGTAGACACCCCAAAACCACGGCAAGCCCCTTGCCGAGGACGCTCGCAGAAGCCTCGACAAGCCCCTTGCCGAGGACGCTCACGAAGGCCCCGGCAAGACCCTTGCCAGGAATAGGCGCAGGACTGCGGCAAGCCCTTGCCGCCCCGTCGTCGCCGCAGCTCGGCGGCCGACCCACTAGCCCAGGCAGGTACCCACGTGGAGGTACGTGGTTCCTAGTACAACTAGTCAAGCACCTGCGTGGTGGCATGCAGATTTTCGTGAAGACCCTACCACCACGGCATCTCATCTGCCCGTCCCGCTGGCCTGGACGCGCGTCGCAACCAGACAGAGCGGCCACAGACGGGACGGGCCTCGTTTCCGTCCCCGATAAAGCAAGTGGACACCTAAGTAGCGCATTTAATGCGTCTTGTCCCGTAATGTCATGAGATAAGCCTATGCACTGTACACCTTTCCACTTCCTGTGTGCCACTGTGGCAGCCCCTTTGGACTATAAAAGGAGGCCCGCGGCATACTGGAGAAGGATTCGGATCCTTTGGAGCTAGACATGCACCGTAGCTAGTTCAAGAACTCAAGAACACTCAAATATACACCAAAGCAGGACTAGGGTATTACGCATTCTCGCGGCCCGAACCTGGGTAAACGATCCTTGTACTGACTCTTAGACCCGCTCTTTGCACAACCTCGCGCCCGCCAACCGTAGAAGGGATTCCAGTGATCCCATAGGTGTCGTTTCATACCGACAATCTATTATTGTCATCGAGGGTGATTCCTCCTTCTCCACTCTCGATAACGACAGTGTCGTGCAACTCCTCAAGAGTGGACCTCGAGGGTGATTCCTCCTTCATTCTCCTTGACGATAACATCAGGTGGAATTCCATCGAGGGTGATTCCTCAGGGTTCCCCCGTGGTGTTAGACACCCAGTTACTATGGTTACTATGACTTTGAACCATGTTACTAAAGACGGGTCAGCCCTGAAGGGTACCTGCGCGAGCTTAATTGCGAGTGATGTGGAGTCCGGTTGACCTGGAAGGTGCCCGCGAGATAATTATGTGGCATGACCGGGCATTCCTGGCCCTTGCCGTAAGTCCATGAGACGGGGCGATGGGGTCATATGATCGTGACTCTCTGCTCGTAACCGCGTGCTCCCAAGACACTAATGGTTTGGATATTTGATCCGAGGGGCCTCTATCCTGATAGCACTAACCATCACGTGGGCATAGTATGGGCGTTCTGCGTCGTATGCATCAGCCAAAACTTAATTGACGTCATGTGACTAAGCGGAGCGCGCCGAGTTGGACTGGAATGCTTCACTTTTATAAGGGGGCTAGGTCTGCTCACCAACCGCGTACGCAATGTGCAGGAGTTCCCGGGGTGATGGCCCAAGACCCGTGGGGTCATAGGTTTAGTCCGGCGTGCTGACCTCTCTATTAAGCCTAGGTCGGGTTGCGGCGTATCATTTTGGCCGAGGTCGGGCGTGACCCAGTAAAATGTGTCCGGTCGGTGTTAAGCGAGAGTGGTGGGTAAGTTGGTGCACCCCTGTAGGGAAGAAAACATCTATCGATAGCCATTCCTACGGTAACGGACACTCGGAGTTGTATCCCGATCGATACAACTAGAACTGGATGCTGAGGCATGATATGGATATGTGGCTCCGGGAGTCGAGAAAAGATCCCGGGGCATTGACAACAACATAAATATGACTTATGTTATACAACTCTACTCCCTCCTCTTTGTACAAGACGAAGTTAGTCCACATATACTACCCCTTTCATTGATACCGATGCATAAGTAGTCTAGGTCCTTTCTTGCGATTACTTTGGATGAGTACTCACAGTTGCTTTGCTACCCCTTTTCCCCCTTCTTCTTCTTTCTGGTTGTTCCCACCAGATGGTGGAGTCCAGGAGCCAGATGCCACCTTTCACGACTGCTACTACCCCGAGGGTGCCTACTACTACGTGACGGGTGCCGACAACAAGGAGTAGTTAGGAGGATCCCAGGCAGGAGGCCTTGCCTTTTCAATCGTTGCTACTTTTGTGCTAGCCTTCTTAAGGCAAACTTGTTTAACTTATATCTGTACCCAGATACTTTTGCTACCGCTGACTCTTGTGTTTTCTAGCTTATGTATTCGAGCCCTCGAGGCCCCTGACTTGTAATATAAAGCTTGTATTATTTTATTTGTGTCTAGAGTTGTGTTGTGATATCTTCCCGTGAGTCTCTGATCTTGGTCGTACACATTTGCGTGCATGATTAGTGTACGGTCAAATCGGGGGCGTCACACCCGGCGCATCTCACCTACCCCCGCTGAGGTCGGTGACCCCTTGTTCGTCCCTCCCGAAGCCGCCATGGCCCGCAGCGAGCTAGAGTTGCACGCTTTACAATGCCTCACCCGGGTCCAGCCATGTGCGTCCCTATTCTCCCCGTTCACAGTACCCGCACACCGGGCCCCCAATCGCTCTGCCGCCGTGGTTCCCCCACGCCGACCTTGGGGTTGTCTGCCTTGGCACCCGCCCTGACCCACATCGCCGGCGAGGGCCGATGAAAAGGTCTACCCACGAGCACGCAGTAGAACCCGTTCGCTCCCCTTTGTTAGATCCGCACCCCTTCATCTTCATCCTCCAAATCCTCCCCCAACACCCATAAACGGTCGCCGTCCCCTTGACTAGGCCCCATCGGTGTGGGCGTGCCCTCCCCTCCCGTCCCACCTGACTAGGCGGCCGCCGGTGACTCCCTTCCGAGGGCGGCACACAGGGTGAGAGGCGAGGTGAGCACGTCGCTTGAACTCCTCTCTCCAACGGTCATATTCATGTTGTTTACCAGTTCTGACAACAAATAACATCCATGACAGCCACATGTTCAGCTCTGAAGACGTGGAGAATTCTTTTGAGTTCCCGTGGAATAACTTGTTACTTTGTGTTCTGCACCACAATGAGCCGCCAAAAAATAGTAGCTCAAAAGAAATCTATTGAAATAACCTGCGGCGTGAGGTTCGTGTACCTCCCTATCATACATTGCGTTCTGCAGCACAATCAATCTTCAGTAAAATGAAATGGGCCGTGGCAAGGGGCGGTGTGCCAGTCCAAACGGTGTGAGGTTCGTGTACATACATTTTTTTGAGACATATATGATGAGAAAAGTACTACATTGGTGTGTGGTGAGGTACATAAAAAACAAGCAAATACATCATGGGAAGTCAAAGTTCGAAAATAAGTTCATGAATTCGAAAAAAGTTCATGCATCAAAAAAGGTCCATGAATGTCAAAAAAGGTCCATGAATGTGAAAAAAGGTCCAAAATCGCAAAAGAGCAATGACAAGCCGAACCTACATACGGGCGCATCTATACCTCGCTCAACGCAAGTTCGTTGCTAGCCTCGCCTGCAGTGAGCGCCATATTGGCCAGCCCAAGTCGCGCGGCAGGACGCTGACTGGTTTATTTTTTCTATTCTTTTTTACTTTTTCGTTTATTGATTTGTTTTTTACTTTACTTTATAATTCAGAATATTCTAAACATATATACTTAACATACGTGTTTGATAAACGTTAAGCATGAATTAAAAATACACGGAAGCTTTTGTAGCCGCCGCCTCCTCCTCCTTCTCCTCCACAAAAAGCTAGGGTTTTTGCCTCCCGTCGACGCCGCCGCAGGTCCTCCTCCTCTCCGGTGGCCTTAGGGCATGGGGGCGCGGTGGATCTCGGCAAGGGTCGGCGGAAGGGCTCCATTTTTAATCGTTTCTTTCAGTTTTGTTAGGGTTTATGTCCGACTCAGGAAGACGAGATGGTGGCGGCTCCATCAAGATGGAATAAAGGTCTCCCCGCCTAGCCCCCATTCCGGCAATGCGCCTGGCATCGTCGGTGAGCGTGTGGAGGTGTGTCTCCGGCGGATCTATCTTTGGTGGATTTGTTCGGATCTCGTCGTTGTTCGTTTACGTTCATGTGTCTTCGGATTGGATCTTTCTGATTTACGTTATTCTTCATCTGCGGCGGTTGCTATTCTGATGCGCTGGTCCTACGGGGCTTTAGCACGACGACTTCACGATTGTCTACTACAACAAGTTGTGCCCGACTCCAGCGATGACGGCGGCGCGCCTTCGGCTCGCTTCAGCGCGGGTAGTTGTCGCTAGGTGGTATGTAATTTTTATTATTTCTGGTATTCGTTGTACTGCCATGATTGAAGATGAATAGATCGGAAATTTTCTCGCAAAAAAAGCATGAATAAAAAATGTTACATGTATATTGAAAATGATCCGATATATATTAAAACGTACTATGTGTATGGAAAAAGATAAACATAGTAAACATAAAACAAATATGATTTTCGAAATATTAATCATTTATTTGTAAAATGTCAAGTTTGTATACAAAAAACTTTTCTAGTATATATAAAAATTTATAATGTGAATTTTTAAAAAGTGTTAATTGTGTAGGAAAATGTTATTAACATATTAAAAAAAAATTAACATGTAGGAAAAACTGTCCATGATATATGCTGAAAATGTGCAATGTGTATGGAAAAAGTAGTCCTCTAACATTCTAAAATAAAATGTCAATAATGTATTTGTTAAACCTGTACAAAAAATGTTTCATAAGGTATACCTAAACTGTATAAATGTGTATGGAAATTGTAGACATGAATTGAAGAAGAGAACAAATAGGTGCGGTGAAATCCAAAGAAACTTAAGAAAGAAACAAAAAGAACAACACGGAAACGAAGTGAAAACAGAATCCCAAAAAATCATGAGAACCATTAGGACACTAAGAAAAACAAAGCCAAAAAAAAACTGATGATAACTAATAAAGGGACAACAAAGAAAAAAAAAGAAATACAAATAAAATGGAGAAAGGAACAGAATAATATTGAAGAAAAAAAGGAAGAAATAACCATTAAACCAGACTAAAATGGAAAAGGTGAAAAACTAAGGAAAAATAAATAAAAATGTTGATGAAACAAAAAAAAAACTGAGGAAAACGATAGCACTTTCGACGAACAAACAGGCGAACGAGCCATGAGAAGCTAGCAATCGAGAAAATAAAACCAAAATGGACCTGCCCAGAAACAACACGAAGGGGGGAACCCTTCGTGCGAGAGCTGCTTCCATCTCGCGTGAAGCCACATATAGCTCTCGCGATAGCACACATGGTGCGGACAACAGCATGGAAATTAAAAATTGGCTGGCCCATTTCCTGCTTGTGATCTGGGAGGGTATGCTCCATTTGTAAGAATGCCTGTAAGTGGTGCCTAAAGCGCCAAACATGACCTGGCGGCTGCGTGTTGTATGCACCATTAGCACTCTCCACTCGGCAGCCCAGCTGCGGCCCATTGAAGGGCGACTGTAGTGCGGGTAACCTTGCACGTGATTCTACAGTAGCATTTTTTAAACATGAACATGATTTATGAAAAGTGAATATCTTTTGAATTTATGAGAAAATTCAAACTTTGAACATTATCAAAAATTTACTGAACTTTTTTTGAAACTGTGAGCAATTACTAAAACCAGATTTTTAAAAAAACAAAATTTGAAGGAAAAAGGTGAATTTTTTAAAACATGAATTCTTTTGAACCTGTGAACAATTTTTGAAATCTAGCAATCTAGTTTGAATTTTGCTACAAATTTGAATGGTGGATCTTTTTTGAATCAATGAGCAAAATTCTACAAGCAGAAACTTTTTTGAATCCAGCAGTTCAAATACTTCCAGATATGGACTCGCGGTTTAAGAGGTAAACCATTTTGATAGAATTCGCGAAAAAGGGAAAAACTCATAAACTCCAACAAGGGGTGCACATGTAATACCTCACTTGTCAGCATCATGAGGAGCGACATTTGAAAAGGGTAAAGCTCAATTGTTGATTTCATCCCAATACCAGTTGGCGCACGCACGCACGCACGCACGCACGCACGCACGCACGCACACACACATATATATATATATATATATATATATATATATATATATATATATATATATATATATATGTTTTTCTTTATTACAGTGAACTCTCTTATTATGTGAAGAATTGTTTTAGTACAAACTCAACATTTCCTAATATAATTTTTTTTTATTGAACTTTTTAAAACTCATACTAAATAATTTTTAACAGAGTTCTAAATATTTAGCTTCGTAAAAAATAGGTAAACATCGCTCATGTGAGTTCGCCAGAGTGAGTCAGCCCGTTTGCCCTTTGCTTTGAGATATAGCCTCTCGAATTTGACACCAACGAGCGTCGAATAAGAGGTCTCGCGACTAGTACACCCCCAAAAAACATGATGAGAATAGTAGTCACACGTAGACGCCCCCTCCGAGCGTGGCTAGTCGGTTGGCTCGGTGTGTGGGCTTTGCCGTTTTCATTCGCTTTTCCATTTTTTTAGTTTTTACCGGTTCTTTGGTTTATTTGTTTCATTTTTTTAAAGCTTGTTGGTTTCCTCGTTCCTTTTATTTTTTGCATTTTTTCATGTCATCGTATGCTTTTATCCTATTCACAGAGGACTTTACAATAATTGTACAATAAAGTTGTTGAACTACACAATGAATACTTTGTAATCACGCAACAATAGTGTTTTAAATACGTACTGGACAATTTTTGTATATGCGATGAATGTTTTAAATTTCCATTAATTTTATAAACATGTGAATAATGATAAACTTTAGTTTTATATATAAAAATATTTTTTCTAAATTATGAAGTTTCTCTAAAACACGATAAACATTTATATACATGATTAAACGACACAAGAAGTGCGTGGGTGCCCATCTCCTCCCCTATTCTATGTGCAACATGTGGACTAAGAGTTCTCACAATGGATGATGTTGATCTCATTCTGTACAATGAAATAATCGATCTCAAATAATCTTTGTGGTTCTTTGGTGAAGAAACTAAGCGACCACTCCAACGAAGCATTTGTATGATACACTCCTTATAATTTATCAAAGAACATCTTATCTTGCACTTGTCTAAAACACTGGTCATTTTCTTTTTCGGGCTGGTTGAGGATACGAAAAGAGAGTGCATTAAGGGAGCTTGGAGTAATTGGGTAGTTCCGGATTTGAAAAGGGAGTGCATTCGAGGAGTCAGGATCAGTTGATGAACTAGTCTGTGAATGAACAAGTATTGTGGCTTATCTTATATCTTAGCTTAATTGAGAAACATAGTTCTAGACTATAGGATATTTCTTATTTATTTTTATGTTATGTATGAATGTTTTTTATTATCCAGTTGTGAACTTTGCTGCAAGTATCTGTTTGGGCTAATTGTTTCACCCAGGTTCCCCATTTTTATGACGTGATGTTTTCAAATGCAATCTATGACGTGGAATGGTTTCTTCAAATAATGATATTATTGGATTAATCTTCATGTGCGGCCATGTCATGATAAATTAAATGATCAAATTTGAAATGATGAAATACAAATTCAAAATAAATCAATCCATATTTAAAGTAAAATATCCCATTTGTACCGAGTCGCTTATGCATATTTCAAGATAAATATAACGTCTATATAGGACGTGTATAAAGTACTAAGCCTATGATGAATGTATTTACAGAAGCGCCTCAATGGTCTTGAGACGCAAATGAAACGCGTCTATGTGAGTAGGGACGTGATATGAGCGTGTCTAATATAACATCTCTACTTGTGTAAACACGATGTTGAACGTTCCTATAGAGCGTCTCATGTCATGTAAAGACGCTCAACAAGCAAGTCTATATGGTTTGAGACGATCCGTGGGAAGACGCTACAAAGACGCTTTACTAAAACGACACAACGGTTGCCTAGAGGTGAAATAACACGTCCCTACGTATGGAATTCGACGTCTCTACAGGCAGTTTTTGTTGTAGTGCTTAGCATGCAAGCATGCATAGTAAGAAGGCTCACTCCAATAATTAATACAATAAATCATATATATATATATATATATATATATATATATATATATATATATATATATATATATATATATAATTTTTCATGCCAAATATTCACATCCCATTCAATTATATCCATCAAATATATTGCAACAATTTTTCGCAGCAATGTGTGGGAGTATTATGGAGCGCCTTTCGAAAATGGCTTCTTCGCCAGCATGCACTATGCACAATATGTAAAGCTTCTACACCTCGCACACACTGCGGTGTGCTCCAATGAGACAACTATTCGATGCTCATTGCGGCGGGCAAACACGCAGTCCAAACAACCTAGACTCGTCAATTTTGATTTTTTTTTCCTTATTAATTTTGCAAAATGGATCCTATATTTTTGGAAAAACTGATTTTTTATAATAGGTTTAAACAATACTGTCAAAAAGTTAAGTTTAAAATGGAAGAAATAAACTGGGAATATATACTCTAACACAAATAAAAATGTTCTTATATATAAAGTAAATAATTCATCACCTATTTAAACATGTTATGGATACCAAAACTAATATTTGTGTATTAAGATAATATTGCATTCTTACAATTTTCATATATATGGAATAAATATCTCTCAAGAATTCTCATATATGTATTTATATATGAAACAGACTGGTCACACACATACATATATACGTTTTATATAATGCAAAAAATGAAAGACAAAAAGGCTAAAAGAAAACATCAACCAAAATATTTAAAGGAACAAAAATGAAAGTAATACACGGAGATACAAAACAAACGGTAGATCGGGTTGAACCAAAGAAGCCATAAAAACTAGAAGAAAACGAAAAAAGAAACCATGAAAAAACAAGGTAGAAACTACCAAAATAAGAAGAAACCGGAAATGTGTGAGACACATGCCCCAAACGCCCTCCCATTGACAGTCAAATAGGATTTATCTACCCCTATTGACATCTCTACCACTAGATTATGCCTCGCTTGCCACGGAATTCGTGCGAAAAGAAATGCTTAAAAATTGTTACAAACATCTAAAACTAACATGAAGCAAATGTAAGTTTTAAAAATAAAAAATACAATGGGTATAAAAGGGGGAAAATTTTGAATTACAATTAAGAAAATGTTATTTCTAACATGAATATTGCAATCTTCCAAAACTTACATTCTCAATACAGAATGCAATTTAAAAAATAACTTATGACTAACATGCATGAATTGATGACGTGGCAGCGCTACATGCATAGAGTCATGCAAAAACAATGTAATTTATTACTTGCATGTATGACTTATATATGTCTAGAAAAAATAGATAGTGGGTTGTAACTATTCTGGAATAAAATATTTGTTTCCTTTCCGTATTTTTACATTTTTTATTGTCTATTTTCTCAATGTTTTTTCGTTAAAATATCACATATTATTTAAGATGCATGAATAATTTTCCTTACCTATATGAACATTATTTTACTAAACATGAAAATATTTTTAGAGATGCATGGACATGTTCATATACAAGAAATTATAATACATTTTCTAATTAAGAGCACATTCAAAAATATTTTAATATGTGTGGATATTTTTCTTGCAACATATGTACACTTTCTTCAAGCATATATTTTAATTTTAGATATAATACATGTGCATATTTTACAGATGTGACCAATTATTTTTGCAATACACGATTTCGTGTTTGTTTGGCTAGTGAGAGCATTTTCTAGGAGCAGTTCAAAAGATATTGTAAGAAGATCTGTAAAAAGAAATCACGAGCTCCAAAAAATATTTGTGTGTGATGTCCTGCAAGTGCATGAAAAGAACAATTCACGGGAAGTTTTGTAACCTAGTTTGTATCAAACTAGGGAAGCTAAAAGAAGGAGGCTAAGGTTTGAGTATAAAAAAATACAATATGTATGCAGCTACACTGGCACCCAAACCCTAGTTTAAAATAGTTTATTCTGTGATGGCTAGGAATACTATAAATAAGGGAATTATGCTAAGTACGAACTAGAACATAAATAAAATACTAACACTAAACAGTAAACAACCTAAGAGGGTTTATTGCAATGTTTACTCAAGCAAATGTGATGTCTAGATAATGGCTCGCCACTACTTAAATAGGGATCAAGAGTAAATAACTAACTGCGTTGGCAAGCCCAAACTCAAGAGCACATTGTGGTGGCCGCTGATAGTATCCCGACGCTCATGATTGTATCCATGTGGAGAAGTGGGACACCATGGACGTGGTGTTGTCCTGGAGAGAGTTGGCGAGGTTGCTCATGTTGTTGATGGAGTCTTTGAGGCTATACACGTCGGCATACGTGGTGTAGGGCGTCTCCCCTTCAATGTCCTCCTCTAGCTGCTCTTCTTGTTCTAGCGTAATCTCTTCTTCATCCACCTCTTTTGGTTCTAGAGCTTGAAGGTTGAAAGCTTCACCCTTCTCCTGTGGAACATAATACAAACAAAATCCATGACTGAGAAGCATTTAGGCATGGGAGTGGGCCACAAATGTCGTACTCGAGGAATATGGATATAGTGACGACCAAATCTAGTAACTACCATACCGACACTAGTAAGTACAAGCATATGGACAAGGCAGTTACCTCCCAATGATTTTCAATACAGTGATGTCGAGGCGAGGGCGTTGTCCAAGACGGTGTTGAATTCTCCGCATGTGATGTCGTTGTGCATCTGATTTTCCTGGTGGGCAAGGTGAAGTAGAAGGGTCGTGCCTAAGTTAGGCGTGTAGTCGATGTTGGTGTTCGTGGCCTTCCCAAGGATGAACGTATTTTCTTTGTTAACTTTTGATACTTCTCCATGTGCCTACAATGTGTTAGTGATAACATGATAGAAATATCAAATTACATGACTCTTCACTATAGGAATCAGAGAATTTTCCATCAGTCCATTCTTTGCCATCTACTAGCGGACGACACATATGGTATTTGCCATCTGCTTCCCAAAAGCAGACGACAAGTAATGGACTCATGTCAAAGTTATTATTTGTCGTCGGTACACTCTTTGATGCCTGCTAGCAAACGCCAAAGAGCCCAGCTAGTCCCAACTGGACCCTGGAGCTGGTTAGGTCAAATGGATGGCCTGGATGTCGTCCGCTAGCAGACAACAAAGAAAAGCAGACGACAAAGACGGTAAAAGTAGACATCAAAGAAAAAAAATGCTTAACCTATCTAACATTCGTGCCCCGCCCCCACCTCTGACTCCTTTCTCTTAAGAAAATTACGCTTCTTCCTTCTTACCCTTTCATCCTCCAACTGTAGTGGCAGAGAAGCATCATCAGCATGAATAACAGGTGCGGTGCCATCAACAATCTGAGACCGAGTCACATACAACTTCAAGCTCCCATATCCATCACCAAAATTGAGAGAATAAATCCAATCATTAATATCTTTTACAACATCACTAATGTCCTCAGCAGCATCATGGCTATCATTCGCTACATGAACCAAATAACATAAGCAGACAAAAATAAAATAAAACAATCAACGCCACACGAATAGATGCATAAGACGCATGACGATGCACACAAACAAAAGAAAAAACTGAGGTAACTCAACTTATTTATGTAAACAACACTATGAAAAGAGCAAATAACAGGGTAAGACCAGCAACACTCGCAGGTTCTTCTAGAGGATTTGGTATCTCAAAAATAGCATTCACAAGATCTTGAAGGGCATGTGATTTGTCAGAATCAGGAGGTACTAGCACTCCAACATCTGCAACAACATAATAGTCAGAAAAAAACCTAGTATGCAAATATATAATCAAGCACTCATTTCAATCATATGACCCTACCAGTCCACAAACAAGACACTACGCCAGTTCACGAACATGAACAACAACCAGTAAATCAAACAACACCACAACTGGCACAACCAAGTTCAAAATATGCACCATTTCATCATGCTAGCAATTCTTCACAAACTGATACAAACTATTCAGATGGCACTAGCCAGTTCAAATTATACATAATGTTCAGTACTACAATGTAGGTGGAGGTTAAAATAAACCTAAAAACTACACATACTACACATACCATATAACCAACAGAAAAATCATATTTTTCATGACCTACTTGCATAGAAATTTTACTACTCTCCACATCAGCAAATTTATTCTCATCAATAGTAGTGGGAGCAAACTCAACAAAATAACTATCATGTGAAGCATAATCCAATTGAAAATTAAAATCATGATGACAAGTTTCATGGTTATCTTTATTATTTATAGCATATGTGTCATCACAATAATCATCATAAATATGAGGCATGCTTTCATCATAATAAATTTGCTCATCAAAACTTGGGGGACTAAACATATCATCTTCATCAAACATAGCATCCCCAAGCTTGTGGCTTTGCATATCATTAGCATCATGGGTATTCAAAGAATTCATACTAACAACATTGCAATCATGCTCATCATTCACATAATTTATGTCAAGCATTCTATGTAATTCTTCTTCTAGTAATTGAGCACAATTTTACTTCCCATCATTTTCACGAAAGATATTAAAAAGATGAAGCATATGAGGCAACCTTAATTCCATTTTTTGTAGTTTAATTTTAGAAGCTAAACTAGTGATAAAACAAGAAACTAAAAGATTTGATTGCAAGATCTAAAGATATACCTTCAAGCACTAACCTCCCCGGCAACGGTGCCAGAAAAGAGCTTGATGTCCACTACGCAACCTTCTTCATGTAGACGTTGTTGGGCATCCAAGTGCAGCACTTTGTAGGACAATAGCAAATTTCCCTCAAGTGGATGACCTAAGGTTTATCAATCCGTGGGAGGCGTAGGATGAAGATGGTCTCTCTCAAACAACCATGCGACCAAATAACAAATAGTCTCTTGTGTCCCCAACACACCCAATACAATGGTAAATTGTATAGGTGCACTAGTTCAGCGAAGAGATGGTGATACAAGTGCAATATGGATGATAAATATAGGTTTTTGTAATCTGAAAATATAAAAACAGGAAGGTAACTAAAGATAAAAGTGCGCGTAAACGGTATTGAAGTGCTAGGAAACAAGGCCTAGAGTTCATACTTTCACTAGTGCAAGTTCTTTCAACAATAATAACATAACTAAATCATATAACAATCCCTCAACATGCAACAAAGAGTCACTCCAAAGTAACTAATAGCAGAGAACAAACGAAGAGATTATTGTAGGGTATGAAACCACCTCAAAGTTATTCTTTCTGATCGATCTATTCAAGAGTCTGTAGTAAAATAACACGAAGCTATTCTTTCCGTTCGATTTATCCTAGATTTCGTACTAGAATAACACCTTAAGACACATATCAACCAAAATCCTAATGTCACCTAGATACTCCATTGTCACCTCAAGTATTCGTGGGTATGATTATACGATATGCATCACACAATCCCAGATTCAGCAATTCAACCAACACAAAGAACTTCAAAGAGTGCCCCAAAGTTTGTACTGGAGAGTCAAGACAAAAACGTGTGCCAACCCCTATGCATAGATTCCCAAGGTCACGGAACCCGCAAGTTGATCACCAAAACATACATCAAGTGAATCGATAGAATACCCCATTTTCACCACGGGTATCCCACGCAAGACATACATCAAGTGTTTTCAAATCCTTAAAGACTTAATCCGATACGGTAACTTCAAAGGGAAAACTTAATTCATCACAAGAGAGTAGAGGGGAAGAAACATCATAAGATCCAACTATAATAGCAAAGCTCGCGATACATCAAGATCGTGCCATCTCAAGAACACGAGAGAGAGAGAGATCAAACACGTAGCTACTGGTACATACCCTCAGCCCCGAGGGTGAACTACTCCCCCTCATCATGGAGAGCGCCGGGATGATGAAGATGGCCACCGAAGAGGGATTCCCCCTTCGGCAGGGTGCCGGAATGGATCTAGATTGGTTTTCGGTGGCAAGAGAGGCTTGCGGCGGCGGAACTCCCGATCTAGGGTATTTTTTTGGAGATTTCTGTATATATAGGAGGTGTTGGAGTCGGGGACAAGTAGAGGGGACCTGCGGGCTGTCCACGAGGCAGGGGGGCGCACAGGGGGCGCTCCCTACCCTCGTGGGCAGCCCGGGAACCTTCTGGTCCCCCTCCGGCACTTCCTGGGCTTCTTCTGGTCCAAAAAATAACCTCCATTAAGTTTCAGGTTAATTGGGCTCCGTTTGATATTGCTTTTCTGCGATACTCTAAAATAAGAGAAAAACAGAAACTGGCACTGGGCTCTGGGTTAATAGGTTAGTCCCAAAAATCATATAAAATTATATATAAAAGCCCATAAAACATCCTAGAAGGATAATATAATAGCATGAAACAATCAAAAATTATAGATACGTTGGAGACATATCAAGCATCCCCAAGCTTAATTCCTCCTCGTCGTCGAGTAGGTAAATGATAAAAACAGAATTTTTGATGTGGAATGCTAACCAACATAATTCTCAATGTAATTTTCTTTATTGTGGCATGAATGTTCAGATCCGGAGGATTCAAGACAGAAGTCTATATTGACATAAGAATAATAATACTTCAAGCATACTAACAAAGCAATCATGTCTTCTCAAAATAACAAGGCCAAAGAAAGTTCATCCCTACAAAATCATATAGTTAGGCTATGCTCCATCTTCATCACAAAAAAATACTCAAATCATGCACAACCCCGGTTTCAGCCAAGCACTTGTTTCATACTTAATTTTTTTTTCAAACTTTTTCAACTTTCACGCAAGACATGAGCGTGATCCATGGACATAGCACTATGTGGAATAGAGTGGTGGTTGTGGAGAAGACAAAGAGGAAGATGGTCTCACATCAACTAGGCGTATCAATGAGCTATGCAGATGCCCATCAATAGATATCAATGTGAGTGAGTAGGGATGGCCGTGCAACAGATGCACTAGAGCTATAAATGTATGAAAGCTCAACAAAAGAAACTAAGTGGGTGTGCATCCAACTTGCTTGCTCACAAAGACCTAGGGCATTTGAGGAAGTCCATCGTTGGAATATACAAGCCAAGTTCTATAATTAAAATTCCCACTAGTATATGAAAGTGACTAAACAAGAGACTCTCTATCATGAAGATCATGGTGCTACTTTGAAGCACAAGTGTGGAAAAAGATAGTAGCATTGTCCCTTTTTTCTTTTTTTTTTCTTTTTCTTTTTTTGGGCCTTTCTTTTTTCGTTGGCCTTTCCTTCTTCTTTTTATTTGGGCAATGCTCTAATAATGATGATCGTCACACTTATATTGATTTAAAACTCGATATTACAACTCGATACTAGAACAAAGTATGACTCTATATGAATGCCTCCGGCGGTGTACCGGGATGTGCAATGAGTCAAGTGGCCTAGCCACAAATACGATGTCAACTACATGATCATGCATACCAATATGACAATGATGAAGCGTGTCATATAAATGGAACAGTGGAAAGTTGCATGACAATATATCTCGGAATGGCTATGGAAATGCCATGATAGGTAGGTATGGTGGCTGTTTTGGGGAAGGCATATGGTGGGTGTATGGTACCGGCGAAAGTTACGCAGTACAAGAGAGGCTAGCAATGGTGGAAGGGTGAGAGTGCGTATAATCCATGGACTCAACATTAGTCATAAAGAACTCACATACTTATTGCAAAAATCTACAAGTCATCAAAACAAAGTACTACACGCATGCTCCTAGGGGAAGGGTTGGTAGGAGTTAACCATCGCGCAATCCCGACCTCCACACAGAGGATGACAATCAAAGAAATACCTCATGCTTCAAATTTGTCACACAACGGTTACCATAGGTGCATGCTACGGGACTTGCAAACCTCAACACAAGTATTCCTCAAATTCACAACTACTCTACTAGCATGACTCTAATATCACCATCCTAATATGTCAAAACGATCATCAACTATCAAACTTCTCATAGTATTCAATACACTTTATATGAAAGTTTTTATTATATCCCTCTTGGATGCCCATCATATTAGGACTAAATTCATAACCTAAGCAAATTACCATGCTGTTCTAAAAGACTCTCAAAATAATATAAGTGAAGCACGAGAGTTCATCTATTTCTTCAACATAAAACCACCGCCGTGCTCTAAAAAGATATAAGTGAAGCACTAGAGCAAATGACAAACTACTCCGAAAGATATACGTGAAGATCAATGAATAGTTGAATCATTATATAACTATGTGAATACTCCCTAACATTTAAGAATTTAAGATCTTGGGATATTATTCAAGTAGCAAGCAAAACTAAATAAAACAAAATGACGCTCCAAGCAAAACACATATCATGTGGTGAATAAAAATATAGCCTCAAGTAAAGTTACCGATGAACGAAGAAGAAAGAGGGGATGCCTTCCCGGGGCATCCCCAAGCATAGGCTCTTTCCACTCCTTATTCCATAGTCGATCGAATATTTACCCAAAACTTGAAAACTTCACAACACAAAACTCAACAGAAAACTCGTAAGCTTCGTTAGTATAAGAAAATAAAACCACCACTTATGTACTGTTATGAACTCATTCTAAATTCATATTGGTGTAATATCTACTGTATTCCAACTTCTCTATGGTTCGTACCCTCCGATACTACTCATAGATTCATCAAAATAAGCAAACAACACATAGAAAACAGAATCTGTCAAAAACAGAACAGTCTGTAGAAATCTGTAACTTTCGAATACTTTTGTAACTCTAAAAATTCTCAAATAAACTGGTGGACGTGAGGAATTTGTCTATTAATCTTCTGCAAAAAGAATCAACTTAAAATCACTCTCCAGTAAAAAATGGCTGCTAATCTCCTGAGCGCAATGTTTCTGTTTTTTACAGCAAGATCACATTAACTTTCACCCAAGTCTTCCCAAAGGTTCTACTTGGCACTTTATTGAAATAAAAGCTATAAAACATGATTAATACAGTAGCTTAATCATGTGAACACACAAAAACTGTAGGGGTAAATATTGGGTTGTCTCCCAACAAGCGCTTTTCTTTAATGCCTTTTAGCTAGGCATGATGATTTCAATGATGCTCGCATAAAGGATAAGAATTGAAACATGAAGAGAGCATCATGAAGAATATAACTAGGAAATTCAAGCCTAACCCACTTCCTATGCATGGGGATTTTGGGATCAAACAACTTATGGGAACAAGAATCAACTAGCATAGGAAAGCAAAACAAGCATAACTTCAAAACTTTAAACACATAGAGAGGAAACTTGATATTATTGCAATTCTTACAAGCATATGATCCTCTCGCATAATAATTTTCAGTAGTATCATGAATGAATTCAACCATATAACCAGCACATAAAGCACATTTTTCATGATCTACTTGCATAGAAATTTTACTACTCTCCACATAAGCAAATTTATTCTCATCAATAGTAGTGGGAGCAAACTCAACAAAATAACTATCATGTGAAGCATAATCCAATTTAAAATTAAAATCATGATGACAAGTTTCATGGTTATCTTTATTCTTTATAGCACACGTGTCATCACAATAATCATCATAAATAGGAGGCATGCTTTCATCATAATAAATTTTCTCATCAAAACTTGGGGGACTAAACATATCATCTTCATCAAACATAGCATCCCCAAGATTGTGGCTTTGCATATCATTAGCATCATGGGTATTCAAAGAATTCATACTAACAACATTGCAATCATGCTCATCATTCACATAATTTATGCCAAGCATTTTATGTAATTCTTCTTCTAGTAATTGAGCACAATTTTCCTTCCCATCATTTTCACGAAAGATATTAAAAAGATGAAGCATATGAGGCAACCTTAATTCCATTTTTTGTAGTTTTCTTTTATAAGATAAACTAGTGATAAAACAAGAAACTAAAAGATTCGATTGCAAGTTCTAAAGATATACCTTCAAGCACTAACCTCCCCGGCAACGGTGCCAGAAAAGAGCTTGATGTCTACTATGCAACCTTCTTCTTGTAGACATTGTTGGGCCTCCAAGTGCAGAGGTTTGTAGGACAGTAGCAAATTTCTCTCAAGTGGATGACCTAAGGTTTATCAATCCGTGGGAGGCATAGTATGAAGATGGTCTCTCTCAAATAACCCTACAACCAAATAACAAAGAGTCTCTTGTGTCCCCAACACACTCAATACAATGGTAAATTGTATAGGTGCACTAGTTCGGCGAAGAGATGGTGATATAAGTGCAATATGGATGATAGATATAGGTTTTTGTATAATCTGAAAATATAAAAACAGCAAGGTAACTAAAGATAAAAGTGCGCGTAAACGGTATTCAATGCTAGGAAACAAGTCCTAGGGTTCATACTTTCACTAGTGCAAGTTCTTTCAACAATAATAACATAATTGAATCATATAACAATCCCTCAACATGCAACAAAGAGTCACTCCAAAGTAACTAATAGTGGAGAACAAACGAAGAGATTATTGTAGGGTACGAAACCACCTCAAAGTTATTCTTTCTGATCGATCTATCCAGGAGTCCATAGTAAAATAACACGAATCTATTCTTTCCGTTCGATCTATCCTAGAGTTCGTACTAGAATAACACCTTAAGACACATAACAACCAAGACCCTAATGTCACCTAGATACTCCATTGTCACCCAAGTATCCGTGGGTATGATTATACGATATGCATCACACAATCTCAGATTCATCTATTCAACCAACACAAAGAACTTCAAAGAGTGCCCCAAAGTTTGTATCGGAGAGTTAAGACGAAAACGTGTGCCAACCCGTATGCATAGATTCACAAGGTCACGGAGCCCGCAAGTTGATCACCAAAACATACATCAAGTGAATCGATAGAATATCCCATTGTCACCATGGGTATCCCATGCAAGATATACATCAAGTGTTCTCAAATCCTTAAAGACTCAATCCGATAAGGTAACTTCAAAGGGAAAACTCAATTCATCACAAGAGAGTAGAGGGGGAGAAAGATCATAAGATCCAACTATAATAGCAAAGCTCGCGATACCTCAAGATCGTGCCATCTCAAGAACACGAGAGAGAGATATCAAACACATAGCTACTGGTACATACCCTCAGCCCCGAGGGTGAACTACTCCCCCCTCATCATGGAGAGTGTCGGGATGATGAAGATGGTCACCGGAGAGGGATTCCCCCCTCCGGCAGGGTGTCGAAACGGGTCTAGATTGGTTTTCGGTGGCAACAGAGGCTTGCGGCGGCGGAACTCCCGATCTAGGTTATTTTCCGGAGGTTTTTGTATATATAGGAGGTGTTGGAGTCGGGGACAAGTAAAGGGGACCTCCGGGCTGTCCACGAAGCAGGGGGCGCGCCTAGGGGTGGCGCGCCCCCTACCCTCGTGGGCAGCCCGGGAACCTTCTGACCCCCTCCGGCACTTCCTGGGCTTCTTCTGGTCCAAAAATAACCTCCGTTGACTTACATGTCAACTGGGCTCCGTTTGATATTCCTTTTCTCCGATACTCTAAAACAAGAGAAAAACAGAAACTGACACTGGGCTCTGGGTTAATAGGTTTGTCCCAAAAATCATATAAAAGTGTATATAAAAGCCCATAAAACATCCTAGAAGGATAATATAATAGCATGGAACAATAAAAAATTGTAGATACGTTGGAGACATATTAGTGCGCCCCTCGCTGAAAAAACCATAACACCAGAAACTTCTCCTCGCGAAGACTAACAGGAAGGCATGGGAGGAACAAGTAAGAATACAACAAAAATCTAGAGTCAATGGGAGGCAGAGGGGAGTGGAGGGGAGAGGAAAGGAAACAACACGCCACACAAAGCTTCTCGTGAAGTTCCAGTCGTCGGATGATGCTCTCGCCGAGACAGTGGAGAAGCAGGTTCCCTGTGCCATAGAGAAGCGGTGAACGTAAAAGAAATGACTTGTAGTAAAGAACAAACAACAAATAGGAGGGGATATGAGGGTAGTTAAGAGATGACTGAGATAAAACTGAACGACCAAAGCCCACAAGCATGGGAGAAGAAAAAAGAGCAAACCCCACATGGAAGTTAATAAACATAAAAAAGTGGGGCGAGGGGCGCGCGGGTATCCGGATGTGAAGGACTCGCCTCCGCATGCGACATCGCGGCACGCCGCCTCGCCACCTACTCCGGTTCCTTCCTGGCTCGGCCTCACTGGGGTTGGGGGAGGGGGTCATGACCCCTCCCCATCCCCGGCTCGGCCTCGCACTATTGCGGAAGTGAATTTCGTTGACAGACGCAATGCGGTTATTTTGTTCCCTCCCGAACAACCACACCCCTACCCAAACACCCCGAAGATAGATAATGGGGTCACATATGTGATGGACTCGCCTCCGCATGCGACGTCGGGGCACGCCGTGTCGTCGTTTGCTCCTACACGTTCCTGGCTCAGCCTCGTCGGGGGTGGGGTAGGAGGTTGCGAGCCCCCTCCCCCCACCCCCGGCTCGGCCTCACGCTAACACGGTAGTGCGCTTGCTTGACATGCGCAATGCCGTTATTCTGTCCCTGCCAGAACAACCGCACCGCTACCCAAACACCCCTAAGATAGATAGTGGGGTCACGGATGTGACGGACTCGCCTCTGCACACGACGCCTCTGCACGCCAGGTCAGCACCTGCTCCGGCTCATTCCTGGTTCGGCCTCGCCGGGAGTGGGGGAGAGGGGTCACGACCCCCATTCACCCACCTTCGGCTCGGCCTCGCGCTAACATGGCAGTGAGCTTGCTTGACAGGCGCAATGCGTTTATTCTCTTCCCCCCTAGAACAAGCACACCCCCACCCAAACACCCCTAATATAGATAGTGGGGTCACGGGTGTGATGCACTCGCCTCCGCATGCAACGCCGCGGCACACGGCATCATCGCCTGCTCCGGTTCGTTCCTGGCTACCCCTCCCCCACCCCCGGCATGGCCTCGCGCTAACGCGACAGTGCGCTTGCTTGACAGACGCAGTGCGGTTACTCCGCCCCCTACGAACAACCGCACCCCACCCAAACATCCATAAGATAGATAGTGGGGTCACGGATGTGACAAACTCGACTCTGCATTCGACGCTGGGACACGCCGCATCGTCGCCTACTCCGACTCATTCCTGGGTCGGCCTCGCAGGGGGTGGGGGAAGGGGTCATGACCCCTCCCCACCCCCGGCGTGGCCTCGCGCAAATGCGACATTGCGTTTACTTGACATGAGCAGTGCGATTATTATGTTCCCACCAAAACAACCTCAACCCTACCCAAACACCCCTAGGATAGATAGTGGGGTCACGGATGTGATGGACTCGCCTCCACATGCGATGCCGAAACACGCCGCATTGTCGCCTGCTCTGGCTCGTTCCTGGCTCGGCCTCGCCCAGGGTGGGTGTGATGCCCCCGATTTGACCGTACACTAATCATGCACGCAAATGTGTACGACCAAGATCAGGGACTCACGGGAAGATATCACAACATGACTCTAGACACAAATTAAAATAATACAAGCTTTATATTACAAGCCAGGGGCCTCGAGTGCTCGAATACATAAGCTCGAATATGCAAGAGTCAGCGGAAGCAATAATATCTGAGTACAGACATAAGTTAAACAAGATTGCCTTAAGAAGGCTAGCACAAAACAACACGATCGAAAAGGAAAGGCATCCTGCCTGGGACCTCCTAACTACTCTTGGTCATCGGCGGTCTTCACGTAGTAGTAGCCTCCGTTGGGGTATTAGCAGTCGTCAAAGGTGGCTTCTGGCTCCTGGACTCCACCATCTGGTTGCATCAACCAACAAGAAGAAGGAAGGGGGAAAAGGGGGAGCAAAGCAACCGTGAGTACTCATCCAAAGTACTCGCAAGCAAGGATCTACACTACATATGCATCGGTATCAATGAAAAGGGTAGTATCTATGGACTAAGCTGCAGAATGCCAGAATAAGAGGGGGAGAAGCTAGCCGTATCGAAGACTAGCATCTTCTGGAAACCACCATCTTGCAGCAACCAGGGGGAGTAGAGTAGTTTATCATAAGTCATATTTATGTTGTTGTTTCAATGCTCCGGGATCCTTTCTCGACTCCCGAAGCAACATATCCAAACAATGCCTCAACATCCAGTTCTAGTTGTAGCGATCGGGATACAACTCCAAGTGTCCGTTACCGTAGGACAGGCTATCATTAGATATTTTCTTCCCTGCAGGGGTGCACCAACTTACCCAACATGCTTGCTTAACTCCGGTCGGACACACCATCAGGTCATGCCCGCCCTCGGCCAAACAATACGCCGCAACCCGACCTAGGCTTAATAGTGAGGTCATGCACGCCGGACTAAACCCTATGCCCCCGTGATGGTTAGCGCTATCAGGCCAGAGGCCCCTTCGATCAAATATCCAAACCGTTTCGTGTCTTGGGAACGCGCGGTAACGAGCAGAGACTCACGATTATGTGACCCCATCGCCCCGTCTCGAGAACTTGCGGCAAGGGCGAGTGTCCGACACGCCTCGTATTATCTCGCGGGCACCTTCCAGGTTAACCCGACTACACATCACTCGCAATTAAGCTCGCGCGGGTACCCCTCAGGGTCGACCCGTCTTTAGTAACCAGGTTCAGTGTAAAGTCATAGTAACCATAGTAACTGTGTGTCTGACACCAAAGGAAAACCTGAGGAAATCACCCTCGATGGAATTCCACCTGATGTTTATCGTCAAGGTGAACGAAAGATGAGTCACCCTCGAGGCCCACTCTTGAGGAGTTGCACGACAGTGTCGTTATCGGGAGTGGAGAAAGAGGAATCACCCTCGATGACCACAACCGATGAACTAACCTACAAGGTTAACATCAGAAGTGCTGATGAGGTCTCACCCTCGGCACTCGATAGTAACCCAGTAGTGTCGAGCAACTAAGGGGGAAGTAATGTGCGATGCCGGGTCCTGGTCTTCGATCCCGTTGAACGGGTCTTCTGATAATCCAGCGGGGCAGCCAGGACAATGTGGGGGG
>LR738714.1:358777576-358808658 GCA_902687465.1 Secale cereale | reverse complement strand
ACCAGCCTATACTAAGCAGTTTAGTATAAGCAGGTAAAGTATGAAAGCAGGTAACAACAGCAGGCTATGCATCAGAATAGGATCATACAAATAGCAGTAGCAGTTCTAATGCAAGCATAAGAGAGAAGCGAATGGGCGATATCAGAATGATCAAAGGGGGTTGGCTTGCCTGGTTGCTCTGGCAAGAAGGAGGGGTCGTCAACACCGTAGTCGATCACCGAGGTAGCATCAGTCTCGCGGTCTGCCGGAGAGAAGAGGGGGAAGAAACAATAAATACAAGGCATACAGATGCAATACAGAGAATCACGACATGTCAACACGCAGTGCTACACGATACCGACGAAGGGGGATAACATCCGGGAAAGTATTCCCGAAGTTTGGCTTATTTGGACAAATGAATCGGAGGGGAAAGTTCCATGTTCACTAGGCTAAAGACGCGTGGCGAACGAACGGACCGCATATTCGGATTCGTCTCGTCGTCCTGAGCGATTTTCATATATAAAACATTTTCATCCGAGTTACGGTTTATTTTATATGAATTTTCAAAGTTTTAGGCATTTTCTGGATTTATTTAAATATTTAGAACGAACATTATCCAGAACAGTAAAAGGTGATGTCAGCATGACATCACCATGATGTGAGCATGTCAACATGTTGACTAAGTCAAACCTGGCGCGTGGGGCCCGCTGTCATTGTCAGATGACCAATTAACAATAGTTAGCTAATTAATCAGATTAATTTGGTTAGATAAATTAAATTAATTAATTAATTAATTATTTTATTATTTATTTATTTTAAAAAACACTCTTTCTTTTGCTTTTCTTTTTGATTTAAAGGCGGGGCCCACCCGTAAGTGCCTCTGGCCTTAGCGCTAATTGGGAACGGGTTGCGAGCGCGGGCGCACCCGAGAGGCTCTCGCCCGCACGGCGGGACGAGGTTGCCGGGGCGCCGACGGCGGGGCGCGCCGGCGCGGCTAGTGCGACCGCCGACGAGGCGTTGGCGGGCAGCTTTGCGGCGACTGTCGAAAAGGAAAAGCGGGGCGGGGGCCCGAGGCACCGACGGGGAGGTGCGGCGAGGCACGGCGGCGGCTGTAGTTGGCCGCGACCAATGGGCGCGGCTGGGGCGCGGTGGCTGGGAGAGGTGGGGGAAGGCCGCGGTCACCGCGGGCCAGTGGCGAGACGAGCTCGACCAGGGGAAGGAGGTGCAGAGTGCTGGCTCGGGCGAGACCCACGACGATGGAGTTTGGGCTTGCACGGACGTGCCCGAGCGGGAGGGAACAGGCGGCAGGGCGCGTCCACGCGCAGGCGGGCGCGACGAGCGCAGCCCCGGGCGTGGCAGGGTGTGCCCCGGGCGGCACTGGACGCGGCCAAGGCGACGTGGGCAGCGCAATGGCGGAGCTCGGAGCCGAAGCTCGCGGGGACGACAACAGAGGGGAAATGAGGCCAGGGGGAGAGGGGAAAATGCGGGGCTCACAGTGGTCCTGCTGGTGTGCACGAGTGGGCTCGGGGACGGCTCGTGGTGGCCGGCGTTGGAGAAGATCGACAGCGAGGTTCCGGTGTCCGAGGTGGAAGACGACGAGGATCCGGCGATGGAGTGGCCTCCGGCTTGTTCACGTTGGCGTAGAGGATGTAGCAGAACACGACGGGGCTGTGGGGGCCGGTCTCCAGGCAAGAGGGCGATGGAGAGCGTGCGAGTAAGGTGAGACATGTCGACGGCGGCTCGTCCTTGTGCGAGGAGACGAGAGCGGCGTGAGGTGGGAGAGGAAGTTGGGGGAAAATATCCCATGGAGCTCACGAGGAGAGAGGGGGAGCTCGATCTTATCCCCACGGCGACATGGGTCGGCTGGGTGGACCAAGGCCCAGGGGAACAGTGGAGGGGGCCTTTCTGCTTTTGTTAACTCTTTTCTTTTGCAGTTTTAGATTTATTATAATTCCTTTTTATCAGCAAACAGCCTTAAAAATTATAGGGGCAACACATGACTTGGTTTTACTAATTATACCGCTGCCACATTTAGTTTAGTATTTAATTAAAGTAGTTTGGTATTATTATTATGGAATGGGCATTTATCTAACTGCTTAAACCCTGTTATATTAAGAAAAGGACAATTCAATACTTTACAAAATATGCTGGGTCACCACCATAATTAGTTATGGAATATTTGCCACGCTTTGAACATTTTTTTTTTGCATGTTTGCGAAATTTGAATTTTGAGATTTAATTCGAATATGAGTTCGAACTAAGATTTGGATCAAGCGAGGATTAGCAACATTAATAGTGGTGATGTGGCATCATTAGCGGAGGATTATTGTAGCTTAATTATCCGGGCGTTACAGTGGGGGAGGGGGTTCATGAGCCCCTCCCCCACCCCTGGCCCGGACTCGCGTTAACACATCAGTGCACTTGCTTGACAGGCGCAGTGCGGTTATTCTATTCCCCTCGCCGAAAAAGCGCACCCTTACCCAAGCACCCCAAAGATATATAGTGGGGGTCATGGATTTGGCGGACTCGCCTCCACATGCGACGTTGGGGCACGCCGCGTCATCGCCTGCTCCATCTTATTGCTGGCTTGGCCTCGCCGGGGGTGGGGGAGGGGTCACGACCCCCCTCCCTCACCCCCGGCTCAGCCTCGTGCTAATGCGTCAGTGCACTTGCTTGACAGACGCAATCCAGTTATTTTATTTTCCCCCAGAACAACTGCACCCCAACCCAAACTCACGTAACATAGATAGTGGGGTCACAGATGTGACGGACTCGCCTCCACATGCGATGCCGAAACACGTCGCGTGGTCGCCCGTTGTGGCTCGTTCCTGGCTTGGCCTCTCCCGAACGCGATAGTGTGCTAGCTTGATAGGCACATTGCCGTTATTTTGTCCCCCAAAACAACCGCACCCCCACCCAAACAACCCTAAGATAGATAGTGGGGTCACGGATGTGACGGACTTGCCTCCACATACGATGTCGCGGCACGCCGCGTCGGTTCTTGCTTCGGCTCAATCCTGGATCGGCCTCGCTCAGGGTGGGGGAGAGGGGTCACGACCCCCTCACCCAACTTCGTCTCGGCCTCGCGCTAACGCGACAATAAGCTTGCTTGATAGGTGTAGTGAGGTTATTCTGTCCCACCTAGAACAACCACACCCCCACGCAAACACCCCTAATATAGATAGTGGGGTCACAGATGTGACATACTCGCCTCTGCATGTGATGCCACAGCATGCTCTGATTCGTACATGGCTCTGCCTCGCCATGGGTGTGGGAGCGGGGGTCATGACCCCCTCCCCCACATCGGCTTGGCACCGCGTTAACGCGGCAGTGCGCTTGCTTGACAAGAGCAATGCGGTTATTCTGTTTCCCCCAGAACAAGCTCACCCCCACCCAAACACCCCTAAGATAGATAGTGGGTCACGGATGCAACATACTTGCCTTCGCATTCGATGCCGAAACACGCCGTGCCGTCGCCTGCTCCGGCTCATTCCTGGCTTGGCCTCGCCGGGGGTGGGGAAAGAGGTTCATGACCCCCTCCCCCACCCCGGCTTGGCCTATCGTTACCACGGCAGTGCACTTGCTTGACATGCACAGTTAGGTTATTCTATCCCCCAAACAATCACACCCCCATCCAAGCACCCCTAAGATATATAGTGGGGTCACGGTTGTGACGAACTCGCCTCTGCTTGCCACGCTGGGGCACGCCGCATCGTCGCCTGCTACGGCTTGTACCTAGCTTGGCTTCGCCGTGGGTGGGGGAGAGGGGGTCACGAGACCCCTACCCCACCTCGGCCCGGCCTCGCGCTAACGTGACAGTGCGCTTTCTTGAAAAGCGCACTACAGTTATTTTGTTTCCCTCCTTGGAAAACCGCACCCCAACCCAAACACCTGTAAGATAGATAGTGGGGTCACAGATCTGACGGACTCGCCTCCGCAAGATATGCCTGGGCACGCCACGTCGTCGTTTGCTCCGGCTTGTTCCTGGCTCGGCCTCGCGCTAACGCGGAATTGCGCTTGCTTGACAGGCGTAGTGCGGTTATTCTTTTCCCTCCAGAACAACCGCACGCCCACCCAAACACTCCTAAGATAGATAGTGGGGTCACAGATTCACGGACTCGCCTCTGCACGCGATGCCGCGGCACACCACATCGCCGCCTACTATGGCTCATTCCTGGCTCGGCATCGCCGGGGGTGGGGGAGAGGGGTCACGACCCCCTCAACCACCTTCGGCTCGGCCTCGTGCTAACGCGACAGTGTGCTTGCTTGACAGGCACAGTGCACTTATTGTGTTCCCTCCTAGAACAACCACACCACCCACGAAAACACCCCTAATATAGATAGTGGGGTCACGGATGTGACAGACTCACCTCCACATGCGACGCCGCGGCCCGCCACATCGTTGCCTGCTCTGGCTCGGCCTCGCCGGGGGTTGCGGAGGGGGTCATGACCCCCTCCCCCACCCCCGGCTCGGCCTCGCGCTAACGAAGTAGTGCACTAGCTTGACAGGCGCAGTGCGGTTATTTTGTTCCCCCCAGAACAACCGCACTCGCACCAAAAACCTTTAAGATAGATAGTGGGGTTACAGATGTGACAGATCCGCCCCCGCATGTGACTCTGGGGCACGCCACTCCGTCGCCTACTCCATTTTGTTCCTAGGTCGGCCTCGCCGAGAGTGGGGGAAGGGGGTCACGACCCCCTCCCCAACCCCCGGATCAGCCTCGCGCTAACATGGTCGTGCGCTCTCTTGACATGCATAGTGCGGTTATTCCATTCCCCCCAGAACAACCTCACCCCCACCCAAACACCCCTAAGATAGATAGTGGGGTCACGTATGTGATAGAATCGTCTACGCATGCAATGCAGAAACATGCCGCGTTGTCGCCTACTCTGGCTCGTTTCTGGCTCGGCCTCGTAGGGGGTGAGGGATGGGGTGAGGACCCCCTCCCCCACCCCTGGCTCGGCCTCGCGCTAACACGACAATGCACTTTCTTGACAGGCGCAATGCGGTTATTCTCTCCCCCCGAACAACCACACCCCCACCCAAGCACCCCTAAGATATATAGTGGGGTCAAAGATGTGACGGACTCGGCTCTGCATGCGACGTCGGGGCACACCGCGTCGTTGTCTGCTCCGGCTTGTTCCTCGCTTGGCCTCGCCGGGAGTTGGGGAGGCGGGTCACGTCCCCCTTCCTCACCCATGGCTCGGCCTCGCGCTAACGCGGCAATGCGTGTGCTTGGCAGGTACAGTGCAGTTATTCTGTTCCCCCAGAACAACTGCACCCCAACCAAATAACCCGTAAGATGGATAGTGGGGTCATGGATGTGACGGACTCGCCTCTGCATGAGACACCGCAGTATGCTACGTCATCGTCTGGTCCAGCTCGTTCCTAGGTGTGCCTTGTTGTGGGTTGGGTAGGGGGTCACGACCCCCTCCCGCACCCCTGGCTCGGCCTCGCGCTAATGCGGCAGTGCGCTTGCTTGATAGGCGTAGTGCGGCTATTTTGTCCCCCCCAAAAAAACCGCACCCCACCCAAACACCTCTAAGATAGATAGTGGGGTCACTGGTGCGACGAACTTGCCTCCGCATGCGACACCGCGGCACGCCACATCGTCGCCTGCTCTGGCTCGTTCCTGGCTCGGCCTCGCCGGGGGTGGGGGATGACCCTCTCTCCCACACCCCTAGCTCGGCCTCGCGCTAACGCGGCAGTGCACATTCTCGACAGGTGCAGTGCGGTTATTCTGTCCCCCCAGAACAACTGCACCCCCACCCAAACACCCCTAAGATAAATAGTGGGGTCATGGATGTGACGAACTCGCCTCCTTATACGACACCGCATCATGCCGCGTTGTCGCCTGCTCCGGCTCGTTCTTTGCTCAGCCTTGCCAAGGGTGGGGGTGGGTGGTCGCCGGCTCGGCCTCGCGCTAATGCGGTAATGCGCTTGCTTGACGGGCGCAATGTGGTTATTCTGCCCCACCAGAACAACTGCACTCCCACCTGAACACTTCTAAGATAAATAGTGGGGTCACGGATGTGATGGACTCGCCTCCGCATGCGAAGCCGCGGAACCCACCACATAAACTCTAGATTGAAATACATGAAATCAAAAATAAAAAGTTGCGTCGGAGAAAAAGAAGACAGACAAGAGGGGGGACTGCAGTCCACTTATATGAAAAATGCAGTATAGTTCAAAAAACACGGTAATTGTAGTGCCATTCTGCAAGTATTTTTTCTAATAAAAAGATAAAAAAAGAAACAGCTACAACAACATTGATGCATGCTGAACACACGTTGATGAACAAGATTTCACATAAAAAAATCATGTACATAAATAAAACAAACACTACACATGCCATAAATGTAGCCTTCATACACATTATTTGCAAAACATGATATACATTACACATTACACATCACACAGTACACAACCTAAAAACTATCTTCCATCCAAATGATTTACATGGCTATATGCCTACGGCTGTTACTGTGAACACGACTGCTAATGCGACTGTGATTGGGAAGAATGCGCAGGGCTATATATCAATGAGCTCACGGAGCTCAGGCGGCATGTCTTCGACACACAACATGTTGGAAGGATGGAAAATTAGCTGGTTAGGGTACTCCGCATTCCAATCTTCCATAGCAGGCTGAAAAAATTGAAAATACAGATAAATGGTTAAATGACATGACATAAAAACAAAAAATTAAAACGTAAAAGAAAAAAATTCTAACCAAAAAAGGACAAATCAAAAAGTATTACATCGCATCTAGCAATTTTTTCGACTGTACGCAAGTCGTCATACTGCCGTGACACCCTCGGAACAAAGACTCCACAGTCAATTGGCCCCTGCTCCAGCGAGACCGGAAAAAGGACTTCTGTGACAATTTAACCCAGTTTGGGTGCTTCTTTAAGTTATACAACTTTTCACCGTAAACCCTCTTCAACACTAGAGTCATTCTGGTCATCCGGTAAAAGGAAAAAGGCAGCCACAAAAGCCAAAAACACACGTTACAAATAAATAAACAAACAAAAACAAAAAACATAGAAGTTATATTACCAAGTTATTTCTATGAAGAAGATGCGACCATACATTCTCCACATGATCTGAACGGTCACTCTTTTAATGCATGCATGCTCATCTAAAAAAATGGGTTTATCCCTCTTTTAGCCATGTAGGTGGTGCAAGAAAATGCAGTTTAATGTCACAGATATTGTAGTGCACAATAATAACAAGTGAGGTGCTATGAGCAGTAACAATGTAGATAACATTGGTTCATCACTCATTTAACCAGGTTGGTGTTGCGAGAAGTGCAGTTCTATAATACATGATTCTGTAGTGCACTGTACTAGCAAGTGTAGTTCTATGAGTGGTAACAATGTAGTCATGATGGTCAAAACTTTGCCATACAAATTCAGTGCAGTCTGCGTGGTACTCAGACCTGCGCCACTTTGTCACTGGATCAACATTGCCAGTGTACCACCTCGTTGTCGGGTCCCCGATCCTAAGTCACACCGGTCTAGCATGTAACACATCACATCACTTTGCGGCCTCACGTACGGTATCCCCACGGGTGCCACCTTACCTGGCCCGGGACCGTTTGTGCATTTTGGCTCACGTATGTGATAGTGTCGCTAGCATCCATATGACAGAGAACCCAAGCCGACATGACTAGTTGTAAACCCAAGGTGGCACTAACTTATAGGGACAGGCATACATGCCCCAGCAATGTACGTGTCGGTCATCAACGTATGAACCCAAGTCGTAGCAAGCTACAAGGACTTAAAGGAACAAGGCCTGACATTTCCCCGAAGGGACCGACACAGGAACGAAGAAGGACACATGCCGGCCAGCCTATGTGTTCCGGAGCAGTAGCAAGCTACCATGGCTCAGTGGAAGCACTAGGAGACATTTCCCCATAAGAGAGGCTACCAAGAATAAACAACTAGGTTGTCAGATCGCACACATACCAAGCATTTCAATAACATACACACAATATGCTCGATATGTGAAAATACAACATGGCATCACAACAAGACTCTATGAATCAAAGTATTTATTCATTAGGCTCCGAGGAGCCAGATATTACAAACATGGGTCTCATGACCCAACATACAGAGCATACAAGCAACGGAAGCATAACATGTCTAGGTACATGCAACTACAAATGAAAAGGGCTAAGGAGCCTCACTATCTACAACACCCGTACAAGACCGTAGCTGAGGTAACAAGCTACTTGTTGAAGTCCAAGCGGAACTACTAGTGAGATAGATGTCGCATCTGCAAAACATAATTTAAGCAAACGTGAGTACAAAGGTACTCGGCAAGACTTACATCAGATCCTATCATACATGCATTAGTATCAAAGCGGCAAGGTGGGGTTTAGTTGCAGCAAGCCAGCTTTGACTCAGTGGCTATCCTGTTCTATGACTACGAGTAACTTCTTTGAGGTGAGAAAGCGCACACGAGTCCACTAATCACCATATCAATACACTACTATGGATTCATCCCCGTCTCCCTACAAGAAGGCCATCCATAGCACTCACACTTGTCTTGAGCATTTTAGAGTATCCACTTCAAGTTGTCTATGTACCACGTAAGCATCCAAGAAGTCCATAACCGTGGACCCGGCTATTCGAATAGATCATGTTAACCCTGCAAGGGTGTACTTCTTCACACACGCTCTCGCCACTTACCGCCATGTACACGTCGTGTATCTCGGCAACCTTCAAGCGGAAGCCTGGCGAGGGTGTCGGCCATGACCTGACTAACCACACAAGACCCTAGTCCAGGTTTATCGCCTATTCGGGTTCCATCAGCAAGGGATTCCGGCCGAGGTTTCCATCACGACCCCAAACGATGTGTACAGGGTTCCCGAGCCCACCATCCGGGTGCCACTCGGTACACCAGGCCACGTGTGCCTAGTCTGTCCCAAGCCCACCCTACCGGGTGCCACTTGGTAGAAAAATAACACTACCTACAAACACCAGAAACTAGTTGCGACTCCTGGACAGAGATCAAGTTGGTTAATAAGTCGAGAGGGGTCGAGTTACCGGAACCCAATGTGTGGACGTAGCTAGTCATTGGACAACATACACAGAACTCAGTGCTTAAGGACGATTCCAGTGAGACAACCCGCCATGTACTCCTACATGGCCTCTCACCGCTACCTTTACCAAATTGTGTTCACACACTTAACTCTCTGCATCAGAACTTAGGATAACACTCCAATTCATTCCCAATGAATCAGACCTGGCGCACTCTAAGCAATAGCAGGCATGGCATGGTCGGAACACAACATGGCTCAATCAACTCCTACACATGCTAGTGGGTTTCAACTATTTACTATGGCAATGACATGCCATGCACAGGAATGGGTTCAACTACCGCAGCATAAAGTAGCAGTTGAATCATTGTTGTCCTAATGCAATAACAAAGAGCATGAGCGAGAGAGTGGGATTGTATCAAAATGAACAAGGGGGTTTGCTTGCTTGGTAGATCAACAGAGCTGACCGGAGTCAAACTACCGCAGAAAATCATTTATTGCGTCAGCACTACGTCATGCCTGCGCCATCAAGTCAACAGAGCTGACTGGAGTCAAACTTGACATGTGGGGTCCACACGTCAGTGACACAGTGTTAAATAGGGGGGGGGGGTTATTTCTAAACTAACTAAAGGTTAGGGTGCCGGGGCCCACATGTCAGTGTCACAGGGGATTAGTTAACTGGTGCTTAGCCTTAAGCTAATCACCTGGCAGGCCGGGCCCGCACGTCTGTGAGCCAGGGGAGGTCAAACACCTGGCCGAATAAGGCTGACCCGCCGGCGGCTCCACGCCGACGTCCATAGACGAGGCGGAGGGGCTCGGGATCACCGCCCCGGCGACCAAAGTGGTGGCCGAGCCCATCTACGAGGAGCTGGAGCTCGCGTGCATCCGACGGTGGCAGGAGGAGGGCGCGTGGTGGCCGGAGTTGGGCACGATGTCGACCTCGACGGAGGCCGGAGCTCGGGTGAGCTCAGGATCGAGGCCACAACATGCAAATGGATGGGGTTTTGCACTAGGGAGACGCTACGCGAGGCGGGGATCACGTTAGGCACACCAGAGTGACCATTGGGTCACCGGAGCTGCGTCGGCGACGAGCTCAGGCGGTGGTGGTTCTCGGTCATCGACGAAGCGGCAGCTACGGCATGCAAACGAGACAACATAGAGAGTGGTTCAAGGGAGAGGCTCACGGCGGTTGCAGCGGTGCAGACGGCGAGCTCGGAGGAGGACCGGAGCGAACAGGGCGGCAGAGGGGATCACCGTCGACCGATGATGAAGACGACGTCGGTGACGGCTCTACGGGGCGTCCGGCGACTCGTGGCTTGACGGAGAGGTAGAAGACAACGTGACGGAGCTTGGTCCGAGTGAGAGAGGCAGAAGAGGAGGGGATGAGGACGGGAGAGAGTACGAGAGAGGTCCGGGGGGGCGCATGGCATCGTTCAAGGCCGTCCAGGCGACGAGGAGGAGGTCAAGCAGGTAGGGAGGAGGCGTGGCGAGCTCGGCGGTGTCGCGGTGTCCCTTCTCTGCCTACTGGCAGAGGTGGGTGACGACTGGCACTGGGCCAGGTGGGACGGCCAAGTCCAGGTAAGTGGCCTCTGGCCTTTCTCTCTCTCTCTCTCTCTCCTTTACTATTTCTTTCTTCTTTTCTATATTTTGCATTTGTTTTGGCTTTATTAAAAATACCAAAGCATTTTCAAAAATCCTGAAAATATTTGTGGGCACTGTTTGGATTATTTCCAACAACCCTCATTTACTTCCAAGATTATTTGGACATTTAAAATTATTTATAGTATTTAAATGTCCAAAATAAATACTGTATGATTTAATTCAAAAACCCAGAGTGTCCTAGAAAAATGTGCACCTATTTTGGTGTAACATCCCAAATTTTTCAATTTGGAATGTTATACATAGATCATATTGCATTTCATGCTTTTTGCATTTTTGGTTGTGGTGTTCCTCGAAATTCTAAGCAACTCAAGGACCTATGGAGAGAGTTGGGAATTTTACCGTTTTCGGATTTGAGTTCGCTCGAATACCGGTACGAGGACAGTGTGATTCTAATTATTTTTCTCTCCTAAAAATATTTCTAAATACAAAATACGAGAGGAGATAATATGACTTCTCCAAAATAACAGAAATATTGGAGTAAAAATGTTAAAGTCACTTTTGGTATTTTTCTGGATTTATTTGCGGATTTATTTGCATAGGAAAAATGCGCGTATTTCAAAATTGCATTTAGGTCTGGGAAAAATGTTCACTTTGTCCTAAATATTTTTAGAGGACGGTGAAAATTTATTTCGGGAATTTTGGAGTCCGTTTAGTATTTCTTTCGTTAGTTTTTCTGCGCCAGGACTCTATTTAGAAAAAAAAACACGTAACCGACTTGGAGTCGTAAAGGCCCAGGACTCTGGGCTTTATAAACCAGGGCCCCGGCCCGACCGCCCCCAGCCCAGCGCCCCGCCCCCTGCCCTAGCTAGCGCCGCCGCCACCCGCCGCCAGCGCCGCCGCCGCCGCCCGCACCGCCGCCTCCGCCGCCAGAGCTAGCCGCCCGCGCCCCCGCCGCTCGCCGCCGCTGCCGCCGCCGCCCGCGCCGCACCCCGCCGCCCCGTAACCGCCGCCGCGCCGCCACCTCGCCCCGCCGGACCACCCCGCCGCCGGACTGCCGTCGCCGGAGTTCGTCGTCGAGGTATATCGGTTTTTTTAGAACCCCTCCATTTTTTTAAAACCGTAGATCTGTTTTATTAGATTAGATCGGTTCGGTTTTTCGTCGGTTTAGTTATTTAGCGGACGTTCGTCCGTACGTTCGTTTTAACGAACGGTTTTCGTTAGTTAGCCGCAGACAGCGAACGTTCGTTCATTAGCCTGTTCGTCCGTTTTCTTTTTCGGGGTATTTATCCGCGGTTATTCCGATCGCGATTTCTGCCCTGATCTTGTTTTTCGTTTTTCTTTTCGCTCGAAAGTCGGAATCAGGTGATTCAAAATCCCAGATCTTCGTCTCGATGCCCTCTTTACGTTTAATCAACTTGAACAAAGTTTTGGGTACTGTAAAATTTGACTTTAGGCCAATAGGTAACAGGAGCTCGTTTCTTTCGCAGTTTGAGTTTCGTTGCTTCTTTCGAGTTGATTCTTTTTGCAAACCGGAGTTCTTAAGTTGAACTTTCTGGTTAGATCTCTTATTTAAGTTTTACCCGTGCATTAGTTAAGTACTTATTGTATGCTTGTTTGTTCGCGATAGAGTACCCGGAGTGCGCCGCTTGCTACTTTGAGTCTCTAGGTTTTGTGGATCATCAGCAAGGCAAGTAACACTTTGATCATGCTTTCCAACTACCAAGTTTTCATTGCATTAGTTCAACCCTCACACATTGCACGAATAGGATCAATTAACTTATGGGATTGGGAAGTAGATTGAGGTAGTACCTATTACCTGCACTACATTCAAACCTTTGGGAGTTACTTCTACGTTTGCTGATAGGACATGCTATGCTCGTAGACGTGGATTGGGTGAGTGAAATCCATGACAGATGTGAGTTTGTTAATTAATGGTTCAACTTAAGGTGGCAACATTAATATACATCTGGATGGATTGAGGCATCTGGGTATTCCAGTGCTTGCTTGTTTTTCTTTTGGACCGCCACCCAGGCTCAAAGGGATCATGAGATTTTTCATACTAGACACTTCCGTGTGCAGCCACATGCCAATATGGGCTCTGGCATAGTTAAGTAAGTTGTGGGAAACCTTTCCATGATGGGCTAGCAGATGTAGTGGGTTTTGTAGGTGTACCGGCCTATCTATCTGGTTAAGGGGACCTCTTCAGAAAGACTGTGTCTCGGTCATCCGTTTCTCAAACACCCTGCAGTGCGAGAAACCAAACGGAGGCGATCGAGTCTTGTGGGGAAAAGTGCACAAACCTCTGCAGAGTGTACAAACTGATCATGATTAGACGTGTCCCCGGTTATGGACGTCTTGAGTATCTAGTGCTTGGATTATCATGTGAATCTCATCATGTTACTTTAATTAATTTTGTTGGGTTTAATGATTACTTTAATTGGGGTTGAGAGGATGTCTATCTTCTCAACGATGTTTCAACTACCACGATAGTTAATTAAAATCTATTCCTTTGAAGTAGGGAAAAATTGGCTTTACGCAAAAACTTAACCATAGAGCTTTCCACCAGCCAAATATGCATATAGTATAGCTTTACTTCCATTGCATTCTCTTGTGTTACCTTGCCAGCATATTCCATGTGCTGACCCGTTTTCGGCCTGCAACGTTTCAAGTTGCAGACTTTTCAGATGACGAGTAAGATGCCCCTTTTAGGTCGTGGTTCTATACTCAGTGATGCCGCTGGAGTTGATGGACTCACTTATCTTCCAAGCCTTCCGCTGTTATCGTATTAGATGGCCTTCAGCCATATTTGTTGTAATAAGTTCATCGTTGGACTATCAATGTAATAAGTGTGTGATTGCTACTCTGTTATAAATCCTTCAAGTACTGTGCGTGTCAGCATTACTGATCCAGGGATGACACTGATGCACAGAGATCAGACTGTTTGAGGTTTGGTCGCTACAAGATGGTATCAGAGCACACGCTGACTGTAGGACACGACCACTAAGACAAGCCTAGAGCACTATTCACTCTTCTCTTTTCTGACTCCTCACCTTTTCTACTCTTTAGGATGGTGGAAGCAAAGCACAAGTTCATGCAACCGGATGATGATACGCCATTTGGACGACACCTGAAGGAAGTCACCAGATATCTAAATATTGGACTGCCAAGTTTCACCGGAACCTACAATGCCACTCTACCTGAGAAGGAGCGTTGGTTGATTCAAGCCCAAGTTCCAGGAAGGACGTTCGCACCCGTCACCTCACTCATAGCATTTTCCTTTAATGCGCCTACATGGAGCCTAGGTAGGAGCATGGCAGCCCACATTGCTATGGGAAGGATTGGAGAAGTCTACAAGCAGGAGCTAAAGGACACTATCTACCAGATTTGTGGACGCCGAGATGAGAATTGGGATTTGATCAGCACCCGGAAGGATAGATCCATTGCAACATTCAACCAGGAGTTGAACCACCACATTCGTCGCCAGGAGCACCAGATGTGTGCAGGGATGATAGATTTGAAGAAGGCCCTAAATAGGAATTTGGAGCTAGAGGAAGAACTCAAGTCTACACGCGACGGTTATGAGGAGGAGATGAAGATACTTGTGGAGAAGAATGATGATTTGACACGGAAGTTAGGGATACTCATGGGAGAAGAAGACGAGGAAGAAGAACCCAAGGAGATTCCACCGGAAGACTATATCATCATAGATGACACAGATTCGGAAGCTGAGGATAGCAAGGACGAAGACTATGAAGATGAAGCTGGGGCAAATATTATGGAATCCTCTGCCGATCAATATTTTTAGATGACCACCCTATGACTAGTAGTTTATCCCCATATATTAGTTTTAGAGCACCTTTGTAACAATCGTTAGATTTGTAAGACCTTATTTGAAATTGATTGGTGTGATATGGTTGTGTGTTTGTCTCATGTGCATATGGGTAGTGATTTTCCCTTAGACCTCTTTTCTATTCTAATCTCTTCCCTCTACACCCATCAGATGCCTCCAAGACGTGAATTCGAGTTTCCCCCTGAGCTCACCCAGCTGATCCAGCAGCAGAACACCCTGATGCAACTTCTTGTCCAGAACACTCAGAACAACCAGAACAACAACAACAACCCTCCACCACCACCACCCGTGGACAACCTGACACGTTTCTTAAGGTTGCAACCACCCGTGTTTGCTAGCAGCATCGAACCAATAGTGGCTGATGACTGGCTACGCAAGATTGGAAGGGATTTGACCACCGCCAATTGCTCGGATGCTGAGAAGGTGCGATTTGCCGCACACCAGTTGTCTGGACCAGCCGCAGCATGGTGGGAGAATTACACAGCCACTTACCCCGTAGCCAATGTGACTTGGGATCAGTTTCAGCAAGCTTTTCGTACTGCCCATGTCTCAACTGGAGCAATGAGTATGAAGAAGCAGGAGTTTCGCAATCTGCGCCAAGGAAATCGTACTGTGGCCCAGTACATGGATGAGTTTAGTACCCTATCTCGTTATGCCCCAGATGATGTGGCCACAGATGCCAAGAAGCAGGAGAGATTCATGGAAGGGCTAAATGATGAGATGAGTGTATAGTTGATGGTGGCAACTTTCAATAACTACAAGGAGTTGGTTGACCACGCCCTAATGATTGAAAGGAAGCATCAACATAGAGAAAGTCGCAAGAGGAAGTATGGGCAAGGAAAGTATAATTATGGAGCTCAGCAGAAGCCCCGTTTTACCCCTAAAACGGTAGGACAGTTTCAGCATACCCATCGAGGAGGTAGCTCGCACAACCACAATGGCACCAAGAATGGCAATGGAAATGGGAATGGAGCCAATGGAAACCAGAACCGCCCTACACCGTCCACACCCACCAAGAGGGATTTCAGCCATGTCACTTGTTACAAGTGCGGGAAGAATGGACATTATGCCAATGAATGCCCAGAAGCTAAGAATGGGAACGGCAATGGAAGCGCCGCGAAGAAGCCCAACCCGTTCAACAAAGGACAAGTGAACCACGTGACCGTGGAGGAGGTAGAAGAGCAACCAGATGCTGTTGTCGGTAAGTTTTTGGTTAAGACATTTACCGCAATAGTTCTTTTCGATACTGGTGCATCGCATTCATATATTTCAAGGGGATTCGTAAATAGACATAGGATGTCAACCCGAGTTCTTAAGACCCCCATGTTAGTAAGTTCACCTGGAGCAGATTATATGGCACACCAAGGATGTTTTCAGACGCCATTGATCATATGACGCCATACTTTCCCCTCTGACCTAATAGTCCTGGAGTCACAAGGATTGGATGTGATATTAGGTATGGATTGGCTATCGAAGTATGGAGGTAACATTGACTGTGCCAGTAAGTCTATTTTGCTCACCACCACGGAGGGAAAAAGGATTAAGTATGTATCTAGACATTCGCCTACAAGGACTCAAGTACATTCTCTCACGGGAGTTGTTCAGGAGGAAGTGCCAGTAGTGAAGGATTATCTGGATGTGTTTCCAGAGGAGTTACCTGGCATGCCACCGGATAGAGATATAGAGTTTTTGATTGAACTTTTGCCAGGCACCGGGCCAATTTCTAAGAGACCATATAGGATGCCCGCAAAGGATTTGGAGGAGATAAAGAAACAGATTAAGGAGTTACTGGATAAAGGATTCATACGCCTAAGTTCTTCGCCTTGGGGTTCGCCAGTACTCTTAGTGGAGAAGAACGATGGATCATTAAGAATGGTTGTTGATTACCGTGGATTGAATGAAGTAACGATCAAGAATAAGTACCCATAACCAATGATCAATGATCTATTCGATAGATTGCAAGGAGCTAAGATATTCTCCAAGATCGATCTGCGATCAGGGTACCATCAATTGAAGATCCGAGAGCAGGATATACCTAAGACGGCCTTTACCACTAGGTATGGGTTGTACGAGTATACCGTTATGTCGTTTGGTCTGACAAACGCACCGGCATACTTTATGAACCTGATGAACAAAGGGTTTATGGAGTATTTGGATAAGTTCGTCGTAGTGTTCATAGATGATGTATTGATCTTCTCGAAGGATGAAGAGGAGCATGCAGAGAATTTGCGTTTAGTATTGGAGAAGCTCAGAGAACATCAGTTACATGCCAAGTTTAGCAAATGCGAATTTTGGTTGAAGGAAGTCGGATTTCTCGGACATATTATATCTGGAGAAGGAATAGCAGTAGATCCCACTAAGGTGGACACTGTGACCCATTGGGAAGTACCAACGATAGTTGGAGAGATCCGGAGTTTTCTTGGACTTGCAGGATACTACCGGAGATTCATCGAGAATTTCTCGAGGATTGCAAAGCAAAGGACGGAGTTGTTAAAGAAGGACACCAAGATTAGTTGGACAGAACAATGTGAGGCCAGTTTCCAGGAATTAAAGAAACGTTTGGTCTCATCCCTTGTGTTGATTTTGCCAGATCAACATAAGGATTATAAGGTGTACTGCGACGCTTCACGTCGAGGACTTGGAGCAGTTCTTATGCAGGAAGGAAGATTTGTCTCGTATGCTTCACGACAACTAAAACCTCATGAGCTGAACTATGCCACCCACATAGTTCAAAAAAACTATGCCACCCACGATTTGGAGTTAGCAGCCGTAGTGCATGCATTGAAGACGTGGAGACATTTTCTTATTCGAAACCATTGTGAAGTATATACATATCACAAGAGTTTGAAGTATATATTCACTCAGAAGGAGTTGAATCTTAGGCAAAGGAGATGGTTGGAACTCATTAAGGATTATGACATGAGATTGCATTATCATCCCGGAAAGGCTAACGTAGTAGCCGATGCGCTAAGCCGTAAGAGCCATGTCAATACCCTAATGATGGAAGGATTTCCAAAGGAGTTAGCCGAGGACCTACGAGAACTACGTATGGAGATAGTTCCGAGAGGCTATGTAGCAACATTTGAAATCCAGTCTACCCTGATGGATAAAATCAGAGAAGCTCAGAAAGCTGACAAGGAGGTTGTCGCTATAAAGGAGCGGATGAGCGAAGGAAGAGCTAAAGGTTTTCGTGAGGATGAACACGCCACCTTATGGTTTGAGGATCGAATCTATGTGCCTAATGACCCGGAGATCAGGAAGTTGATTTTACAGGAGGCCCATGATTCACCATACTCGATTCATCCAGGGAATACTAAGATGTATTTGGATTTGAAAGATATTTTCTGGTGGACCGGTATGAAGAAGGATATTGCGGAGTATGTAGCAGTTTGTGATGTATGTCAGAGATAAAGGTAGAACATCAGAAGCCAGCAGGATTGTTATAACCTATGCCAATACCTGAATGGAAGTGGGAGAAGCTTGGCATGGATTTTATCACCGGATTGCCCAGGACCAAAGTAGGATATGATTCAATCTGGGTAGTAGTAGACCGATTGACGAAGGTAGCCCACTTTATCCCTGTGAAAACCACATATACTAGTGCAAAGTTGGCAAAGATATACATGACCAGAATTGTATGTCTGCATGGAGTTCCGAGGAGCATCGTATCAGATAGAGGAACCTAGTTTACCTCAAAGTTCTGGAATCAGTTACATGAAACTTTGGGTACCAGGCTAGAGTTTATCACATCATTTCACCCTCAGACAGATGGACAGACTGAAAGAGTCAATCATATTTTGGAGGATATGCTGAGAGCCTGTGCATTAGATTACAGATCTAGTTGGGATGACAACTTGCCCTACGCGGAGTTCTCATACAACAACAGTTATCAAGCCAGTTTGAAGATGGCACCGTTCGAGGCACTGTATGGAAGGAGATGCCGAACACCGTTGTCATGGGATGAAGTTGGAGACCGACAGTTGTTTGGACCAGACCTAATCAAAGAGTCTGAAGAGAAAGTTAAGTTGATCTGAGATAGACTGAAGGTAGCTCAGTCCAGACAGAAGAGTTATGCATACTCGAAGCGCAAGGAGATAGCCTATGAGATCGGAAACAGAGCGTACTTGAGAGTATCGCCTTTGCGAGGAGTTAAACGTTTCGGAGTTAAAGGGAAGTTAGCCCCGAGATTTGTGGGACCTTACCGTGTTTTGGAACGTATGAGAGAGGTTGCCTATAAGTTGGAATTGCCTGAAGGATTGTCAGGAGTGCACGACGTGTTTCATGTTTCGTAGCTTAAGAAGTGTCATGCGGAGATGGCCGATATACCACTTAGAGACACAGTACCCCTGAAAGCAATTCAGTTGGACAGTGATCTGACCTACGAGGAGAAGCCTGTTAAGATTCTCGAATTTTCGAGCAGAGTAACTCGCAGTAAGGTTATCAAGTTTTGCAAAGTTCAGTGGAGTCACCACACCAAGGAAGAAGCCACCTGGGAACGAGAAGGTGATCTACGCAAGGACCACCCGCACCTGTTCTCTAGCCAAGTCGAATCTCGAGGGCGAGATTCATTCTAAGGGGGGGGGGTAGGTTTGTAACATCCCAAATTTACAATTTGGAATGTTATACATAGATCATATTGCATTTCTTGCTTTTTGCATTTTTGGTTGTGGCGTTCCTCGAAATTCTAAGCAACTCAAGGACCTACGGAGAGAGTTGGGAATTTTACCGTTTTCGTATTTGAGTTCGCTCGAATACCGGTACGAGGACAATGTGATTCTAATTATTTTTCTCTCCTAAAAATATTTCTAAATACAAAATATGAGCGGAGATAATATGACTTCTCCAAAATAACAGAAATATTGGAGGAAAAATGTTAAAATCACTTTTGGTATTTTTCTGGATTTATTTGCATAGGAAAAATGCGCGTATTTCAAAATTGCATTTAGGTCCGGAAAAAATGTTCACTTTGTCCTAAATATTATTAGAGGACGGTGAAAATTAATTTCGGGAATTTTGGAGTCCGTTTAGTATTTCTTTTGTTAGTTTTTCTGCGCCAGGACTCGATTTAGAAAAAAAAAACGCGTAACCGACTTGGAGTCGTAAAGGCCCAGTACTCTGGGCTTTATAAGCCAGCGCCCCGGCCCGACCGCCCCCAGCCCAGCGCCCCGCCCCCTGCCCTAGCTAGCGCCGCCGCCACCTGCCGCCAGCGCCGCCGCCGCCGCCAGCGCTCACCGCCAACGCCGCCGTCGCCACCCGCGCCGCACCCCGCCGCCCCGTAACCGCCGCCGCGCCGTCACCTCGCCCCGCCGGACCACCCCACCGCCGGACCGCCGTCGCCGGAGTTCGTCGTCGAGGTATATCGGTTTTTTTAGAACCCCTCGGTTTTTTAAAACCGTAGATCTGTTTTATTAGATTAGATCGGTTCCGTTTTTCGTCGGTTTTGTTATTTAGTGGACGTTCGTCCGTACGTTTGTTTTAACGAATGGTTTTCGTTAGTTAGCCGCAGACAGCGAACGTTCGTTCGTTAGCCTGTTCGTCCGTTTTCTTTTTCGGGGTATTTATCCGCGGTTATTCCGATCGCGATTTCTACCATGATCTTGTTTTTCGTTTTTCTTTTCGCTCGAGAGTCGGAATCAGGTGATTCAAAATCCCAGATCTTCGTCTCGATGCCCTCTTTACGTTTAATCAACTTGAACAAAGTTTTGGCTACTGTAAAATTTGACTTTAGGCCAATTAGTAACCGGAGCTTGTTTCTTTCGCAGTTTGAGTTTCATTGCTTCTTTCGAGTTGATTCTTTTTGCAAACCGGAGTTCTTAAGTTGAACTTTATGGTTAGATCTCTTATTTGAGTTTTACCCATGCATTAGTTAAGTACTTATTGTATGCTTGTTTGTTTGCGATAGAGTACCCGGAGTGCGCCGCTTGCTACTTTGAGTCTCTAGGTTTTGCGGATCATCAGCATGGCAAGTAACACTTTGATCATGCTTTCCAATTACCCAGTTTTCATTGCATTAGTTCAACCCTCACACATTGCATGAATAGGATCAATTAAATTGTGGGATTAGGAAGTAGATTGAGGTAGTACCTATTACCTGCACTACATTCAAACCTTTGGGAGTTACTTCTACGTTTGCTGATAGGACATGCTATGCTCGTAGATGTGGATTGGGTGAGTGAAATCCACGACAGATGTGAGTTTGTTAATTAATGGTTCAACTTAAGGTGGCAACATTAATACACATCTGGGTGGATTGAGGCATCTGAGTATTCCAGTGATTGCCTGTTTTTCTTTTGGACCGCCACCCAGGCTCAAAGGGATCATGAGATTTTTCATACTAGAGACTTCCGTGTGCAGCCACATGCCAATATGGGCTCTGTCATAGTTGAGTAAGTTGTGGGAAACCTTTCCATGATGGGCTAGCAGATGTAGTGGGTTTTGTAGGTGTACCGGCCTATCTAACTGGTTAAGGGGACCTCTTCGGAAAGACTGTGTCTCGGTCATCCGTTTCTCAAACACCCTGCAGTGCGAGAAACCAAACGGAGGCGATCGAGTCTTGTGGGGAAAAGTGCACAAACCTCTGCAGAGTGTACAAACTGATCATGATTAGCCGTGTCCCCAGTTATGGACGTCTTGAGTATCTAGTACTTGGATTATCATGTGAATCTCATCATGTTACTTTAATTAATTTTGTTGGGTTTAATGATTACTTTAATTGGGGTTGAGAGGATGTCTATCTTCTCAACGATGTTTCAGCTACCATGATAGTTAATTAAAATCTATTCCTTTGAAGTAGGGAAAAATTGGCTTTACGCAAAAAGTTAACCATAGAGCTTTCCACCAGCCAAATATGCATATAGTATAGCTTTACTTCCATTGCATTCTCTTGTGTTACCTTGCCAGCATATTCCATGTGCTGACCCGTTTTCGGGCTGCAACGTTTCATGTTGCAGACTTTTCAGACGACGAGTAAGATGCCCCTTTTAGGTCGTGGTTCTATACTCAGTGATGCCGCTGGAGTTGATGGACTCACTTATCTTCCAAGCCTTCCGCTGTTATCGTATTAGATGGCCTTCAGCCATATTTATTGTAATAAGTTCATCGTTGGACTATCAATGTAAAAAGTGTGTGATTGCTACTCTATTATAAATCCTTCAAGTACTGTGCGTGTCAGCATTACTGATCCAGGGATGACACTGATGCACAGAGATCAGACTGTTTGAGGTCTGGTCACTACATTTGGGCAGAGGTTCTAGACCAAGTCAGAAATGATGAACATTTTGAAGGGCAGTTTGGGTACATTGAAAAGTATTTTATTAAACCCTAGTTGGTTTAAGTGGTGTTGGGGGTTTATGCCATCCCCATTTCAGGTTTCAATTTTTTTTAAACAAGATGCATACATGACTAGCTAGTCTAGGTCATACCAGAACTAGGGATGTGACACTCGTGTCATGGATATTAATGGTATTGTGGTGGCGGTTCATCGTGTATAGGGAGTAATGTCCATTCTTAGAGTGTGCCATCAAAATCTGTCGGGGGAGATACATACGGGAAGGGACAACAAAAACAAATGAATAAAGTTCATTCCACTCATACCATTAGGACCACTACTCAAAATATCTATAAAGGAAATGCATCGACGAAGAAGAGATGATGGTAACAGTGGCCTTTCTAGTTTCACATCGAGCAGATTATCATCACCAACAAAAAACATGAACTTCTCAGCCACATGATCCAACTCAAATGGGTTATGCACAACCGACAACGAAGGGAATCCTTCTTCATTTTTCTTCACATCGGTTTCCATTTGAAGAACATACTACATAGGAAAAGAAAAATATGCGACACTGAAAAGCTGCATGCACACATGGGCATTAAAAATTTAGTGCTAAAAGAAAGTGCACAACACCAAAAAATATGACAGCAGACACATTTTTCATGATGAATAAAGGTGTAAGTAGCACATGGTTGCAAGAGCGATAAACTAAACTCATCTCAGGATCTTACTTCCAGTACTTAATGACAAAATCCATGAGATACGAGTCCATGAAAGCTCCTTTCCCAAATGAGTTGAACATATATTCAACAATGGTGTGAAATTTCATCAACATTACCTTTGACCATGAAGAGTGCACTTCTGCAGAAAACATATCACAAGATACACAAAAGGATGAAGGATAGGCACATAGAGCTTACTCTTTGTATTTGGTCCTGAAATCTTGGCTGAGAATGTGATCCTTTATTTGCCTCACCTCATAAAGATGTCTGAACCTGGAAGGCTTCAACTTCTCCATAGAGCATCTAATCCTAACAGCCTTCTCAGTTGCCCTCTTGTTCGAAAATATAACACCCTCACCACTAGTGGGACGATCGATCGCTGCACTCCTAGTCCTCTTACTAACGGGTGCAGCGGCGTCAGGAAATCATCATCATTAAGATTCAATACCCCACGTGAAGAGCCAAGTGCAGCTTCCTTCCCACCAACTGGTACGGGTGTAACACCTGTGTTCACACCAAGTCTAGCCAAAGAATCAGATTTATCAGGAAAGATTTCAACAACACAATCATCCATAGCTGCTCCAGAAACCTGGGTCTCAAAAAGTGATATACAGCCTCCATGAAGCCCTCCATCAAAACCTGAAAAAAGATGAGAAACAACACAGTAACAATCAGCTAGTTTGTCAAGCGCCAGAAAAATACCCATGTACAACTGCAGAAAAGTCAAATCCAGCTCACTAGTGAACAGAAACGCAGTTCTAGAAAGAACAGAATGCAGCTCACTCATGTAAAGGGAGGACGTCTCACTTATCAAAAGTAGTGTAGCTCACTTTTACAAAATAGTGCAGCTCATTTATAAACATAAATGAAGTTTACTTAACTAGAAACTAAAGCTCACTAACAAAACATAGCGCACTAGTCTCAAAAAACAGAGTTCATCGGCGCACTAAAATCTAATGGATAAGAAAGGGAAGCAAGCAGTTCAGCAAACAGAACCTTTATCTTCAAAAATGAAAAGCGAAGATAAGTCCAGGGAACACTCCGAGGATGTGAGACAACTTTAGAGCATGGCCTTCCTAATGTAGCCAATGTGCTCCCCACATTTAGCAACTCGAATCCCATCCCATGTCTGCAAGAATTGGAACATATAGAATTCACAATTTATGAGGACATCAATACCATTGTTACACCCAGAGCCCCTGCCGCTATACATACAGGACCAATTACAGAGCTCACGCACGCAAATTAAATTATGAGGTACGTTCGTTTCTTGGTAATGATTCTAATGTTTATGAGAATATGATGCTGCCTAAATTGGATACATTTGTTTGTTGGGGAACGTAGTAGAATTCAAAAATTTTCTACGCTTTCACCAAGATCAATCTAAGGAGTCATCTAGCAACGAGCATACTGGAGTGCATCTACATACCCTTTTGTAGATCGCGTGCGGAAGCGTCTGAAGGAACGTGGATGAAGTAGTCATACTCTTCGCGTTCTTCGTCACCGATGATCCTAGCGCCGAACGGACGGCACCTCCGCGTTCAACACACGTCCGGTACAGCAACGTCACCTCCCTCTTGATCCAGCAAGGGGGGAGGAGAGGTCGTCGGAGATCCAGCAGCATGACGTCGTGGTGGTGGATGCAGCAGGAAATCCTGCAGGGCTTCGCCGGCGCCCTGCGGAGGAGGAGGAAGTGTGACGGGAGGGGGGAGAGGCGCCAGAGGCTTGGGGTGCGGCTGCCCTCTCCCCCCACTATATATAGGGGCCATGGGGGGGGGGGGCGCCGGCCCTGGGAGATCCCATCTCCAGGGTGGGGCGGCGGCCAGGGGGGAATCTTGCCCCCCAAGGCATAGGGGGCGCCGCCTCCCCCTAGGGTTTCAACCCTAGGCGCATGGAGGGGGGCCCATATGGGTGCGCCAGCCCACCAGGGGCTGGCCCTCTTTCCCTTGCGGCCTAGGGGCCCCATCGGGATGGGTGGCCCCACCCGGTGGACCCCCGGGACCCCTCCGGTGGTCCCGGGACACTCCCGGTGACCCCCAGAGTTCACTCGATGGCCGAAACTGGACTTCCTATATATCATTCTTTACCTCCGGACCATTCCGGAACTCCTCGTCACGTCCGGGATCTCATCCGGGACTCCGAACAACTTTCAGGTTTCCACGTGCATGTATCTCTACGACCCTAGCGTCACCGTACCTTAAGTGTGTAGACCCTACGGGTTCGGGAGACATGCAGACATGACCGAGACGACTCTTTGGTCAATAACCAACAGCGGGATCTGGATACCCATGTTGGTTCCCACGTATTCCTCGATGATCATCATCGGATGAACCACTGTGTCAAGGATTCACTCAATCCCGTATGTTATTCCCTTTGTCCATCGGTACGGTACTTGCCCGAGATTCGATCGTCGGTATACCCGATACCTTGTTCAATCTCGTCATGGCAAGTCTCTTTACTCGTTCCATAATCCATCATCCCGTGACTAACTCCTTAGTCACCTTGAGCTCATAATGATGATGTCTTACCGAGTGGGCCCAGGGGTACCTCTCCGTCATACGGAGTGACAACATCCCAGTCTCGGTTCGTACCAACTCAATAGACACTTTCGGAGATACCCGCTGCGTACCTTTATAGCCACCCAGTTACGTTGTGACGTTTGGCACACCCAAAGTATTCCTACGGCATCCGGGAGTTGCACAACCTCATGGTCTAAGGAATAAATACTTGACACCGAAAAGCTTATGCATTACGAACTATACGATCTCGTGCTAGGCTTAGGATTGGGTCTTGTCCATCACATCATTCTCCTAATGATGTATCCCGTTATCAATGACATCCAATGTCCATGGTCAGGAAACCGTGACCATCTGTTGATCAACGAGCTAGTAATTAGAGGCTTACCAGGGACTCATTGTGGTCTATATATTCACACATGTATCACTGTTTTCGTACAATACAATTCAAGCATGAATAATAGACAATTATCATGAACAAGGAAATATATTAATAATACTTTTATTATTGCCTCTTGGGCATATTTCCAACAGTCTCCCACTTGCACTAGAGTCAATAATCTAGTTACATTGTGATGAATCGAACACCCATAGAGTTCTGGTGTTGATCATGTTTTGCCCGTGGAAGAGGTTTAGTCAACGGGTCTGCAACATTCAGATCCGTATGCACCTTACAAATATCTATGTCTCCATCTTGAACATAATTCCGGATGGAGTTGAAACGGCGCTTGATGTGTTTGGTCTTCTAGTGAAACCTGGGCTCCTTGGTAATAGCAATAGCACCAGTGTTGTCACAGAAGAGAGTCATTGGGCTTGACACGCTTGGAATGACTCCTAGGTCGGCGATGAACTCCTTCATCCAGACTCCTTCTTGTGCTGCTTCGCAAGCAGCTATGTACTCCGCTTCACATGTAGAATGCGCCACGACGCTCTGCTTGCAACTGCACCAGCTGACTGCTCCACCATTCAAAATATACACGTATCCGGTTTGTGACTTCGAGTCATCCAGATCTGTGTCGAAACTAGCATCGACGTAACCCTTTACGACGAGCTCTTCGTCACCTCCATAAACGAGAAATATATCCTTAGTCCTCTTTAGGTACTTTAGGATGTTCTTGACCGCTGTCCAGTGTTCCATACCGGGATCACTTTGGTACCTCCCTACCAAACTTATGGCAAGGTTCACATCAGGTCTGGTACACAGCATGGCATACATGATAGAACCTATGGCCGAGGCATAGGGAATGACACTCATCTTTTCTCTATCTTCTGCCGTGGTCGGCGACTGAGCCTTGCTCAATCTCATACCTTGCAAAACAGGCAAGAACCCCTTCTTGGACTGATCCATATTGAACTTCTTCAATATCTTGTCAAGGTATGTACTTTGTGAAAGACCGATGAGGCGTCTTGATCTATCTCTATAGATTTTGATGCCTAATATGGAAGCTTCTTCTCCAAGGTCCTTCATTGAAAAACTCTTATTCAAGTAGGCCTTTACACTTTCCAAAAATTCTATATCATTTCCCATCAGCAATATGTCATCCACATATAATATGAGAAATGCTACAGAGCTCCCACTCACTTTCTTGTAGATACATGCTTCTCCATAAGTCTGTATAAAGCCAAACGCTTTGATCACATCATTAAAGCGAATATTCCAACTCCGAGATGCTTGCACCAGCCCGTAGATCGAGCGCTGGAGCTTGCATACCTTGTTAGCATTATCTGGATCGACAAAACCTTCCGGCTGCATCATATACAACTCTTCCTTGAGGAAGCCATTAAGGAATGCTGTTTTGACGTCCATTTGCCATATCTCATAATCATAGAATGCGGCAATAGCTAACATGATTCTGACTGACTTCAGCATCGCTACGGGAGAGAAAGTCTCGTCGTAGTCAATCCCTTGAACTTGTCGATAACCCTTAGCGACAAGCCGAGCCTTATAGATGGTCACATTACCATCCGCGTCTATCTTCTTCTTAAATATCCATTTATTTTCTATGGCGTGCCTATCATCAGGCAAGTCCACCAAAGTCCATACTTTGTTTTCATACATGGATTCTATCTTGGATTTCATGGCTCCAAGCCATTTATTGGAATCCGGGCCCGCCATCGCTTCTTCATAGTTCGAAGGTTCACCGTTGTCTAACAAAATGATTTCCATGACAGGGTTGCCGTACCACTCTGGTGCGGAACATGCCCTTGTGGACCTTCGAAGTTCAGTAGTAACTTGATCTGTTTCTTCATGATCATCATCATTAACTTCCTCCCTTGTCGGTGCAGGCACCTCAGGAACAATTTCCTGTGCTGCGCTACTTTCCGGTTCAGGAGGGGTGACTGTCACGTCATCAAGTTCTACTTTCCTCCCACTCACTTCTTTCGAGAGAAACTCTTTCTCCAGAAAGGATCCATTCTTGGCAACAAAGACTTTGCCTTCAGATCTGTGGTAGAAGGTGTACCCAATCGTTTCCTTTGGGTATCCTATGAAGACGCATTTTTCCGATTTGGGTTCGAGCTTTTCAGGTTGAAGTTTATTGACATAAGCATCGCAACCCTAAACTTTCAGAAACGACAGCTTCGGTTTCTTGCCAAACCAAAGTTCATACGGTGTCGTCTCAACGGATTTCGACGGAGCCCTATTTAAAGTGAATGCAGCAGTCTCTAAAGCATAACCCCAAAAAGATAGCGGTAAATCGGTGAGGGACATCATAGATCGCACCATGTCCAACAGAGTACGATTTCGATGTTCGGACACACCGTTACGTTGAGGTGTTCCGGGCGGTGTCAATTGTGAAACAATTCCACAGTTCCTTAGGTGCGTGCCAAATTCATGACTCAAATATTCACCCCCACGATCCGATCGTAAGAACTTTATTTTCTTGTCTCGTTGATTCTCAACCTCATTCTGAAATTCCTTGAACTTTTCAAAGGTCTCAGACTTGTGCTTCATCAAGTAGATATACCCATATCTACTCAAGTCATCTGTGAGGGTGAGAACATAACGATAGCCTCCGCGAGCCTCAACGCTCATTGGACCGCACACATCGGTATGTATGATTTCCAATAAGTTGGTTGCTCGCTCCATTGTTCCGAAGAACGGAGTCTTGGTCATCTTGCCCAAGAGGCATGGTTTGCACGTGTCAAATGATTCATAATCAAGAGACTCCAGAAGTCCATCAGCATGAAGCTTCTTCATACGTTTGACACCAATATGACCAAGGCGGCAATGCCACAAGTATGTGGGACTATCATTATCAACTTTACATCTTTTGGCATTCACACTATGAATATGTGTATCATCACGATCGAGATTCATCAAAAATAAACCATTGACCAGCGGGGCATGACCATAAAACATATCTCTCAAATAAATAGAACAACCATTATTCTCAGATTTAAATGAGTAGCCATCTCGCATAAGACGAGATCCAGATACAATGTTCATGCTCAAAGCTGGTACTAAATAACAATTATTGAGGTTTAAAACTAATCCCGAGGGTAGATGTAGAGGCAGCGTGCCGACGGCGATCACATCGACCTTGGAACCATTCTCGACGCGCATCGTCACCTCGTCCTTCGACAGTCTCCGCTTATTCCGCAACTCCTGCCTAGAGTTACAAATATGAGCAACTGCATCGGTATCGAATACCCATTAGCTACTACGAGCGCTGGTAAGGTACACATCAATAACATGTATATCACATATACCTTTGACGTTGTCGGCCTTCTTGTCCGCTAAGTATTTGGGGCAGTTCCGCTTCCAGTGACCCGTTCCCTTGCAATAAAAGCACTCTGTCTCAGGCTTGGGTCCATACTTTGGCTTCTTCCCGGCAACAGGCTTACTGGGCGCGGCAACTCCCTTGCCGTCCTTCTTGAAGTTCTTCTTACCCTTGCCCTTCTTGAACTTAGTGGTTTTATTGACCATCAACACTTGATGTTCTTTCTTGATATCCACCTCCGCTGATTTCAGCATTGAATACACCTCGGGAATGGACTTCTCCATCCCCTGCATATTGAAGTTCAACACGAAGCTCTTGTAGCTTGGTGGGAGCGACTGGAGGATTCTGTCAACGACCGCTTCGTCTGGGAGATTCATTCCCAACTGAGACAAGCGGTTGTGCAACCCAGAAATCTTGAGGATGTGCTCACTAACAGAACTGTTTTCCTGCATCTTACAGCTGTAGAATGCGTCGGAGACGTCATATCTCTCGACTCGGGCATGAGCTTGAAAAACCATTTTCAGCTCTTGGAACATCTCATATGCCCCGTGGTGCTCAAAACGCTTTTGGAGCCCCGATTCTAAGCTGTAAAGCATGCCGCACTGAACTAGGGAGTAATCATCACAACGCGACTGCCAAGCATTCATAACATCTTGGTTTGCCGGGGCGGGAGCGTCACCTAGCGGTGCATCTAGGATATAAGTTTTCTTGGCAGCTATGAGGATGATCCTCAGGTTACGGACCCAGTCCGTATAGTTGCTACCATCGTCTTTCAGCTTGGATTTCTCTAGGAACGCGTTGAAGTTGAGGGTGACATGAGCGTGGGCCATTTGATCTACAAGACATATTGTAAATAATTTAGACTAAGTTCATGATAATTAAGTTCATATTAATCAAATTTTAATGAACTCCCACACAGATTGACATCTCTCTAGTCATCTAAGTGACGCATGATCCGAATCGACTAGCCCGTGTCCGACCATCACGTGAGACGGACTAGTTATCAACAGTGAACATCTTCATGTTGATCGTATCTTCTATACGACTCATGTTCGACCTTTCGGTCTACCGTGTTCCGAGGCCATGTCTGTACATGCTAGGCTCGTCAAGTGAACCCTAAGTGTATTGAGTGTGTAAATCTGGCTTACACCCGTTGTATGCGAACGTTAGAACCTATCACACCCGATCATCACGTGGTGCTTCGGAACAACGATCCTTAGCAACGGTGCACAGTTAGGGGAACACAATTCTTGAAATTTTAGTGAGAGATCATCTTATTTACTACCGTCGTTCTAAGTAAACAAGATGTATAAACATGATAAACATCACATGCAATCAATTAAAGTGACATGATATGGCCAATATCATCTTGCTCCTTCGATCTCCATCTTCGGGGCACCATGATCATCTTTGTCACCGGCTCGACACCATGATCTCCATCATTGTGTCTTCATGAAGTCGTCACGCCAACCATTACTTCTACTACTATGGCTAACGTTTAGCAATAAAGTAAAGTAATTACATGGCGTTATTCAGTGACACACAGGTCATACAATAATTAAGACAACTCCTATGGCTCCTGCCGGTTGTCAAATTCATCGACATGCAAGTCGTGATTCCCTATTACAAGAACATGATCAATCTCATACATCACATATATCATTCATCACATATTCTTGGCCATACCATATCACATAGCACATGCTGCAAGAACAAGTTAGACGACCTCTAATTGTTGTTGCAAGTTTTACGTGGCTTCTATAGGTTTTCTAGCAAGAACGTTTCTTACCTACGCCAAAACCACAACGTGATTTGTCAATTTCTATTTACCCTTCAAAAGGACCCTATTCATCGAATCCGATCCGACTAAAGTGGGAGAGACAGACACCCGCCAGCCACCTTATGCAACTAGTGCATGTCTGTCGGTGGAACCAGTCTCACGTAAGCGTACGTGTAAGGTCGGTCCGGGCCGCTTCATCCCACAATTCCGCCGAATCAAGATTAGACTAGTAACGGCAAGAAAATTGAGCAAACTCAACACCCACAACTACTTTGTGTTCTACTCGTGCAAGATGCTACACAAAGACCTAGCTCTGATACCACTGTTGGGGAACGTAGCAGAATTCAAAAAAATTCTACGCTTTCACCAAGATCAATATAAGGAGTCATCTAGCAACGAGCATACTGGAGTGCATCTACATACCCTTTTGTAGATCGCGTGCGGAAGAGTTCGAAGGAACGTGGATGAAGTAGTCGTACTCTTCGCGTTCTTCGTCACCGATGATCGTAGGGCCGAACGGACGGCACCTCCGTGTTCAACACACGTCCGGTACAGCAACGTCACCTCCTTCTTGATCCAGCAAGGGGGGGGGG
>LR738714.1:358728882-358777485 GCA_902687465.1 Secale cereale | reverse complement strand
GGAGAGGTCGTCGGAGATCCAGCAGCACGACGGCGTGGTGGTGGATGCAGCAGGAAATCCTGCAGGGCTTCCCCAGCGCCCTACGTAGGAGGAGGAAGTGTGACGGGAGGGGGGAGAGGCACCAGAGGCTTGGGGTGCGGCTGCCCTCTCCCCCCCACTATATATAGGGGCCAGGGGGGCGCCGGCCCTGGGAGATCCCATCTCCAGGGTGGGGCGGCAGCCAGGGGGGAATCTTGCCCCCCAAGGCATAGGGGGCGCCCCCTCCCCCTAGGGTTTCAACCCTAGGCGCATGGAGGGGGGCCCATATGGGTGCGCCAGCCCACCAGGGGCTGGCCCCCTTCCCCTTGCAGCCTAGGGGCCCCACCGGGATGGGTGGCCCCACCCGGTGGACCCTCGGGACCCCTCCGGTGGTCCCGGGACACTCCCGGTGACCCCCGGAGTTCACCCGATGGCCTAAACTGGACTTCCTATATATCATTCTTTACCTCCGGACCATTCTGGAACTCCTCGTCACGTTCGGGATCTCATCCAGGACTCCGAACAACTTTCGGGTTTCCACGTGCATGTATCTCTACGACCCTAGCGTCACCGTACCTTAAGTGTGTAGACCCTACGGGTTCGGGAGACACGCAGACATGACCGAGGCGACTCTCCGGTCAATAACCAACAGTGGGATCTGGATACCCATGTTGGTTCCCATGTGTTCCTCGATGATCTTCATCGGATGAACCACTGTGTCAAGGATTCACTCAATCCCGTATGTTATTCCCTTTGTCCATCGGTACGGTACTTGCCCGAGATTCGATCGTCGGTATACCCGATACCTTGTTCAATCTCGTCATGGCAAGTCTCTTTACTCGTTCCATAATCCGTCATCCCGTGACGAACTCCTTAGTCACCTTGAGCTCATAATGATGATGTCTTACCGAGTGGGCCCAGAGGTACCTCTTCGTCATACGGAGTGACAACATCCTAGTCTCGGTTCGTACCAACTCAACAGACACTTTCGGAGATACCTGTTGCGTACCTTTATAGCCACCCAGTTACGTTGTGACGTTTGGCACACCCAAAGTATTCCTACGGCATCCGAGAGTTGCACAACCTCATGGTCTAAGGAATAAATACTTGACACCGAAAAGCTTATACATTACAAACTATACGATCTCGTGCTAGGCTTAGGATTGGGTCTTGTCCATCACATCATTCTCATAATGATGTGATCCCGTTATCAATGACATCCAATGTCCATGGTCAGGAAACCGTGACCATCTGTTGATCAACGAGCTAGTAACTAGAGGCTTACCAGGGACTCATTGTGGTCTATATATTCACACATGTATCGCTGTTTCCATACAATACAATTCAAGCATGAATAACAGACAATTATCATGAACAAGGAAATATAATAATAATACTTTTATTATTGCCTCTAGGGCATATTTCCAACATTGTTTTGCTTACAAATGAAGGGCCTAGCTTGGACAAGAAGGATGAACATTGGAGAAAGATCAAGCATGGAGATGAGGTCACGCGCAAGGGAAACAACAATGGAGTTTCAAGTGGTGTTTTCAGGACTCTTAAGCCAGCACAATGTGCATGAAGGCTTAGGCGAAATATACAAGATGCTACTTCATAAATTTAGTCCAGATGCTATTATAGGTGTTGCATCACCTTATTATTGGGCCAGGCCTATGTAATTTGGAAATACTTCAGTATAGGTTGTTTTTAGAGTCCGTATGTGTGGGGAAACAGAGTTAGGGTTGATTTCGGACCCCTCCTCCAAGGGGTCACGAAATTCCCCCTACTCCTCCATATATACAACCCTTATGGCATTTTTTAGACTTTGGGTTCTGTTTAGACTAATAGTTCGCCATAGCTGCAACTTCGCGTACTTCGTTTGTGTTCAACGACCAGACCAAGGCGCACAAAACCCCACTTTCGTCAATAAAGTTTCCCTCTTATGTTTGCAATATCCGGATTGCAATCTCAGTTTCTTGCTTGTTCTTTGTTTGCTCGCAGGAAATAGATCCTCTTGGACAGGTTGATCGTGCTTCGGCGTGGTCAATAATCCTCAGAAGTTGGTTTAGCGATTGCTAAGGCGCGACGTCTCGCACGTTCGTACCCGAATCGTCAAAGTTGACTCCCACAGAAAACGATCGCCATCTCATCGGAACATCGGGACACATTCACCTCTATCTAGTGGTATGTGATTTCCAGGTTGCTCGGTGAGATTTTACATTTTTTCGTAGTTTAGATCGAGTCTGTTCTTCATACCCACAGTCCAGCAAAAAGAAAAAAATAGGGTTAGTTCATCATATCCAAACCAATCTGAGACATTGCAGAATCTTTTCTGTATTTGCTTTGTTGAATTTGCGGTTGCATTGTCGTGTCAAGTTGCTCGTCTTAGTGTCTAGTCTATTAGATTTTCGAGTTCTTGTCACAGTTTGTCACGCCGCCGCCGCACCCTACACATCACCACTGCCATATACCACCATCGTCATCACCGCTGCCGTATACCACTGCATATCCATCACGCCAATCCGAGTCCACCACCATCACAAATTTGCCACCTGTCCGTGTTCCACCACCCCGACATATATCCGCCACCAGTCCGAGTTCCACCAGATTCATCTATGCCACCGGTCCTAGTCTGAGTCTAGTATTTGTTCCTTTATTTTTGATTCCCAGATCACGCCATACAACGAGTCGTGACCTAGTTGGACTTCCCAACTTCCGTTATACCCGCAGAAGAAAAATAGTTCCAGTTTACAAAAAAAACTAAGTCTGGAAAATTCTGGCTAGGCTGGTTTAGACCATCTGTAGACTTTCCCCCCAAAAAAAACTTGTTGCAGAGCAAACAAAGAGGACAAGAAAGTGCAAACAAAAAAGTGAAAAAAAATCAAAGTGTGCTCCTCCCTTGTTTACAAGTAGCGCTGTGATTTTGTTAGTGTTCTAGGCTCGCGTCTCTAGTACGACCTAGCCTAGGATCAACATAGTACCATCGTTGAGCATTTATTCATAGTTGCATATCTGAATTGATTATTGCTGATATTTTTGCTACCATATCATAAGCCTTCCCAGCTCCACATACAACTACATCATGCGCTTGACACCACCTGGCAATCGCTTTGTCCATGCTTTGAGAGTTTTGACTACACTGGTTCCCGATCACCACTTGCTGCTGGGTAAGAACTGGTAAGAGTTTGAGATTTGCTTGACGGTTTTGTGACACCCCACCACCACCACTTTCTAGTAGTCTGTAGGATCATATTCTTGTGTGTTTCTATTGCTGCTAACCATGGCAGGATCACAAGCCGACGAGATTGATTGGGAGGACATGACGAAGAAGGAGCTTCATGATAAACTTTAGCAAATGCGGGGTCAGCAGGTGGTAGACGTGATGGCCAACTTTGGAAAGGCACTAGAGAGGATTGATGACATTGAGAAGACACAACCACCAGACGCCTCTGTTGCAGCATTGCATCAACATCAACAACCACCTCCACATCGCAATGCAGCAGGGCGAGCACATTCCCCTTGGGCCCAACCAAACTTCTGGTGCTGTTGCACCTACAATTGATGCTTCTGTAGCTGCTGTTGCCGACGAGGACTATTGCGAGGATGAGGTTGATCAAAATAAGTAGTACGTGCAACCACAAGTACCACCACTAATGCAGGATGCTGCTAACGCGACACTACTAATACGTCTTCGTCATATCTATAATTTTTGATTGTTTCATGCCAATATTATTCAACTTTTACATACTTTTGCCAACAATTTATTTGACTTATTTGGACTAACTTACTGCTCCAGTGCCCAGTGCTAGTTCATGTTCGTTGCATGTTTTTCTTTCATACAAAATCCATATCAAACGAAGTCCAAACACGATAAAAATTTACGGACAATTATTTTGGAATATATGTGATTTTAGGTGGAATAAATGCATTCGAGGGTCCACAGTGCCCACAACCCACCAGGGCTCGCCACCCGGGCCCAGGCGCGCCCTGGTGTCTTGTGCCCTCCTCGAACATCGGTTGGAGCCCTTCTTCTGGCGCAAGAATGATAATTTATGGAAAAAATAGTGATAAAATTTCAGTGCAATCGGAGTTACGGAGCTCCCGGAATTTAAGAAACGGCGAAGAGCCAGATCTGGGCAATGCGAAATAGAAGAGGACAGAGAGACAAATCCAATCTCGGAGGGGCTCTCGCCCCTCCACAGCCATGGAGGCCATGGACCAGAGGGGGAACCCTCCTCCCACCTAGGTAGGAGGCCAAGGAAGAAGAAGAGGGAAGGGGGATCTCTCCCCCTCCTTCCCGGTGGCGCCGGAACGCCGCAAGGGCAATATCGTGTGACGGCGATCTACTCCAACAACCCCGTCATCTCCACCAACAACTCCATCACCTTCCCCCATCTATATTCAGCGTTCTACTCTCCCGCAACCCACTGTACCCTCTACTTGAACATGGTGCTTTATGCTTCAAATTATTATCCAATACTATGTTGCCATCCTATGATGTTTGAGTAGATTTTGTTGTCCTATCGGTGATTGGTGAAATTGCAATGATTGGTTTAAATTGCTTGTGGCGATGTTGTTGTCCTTTGGTGCCCATCATGTGACCGCGCATGTGGATCACACCATAGGATTAGTTGTATGTTGATAGGACTATGTATTGGAGAGCAAGGGTGACATCAGCTTCAGCCTGGCATAGAAATTGATGCATACGAGATTGAAGGGGGGCCAATATATCTTAAGGCTATGGTTGGGTTTTACCTTAATGAACGATAGTAGTTGCGAATGCTTTCTAGAGTTCCAATCATAAGTGCATTGAATTCCAAGTAAGGGACGACATGCTAGCAGTGGCCTCTCCCACATAAAAACTTGCTATCGGTCTAGTAACGTAGTCAACTGCTTAGGGACAACTCCACAAATCCTAGCACACTAATCGCCACTCGCTATACTAATTTATTTGTAATTTTATGTTAACATGCCCTACTTTTTATTTATGTTCTCTTTATTATCTTGCAAAACTATCCCAAAGTACTTCTAGTTTCATACTTGTTCTAGGTAAAGCAAATGTTAAGTGTGCGTAGAGTTGTATCGATGGTCGATATAACTTGAGGGAATATTTGTTCCACCTTTACCTCCTCGTTGGGTTCGACACTCTTATTTATCGAAGAAGGATAAAAACAATCCCCTACACTTGTGGGTTATCAAGACCTTTTTCTGACGCCGTTGCCAGGGAGCAATAGCGTGGGGTGAATATTCTCGTGTGTGCTTGTTTAATTTATCACTAAGTAGTTTTTATTTTCTGTTCTAAGTTGTTCTCTATATTTAGTTATGGATATGCATGAAACACCAAAAAAATTAGTGGTACTTGCTGCTCATGGAGATGGGGAACCTCCTAAAACCCTTGATGTTGGTTATGTGAAAAATATTATTGTGAAAAATATTATGCACTACTTTGATAATCCTGAGAAAACCCCATTCAACTTGATAATGGGAGTAACGTTGGATCAACGTGAATACATTAGGGATTATTGCTTGACTCATAAAGGGAAATTGTTATGGGATCTAATTCATATGTTGCATTGGTATGCTTATAATGTATGCTTGACATATGATTATACTTGTTGTTCTAGGATGAATGCTCCACATCTTCCTTTTCATGCAAATTTAATGATAATGAAACCTTGACTTCTTATGCTAGATGTATATATGATTACTATGATGTGGAACGAATATAAGAATTTGTTGCTTTTAAGGATGCCTATGAAATTGAATCTCTGTGTGACGCCCGAAGACCGACGTCCCAGAAGATTACAGAAGATTCCAGATATTCCGGGTTCTCCCGTGTGTTTCATTTGTGCTTGTGTTATTTATTTTGCTTTGCATCATGTCATCATGCCATCATGTCATATTTATTTTGCATCTCAACTTAATTAAATCGTGTGGACCTTCGGTCCATTTAAATCGAGGGAAGGATGACTTCTCTTTATAACATAACCTCCTAATATTATGGAGCTATTATAATTAATTATTCCATTTGTTTGGAATTAACCAACACACTTGCATAAATTCCCATGCCTATTCCATCTCAAGTTTGACTTCAAAACCTTTGCCAACAACTCATATCTCTTTTATCGAGGTTCCTCCAAAAATTCGAACATTTTTTGGACACTTCCTCAAGCATGTCCTAAATCTTACCATTTGAATTAAATTCAAGTGGGTTTGAAATTATATCTTATTCATGCTACTTCTATTTTTCTCGGATTACGCTCATTTTTACGAGCCCGGAAAAATAGACCTCATGTGCAAATTCTTTTCCTAACTACCTCTTTCTTTTCTTCTCCCCCAACTTCTCTTTCCATTTCCTTCTGTTCTCTGTTTTATTTTAAATGCAGAGAGAGGCCATCTAGGCCTCTAGGCCATCTCAGCCGGCAGCCCAGCCGCAGGCCCTTCTGGCCGAGCCGAGGCCCAGGCCTCCCGCGGCCCCTTTTCGCCCGAAGCCTTCTGGCCCAAGCCGGCCCATCTTTCCCCGTAACCCTAGCCGATCTCCTAGCCGATCTCCCTCTTCCCTCGCTCTCTTCCCCGCCGCCAGGACATCCCTCTCGCCCGCTCGTAGCGACCCCTCTCCCTCTCGCTCCCGCAGCCGCTCCTCTCGATCTCCAGCTCCCCCGTCCTCGCCAGGGCCGTCGGGTCCCTTCAGCCGCGGGCCAGCCTCCGCCGCATCTCCTTCGCGCCAGAGAGCCGCACCCCAGCTGCCTCGCGCGCGCCCCCTCGCAAGGTCGTCCCAGGAGCAGCCGACCGCCAGACCTCGTCGGCCCCTCTCGGCATCGAACGCGCCAGCAGACCAGCGCCCTGCCTCGTCTCCTCTTCTCCAGGCCTTGTCTCCCTCAAGCACCTCCAGCGGCCTCTGCTCCAGCCAACCTCGCGCCGGCCCCGGCGCGCCAAGGCGGCAGCAGCACCGAGCGCCGCGCCCCTCCAGCGCGAGAGCAGCCAGGGCCGGCCAGGTGCGCCGCCGCCCTTCTGCGTTGCCTCCACGAACGCCAGGGTCGCCAGCACCTCGACCGCAGCAGGCCACTTCGCCGCCTACCTCCACCTCAAGCTCGCCACGGCAACCACTTCGTCCTACTGCTACTCAACGATCGAGCGCCAAGACCTACTGCTGCTGTGTTTTTCCGTCGGCTTCGTGTTTTTCTTTTGGTCCAGCAGAAACTTCGTCAAGTTCCTCTTCAATGTACATCTACGCACGGTGGCTTCAAGTTTGTTTTCGGTGTTTTCGTCAAGTACACCACAAAACAAGTACCACGGCGACCGCAAGTACCACTACCGTCGCCAAGTCCCGAGACCGGCAAATCCGAAGACCCGTGTACGACTACACCCGGTGTTGCGTCAAGTACCTCTACATGACCCGAACGAGTACATCTACCGACGCCAAGTACCCCTTCGGATACGCCAAGTTCGACTACACATGGAGGTCCCGTGTACAACTACCGTCGCGAGAACGAGTACCACTCCGTCCGATGCCGCGCTAAGTACCACTACGAACCCAAAAGAACAAGGATGCGCCAAGTTCCACTACCGTCGCTCCGTGTACGACTACGAACGAGAACGCCTACTTCCTCTACAAATCGCGAGAACGACTTCTTCCTCTATGACCCGTGTACCACTACTTCCACTACGTCCCTCGACGACTCGAACCCCTCCGAAAACGAACGCTTCGAAGGTATAACCCCGAGACGATGAACCGTGTGAATGCTTGTGTTGTATGAAATGTTTGCCCTTGTGTGCACCGTGCCCATTTCGTCCGTTTGTCATGTTCCTCGGTTGCCTTGTCGCCGACCCATGGGAACCCGGTGACGGGATCACCCCACCTTTCATCTTGTTCGACTCACCCACACCATCTATCTTTTGTACCGGTCTCTCAACGAGTTACCGGAACCGAGATGTTGCGTTGCATCATTTTCGGATCGTTGCCGTGGCACCCTTTTTCCTTCCACCACGGTGACAATACTTCATATCTTCTTCATGTCAACTTTTACTAAATTGCATAAACTTGATCATGTCATCCGCATGATGTAACAACATTAAAATGTGTGAATTGTTGTTTGCTTAATAATTACTAAACATGCTCATGCGGATTTTCCGGAATTGTTGTTGTTATTTTCCGGCCTCATTTAAAATGCCTAGATAGGTAGTTTGCTCTTGCTTCACCTCTTGCCATGTTAACAAACATTTAATCTTGTCTTGTAAATAACAAGAGTCAACTAAATATTTAAAATGTGGTGTTTCGTCAATATGCAACTCGTTGCATATTGAGCTCCATTTAACTTGTAGCTTTGTTTGTGCACCTTGCCATGCCATGCATATTTAAACCGGACATGCATCATACTTGTTTGTGCATCATGCCATGTTTATGCTTGTGTGTTTACCGTGTTGTTTGCTTCTTTCCGGTTGCTTCTTTGTTAGCTTCGGTTTCGTTCCGGAGTTGTGAGGTTTCGCTCGACTTGTTGCTCCGTCTACTTCATGGACTTGTTCTTCTCCCTTGCGGAATCCCAGGCAAGATGATCATATCCTTGGTTACCTTTACTACCATTGCCATGCTTAGTTGTCTCGATGCTATCGTTACATGTCGCGCTACCCATCTTTTATTGTCAGCCTCTCCTTGTTGCCATGAAACCTCTAACCTTTGACACCTTCCTAGCAAAACCACTGTTTGGCTATGTTACCCGCTTGCTCAGCCCCTCTTATAGCGTTGTTAGTTGCAGGTGAAGATGAAGTTCGTTCCAGGAGGGAACTTGTTGTTGGAATATCACAATATCTATATTATTATTATTAACACACCTATATACTGGGCATGGGTGGAAGGCTTGGCCTTTTACTCGGTGTTTTGTTCCACTCATGCCACCTTAGGCGCCGATAAACCGGCATTATGTTCCTTGATTTTGCGTTCCTTACACGATGGGTGGATGGGGACCCCTTGACAGTTCGACTTTGAATAAAACTCCTCCAGCAAGGCCCAACATTGGATTTTAATTTGCTCATAATAACAACTTAATTAATTAATTAAATTTGCATAGGGGGTCGCGTCCCCGGGGATTCTTTCTACATAGCAGGGGGGGCCAGTGCTGATGGTGTTGGTCGCAAACGGGGAGACTGCGGGGCCGCCTCGGGGAAACCCGAGGTATCTGGTATAACCTGTAGGATCACCTATCCGGATGTGGCCTGAGATGAGATACGCGCGGCTACTATCAGGGTGTCGACACACCGGGAGGTCTTGCTGGACTTGTTTTACCATTGTCGAAATGTCTTGTGCACCGGGATGCCGAGCCTGATCGGATTTCCCTAAGATAAGGAGTGATGATATTATATTTATCACTTCAGCTAATCGTGAGAGCTTGTGATGGGCTAAGTTGGGACACCCCTGTAGGGTTATGATCTTTCGAAAGCCGTGCCCGCGGTTATGTGGCAGATTGGAATTTGTTAATGTCCGGTTGTAGAAAACTTGACAGAGGATCCGAAGTAAAACACACAACTGTGTGAGTAACCGTGACTGTCTCTTTTCACATTGAGAAGAGAACACGGTGGGGTTATGTTTGATTCGTATGTAGTTCAGGATCTTTAGCGATCACTACTTTTGCGACCGTTTGCGTAGATGCTCATCTTATTCTTGTACTCGTAAGCTAGCCACCATATTATGCTTAGCCGCTGCTGCAACCTCACCACTTTACCTCTTCCTACCCATAAAGCTTTGCTAGTCTTGATACCCATGGTTATGGGATTGCTGAGTCCTCGTGGCTCACAGATACTACAACACCAGATGCAGGTTCAGCCGAGAATGATGCAGGAGCTGGTTCAAAGCTTCACTGGGAGCTCGATGAAGAGCGTGGCCGTATGCTTGTGACGTTTTCGACGATCAGTAGTGGTTTCTACTAGGATTCGATCTAGACCTGTGGCTTTATGTTGTTTGGTATCTTGTCTTTTGGATCTTACCCTTAGATGGGCTATGATGTTTTGAATGATGTCTTGCTTATGTAATGTATTGTGTGAAGTGGCAAGTGTAAGCCAACTATCTCCTTTTGCAATTTAATCCCTCTTTTACATGAGTCGTGCAAAGATACCAAACTTGCGATCATTCCAGAATGGGCTTATATCTTTAAGTCGTGCCTCGACACGTAGGAGATATAGTCCCATCCTGGGCATTACACTCTGTTTATAAAGTATGAAGATTTTGATGATTCAATTTATAGACCTAAATTTTTTGCTATCCTTAAATATTGCTATGATAATTATAAATAAAATTATGATATTGATGTATTTATTGAGAGAATCTCCACTGTCCAAGAAGAGACTAACATTTTGCAGGAGTATATGGAAGAAGAAATTGATGACACTGTAAGCTCATTAGATGAAAAAGATGAGGAGGAGAGTGAAGAACAAAAGGAGGAAGAACGGATTAGCTACCCGTGTCCACCTTCTAATGAGAGTAGCCCCTCAAATCATACATTGTTTAATCTCCCTTCGTGCTTACCAAAGGATGAATGCTATGATGATTGCTATGATCCCGTTAATTCGTTTGAAATATCCTTTTTTGATGATGCTTGCTATGCTTGTGGCCAAGATGCCAATATGAATTATGCTTATGGAGATGAACTTGCTACAGTTCTTTATGTTAAGAATAAAATTGTTGCTATTGCACCCACACATGATAGTCCAATTATATATTTGAATTCTCCCAACTACACTATATCGGAGAAGTTTGCACTTATTAAGGATTACATTGATGGGTTGCCTTTTACTGTTGCACATGATGATTTTGATGAATATAATATGCATGTGTTTGCTACTCCTACTTGCAATTATTATGAGAGAGAAACTACATCTCCGCCTCTCTATGTTTTCAACACGAGAAAGTTGCAAGAAACTGCTTATACTATGCATTGGCCTTTAATTACTTGATGTGTATGAATTGTTCTTGTATGACATGCCTATGCATATGAAGAGAGTTAGACTTTGTTGTTACATGACACACATCACTTTGTGCTCACTACTAAATGCCAAATCATTGCTACTTAAAATTGGCTTTGATATACCTTCGGATCCGGGTGGATTCATTACTTGAGCACTTTATGCCTAGCTTAATGGCTTTAAAGAAAGCGCTGCCAGGGAGACAACCCAGAAGTTTTAAAAGAGTCATTTATTTCTGTTGAGTGCTTTTATAAAGTTTAAAAACAAAAAAAATATAGAGGGGAACTTAAAACTTTTTCAAAAAGAGAAGCGATTGAAAGGTGATGCATTGTGGAAGTGAGGGTCGACCTTGAACACTTGTGTTCATGCTCATGGAAACGATGTAGAAATTTTCATGAAATTTCTTGCAAAAATAATTATCCCCTTGTACAAATCCATTGTATTACAAAAATAATGCGCCAAGAGTTTCCTTTAGGATGATTAGATTGCTTGTTGGTTTGTGCGGTACAAAAACACAAACTTTTGCTCTAGTGTACGATATTACATTTTTTACTGGAATGTCGAAAGTTTCTGAAACTTTTTGCACTATATTTCTATACAAAATTTTTATTTTGTCCTATTTGTTTCCAGAATTTTGATAGTTAAAGAAGTATGGTGAATGTTCAGATTGCTACAAATTGTCCTGTTTGAGACATATTCTGTTTTTGATGCATTGTTTTGTTTGTTTTGATGAAACTATCGATTCTATCGGTGGTATAAGCCTTGGACATATTATAATATGGTAGCTACAATGCAAATACAAAATATGAATTGGTTTGCAACAGTACTTAAAGTAGTGATTTGCATTATTATACTAACGGATCTCATGAGCTTTCTGTTGAGTTTTGTGTGGATGAAGTGTTCGAAGATCGAGGATGTCTCGATGTGAGGAGAAGGAGGAGAGGCAAGAGCTCAAGCTTGGGGATGCCCAAGGCACCCCGAGAAAATATTCAAGGAGACTCGAGTGTCTAAGCTTGGGGGTGCCTCGGAAGGCATCCCATCTTTCTTCAACAAGTATAGGTATGTTTTCGGATTCGTTTCGTTCACATGATATGTGTAAACTCATGGAGCGTTGTGTGATTTTTCTTCTTTTAATAATGCACCATGATGGTATGAGATAGTCCTTGGCCAATTTGTAGAATGCTCTTTGCACTTCACTTATATCTTTTGAGTGTGGCCTTATAAAATGCTTCATGTGCTTCACTCATATCATTTGAAGTTCGGATTGCCTGTTTCTCTTCACATAGAAAACCGATGTTCGTAGAATGCTCTGATGCTTCACTTATATTTGTTCGAGCATGTTCTTTTGTAGAAAGAATTAAACTCTCATCCTTCACTTATATCTATTTAGAGAGTCAAACGGAATTGGTCTATTGCATGGTTAGTCATAAAATCCTACATAAAACTTGTGGATCACTGAATATGATGTGTTTGATTCCTTGCAATAGTTTTGCGATATAGAGATGATAATATGTTGGAGGTACTAGTGCATGATCAGTAAGATATTGGTGTTATGGTTTGTGATTCCCGAATCATGCATGTATAGTCTCTCGCTATGCCAGGAAGTTGGAGCACAATTTATACTTGATTGTCTATCTTTGTGTGAAGGTCGGGGGTGCGCGATGGTTAACTCCTACCAACCTCCCCACTAGGAGCATGCGTAGTATTACTTTGCTTCGAGGGCTAATAAACTTTTGCAATAAGTATGTGAGTTCTTTATTACTAATGTGAGTCCATGGATTATACACACTCTCACCCTTTCATAATTGCTAGACTCTCTTGTGCCACACAACTTTCTCCGGTGCATAAACTTTATTATACCTTCCTCAAAATAACCACCATACCTACCTATTATGGCATTTCCATAGCCATTCCGAGATATATTGCCATGCACTTCCATCATATAGTTGACTTGAGCATTCATTTTCATATTGTTTTGCATGATCGTAAGACAGCTAGCACAATATTTTCATGGCTTGTCCTTTTTTGATATCTTTGCTATGCTAGATCATTGCACATCCTGGTACACTGCCAAAGGCATTCATTTAGAGTCATACTATGTTATAGGTATCGATTTGTAATTTTTATTTCTTTTGAGTTATAAGTAAAAGAAGTGTGATGATCATCATTATCCATTATTAGAGCATATCCAAGTGAGTAAAGGATGATGGAGACTATGATTCCCCCACAAGTCGGGATGAGACTTCGGACAATGAGAGAAAAAATATAAAAAAGAAAAAAGAGGAAAGAAAAAGGAAAAAAAAGAAAAAGAAAAAAAGAAAAAAGAGAGAGAAGGGCCATGCTAGTTCCACATTTGTTCTTCAAAGTAGCACCATGTTTTTCATATAGAGTCTCCTATGTTGTCACTTTCATATACTAGTGGGAATTTTCCATAGTAGAGTTTGATGCATGCCCACTTAGTTTCATATTGAGCTTTCATACACTTATAGCTCTTAGTGCATCCGTTGCATGGCAATCTCTACTCCTCGCATTGATATCGATTGATGGACATCTTCATAGTCCATTAGTTTTCCTAGTTGATGCGAGACTTTCTCCCTTCTTTTGTCTACTACCACCGCATTCTATTCCATGTATATTGCTATATCCATGGCTTGCGCTCATGTATTGCGTGAGAGTTGAAAATGCTGAAGCTCGTTAAAAAGTATGAACCAATTGCTTGGCTGACACCGGGGTAGTACATGATTTATACTTTGAGCTGGGAAGACAGAGCATGACAAGACTATATGATTTTGTATGGATAACGTTCTTTAGCATTTGATATTCTGAAAGACATGATTGTTTGTTGGGATTCCCGAGTATTGATGTTTTTATGTCAAATTATAGGCTATTGCTTTGAATCACTCATGTCTTAATATTCATGCCATGACTAGATATTTGATTAAGTTTATGCTAGGTAGCATTCCACATCAAAAATTATCTTTTTTATCATTTACCTATTTGAGGACGAGTAGGAATTAAGCTTGGGGATGCTGATACGTCTTCGTCGTATCTATAATTTTTTATTGTTTCATGCCAATGTTATTCAACTTTTACATACTTTTGGCAATAATTTATATGATTTATTTGGACTAACTTACTGATCCAGTGCCTAGTGCCAGTTCCTATTTGTTGCATGTTTTTCTTTCGCAGAAAATCCATTCAAACAAAGTCCAAACGCGATAAAAATTTGCAGAGAGTTATTTTGGAATATATGTGATTTTTAGGAGGAGGAATCAACGCAAACGGGAGTCCACAGTGCCCACAACCCACCAAGGTGCGCTACCAGGGCCCAGGCGCGCCCTGGTGTCTTGTGCCCTCCTCGAACGTCGGCTGGCGCCCTTCTTGGCGCAAGAATGATAATTTATGGAAAAAATCATGTTACAATTTCAGCGCAATCGGAGTTACGGATCTTCGGGAATTTAAGAAACGGTGAAGAGCCAGATCTGGGGAACGTGAAACAGAAGAGGACAGAGAGACAGATCCAATCTCGGAGGGGCACTCACCCCTCCACAGCCATGGAGGCCATGGACCAGAGGGCAACCCTCCTCCCACCTAGGGAGGAGGCCAAGGAAGAAGAAGAAGGAGGGGGGCTCTCTCCCCCTCTCTCCCGCTGGCGCCGGAATGCCACCAGGGCAATATCATGTGGCGGCGATCTACTCCAACAACTCTGTCATCTTCACCAACAACTCCATCACCTTCCCCCATCTATATTCAGCAGTCCACTCTCCCGCAACCTGCTATACCGTCTACTTGAACATGGTGCTTTATTCTTCATATTATTATTATCCAATACTATGTTGCCATCCTATGATGTTTGGGTAGATTTTGTTGTCCTATCGGTGATTGGTGAAATTTCTATGATTGGTTTAAATTGCTTGTGGTTATGTTGCTGTCCTTTGGTGCCCATCATATGAGAACGCATGTGGATTATACCATAGGGTTAGTTCTATGTTGATAGGACTATGTATTGGAGGGGAAGGGTGACAGTAGCTTCATCCTGACATAGATATTGATGCATACGGGATTGAAGGGGGTCCAATATATCTTAAGGCTATGGTTGGGTTTTACCTTAATGAACGATAGTAGTTGCGGATGCTTGCTAGAGTTCCAATCATAAGTGCATATAATTGCAAGTTAGGGACGACATGCTAGCAGTGGCCTCTCCCACATAAAAACATGCTATCGGTCCAGTAACGTAGTCAACTGCTTAGGGACAACTCCGCAAATCCTACCACACTAATCCACACTCGCTATACTAATTTATTTGTACTTTTATCTTAACAGCCCCTACTTTTTATTTACGTGCTCTTTATTATCTTGCGAAACTATCCCAAAGTACTTCTAGTTTCATACTTGTTCTAGGTAAAGCAAACATTAAGTGTGCGTAGAGTTGTATCGGTGGTTGATAGAACTTGCAGAAATATTTGTTCCACCTTTAGCTCCTTGTTGGGTTCGACACTCTTATTTATTGAGGAAGGCTACAAACGATCCCCTACACTTTTGGGTTATCAACTACTATCAAAGACCCTTCGACAAAACTATGTGCGATGCAATAATCGCAAACGACGGTGTAAAAAACCCGTCAAACAAGGTGCAAAACATTTGCGATGACGGATGCATCAAACACGTTTCAGATTTTAGTTGCTTGTGCCATTGAGGGCATATGGTTCAGTTCAATTAACTGTTTGCGATGAGGAGGAACAAAAGAAACAGGCAGCCAGATGAAGGTGTGTGCGATATACAGCATACGGTTCACTCGGATGAACTGTTTGTGATTAGGCAACACAAAAGAAACAGTTAGCCAGATCAAGGTGTGTGCAATATATAGCATGCGGTTCACTCGGATGAACTATTTGCGTTGAGACAAGAGAACAAAAACGGTTCAATATAACAAGATGTTTTTGATATGCGGCAAACAAGTCTGTAATCAGAAATCTGTGCGAAGACCGATAATAACACAGACGATTGCTGCTAATAAGACGTGTGTGTTGTGCGATGGTATTGCATACAGAACAACATATATATATATATACACACACACACACACACACACACACACACACACTTATAAGGACATGGTTGCATAACCAAATTAAATATCCACTTACATAGGTGGCTACTACAACCATGGCATTTGCACACAATAAAGTAAACTATTACATGCATAATTACATAGGTGGATACTACACACATGACATTTCCACACAGAAAGTAAACTATATATTACATGCATGATTAAATAGGATAAACGATCATCTGATCATCATCCACTCTTTGTGACGCTTGCTCTGCTTGTGGCTCCATCCGGTCTCGCCAATTTGGGTAACGAGGCACTTCCTCATGTCAACGATCCGCTTGTGTATCTCGTAGCATGTGTACATGCTCTTGGTCGCGAACCTGAGGTGAGGTTCATCCAGTTTCCGCATCCAGGCCCCGTGCTAGGATACATGACGTGTTCTGTTGGCATCCTGCTTCATCTTTTCGTAGTATGGGTCGATGATGGCCGAGGCAAGTTCAACCAGGGAGTCCTTCTTTGTGCTGCCCCAGACGCTGTAGTACTCACGGATTTCGACAAGGTTCTTGCAGGCCAAGCCCGTAACCCTGAGCGCTTTTACATCGTCAATGGTTTCCACCACAACAAACTTGTAGTCGGTGCTCTTGACAATCCTGGCAAAATGATCAGAAGGCTTTGTGGCCATACGGTAGTGGTAGAGGATGACATGATGGACACACACAACTAAGCGACGGCAACCTTCTGATCTATTTTGGGACGACCGGCGGTGTACTGGAGGTCGATGCCAACCACCTTGTACTTGTCTCGAGCAAGCAACTGCTCAACGATGTTGATGTAGTCATCCACAACGGCTAGGTCGATGGTGTACACCACCGAGAGATCCGTCTCCCTCGTGTGGGTCTCCACTTTATGCTCGCCGAACTCCATTGGAGCACCGCTAGACATCCCATCTCTATGTGTCGTCGTGGGTGTGCTTGTTCTGTTGTGGGGCACGATTGAAAGGTTGAAGAGACTAAGGTTATAATGGCCGCAGGAATTAAAGGGGAGGACGAACGACCTCGAATATCGGCATGCCCTGATGGCAGTTCTAATTTACAGCGCATAGCTCCATCATGCCGCACATAAATGCATCACGTGGCAATGCGCGCGGTGCCACTGCATGCATATGGGGCCCTCGACGCGATCATGCGTAGGCCCAACCGCATGCAGAGCACACGCGGAGGGACGCGAGCAAAGCACTCCGCGGTCGCCTCAATGGCGAGCAACCATATATATGCATATAGTAGTTGAACACACAAGGAAGAGCTGTCCACAAGCTGAGCGCGCCGACGGACGCGAGCAAAGAGCACCAATGGATGCGAGAAGAGCGTGCCGCGGCACCTAACGGTGAGAACAATGCACTATGGCGCCTAACGACGAGCAGAGCTTGCCGAGGGACGCGAGCAGAGGCCGGCATAGTGATACGTGGCAAATAAGACGAACTGTGCGAGCGATGTTAGAGACATCAAGCACGAATCAGATTAGAGTTGCCTGTGCGATACGTGGCATACAATTGATCCATCCAAGCTGTTTGTGATGTAATAAGCCGTGTGTGTTGTGGAAAAACGCTTGCTGGTATATAACCTTAAATTTAACCAACAAAATGTTAATGCATGTTGCAAAAATTATATAAATGAAAACTATGTTCAAATACGAATCCTACGATATAATCTTTAGCGACATGCATTCCTATTTTATTAGTTAAATCCTAGTTATAAAGCAGGATGAGGGTATAGTAGGTAATTAAATTGCAAATGTTTTTATTATTAACCATATGTGTATGTGTCCTTGCGTCCTCCTCTCACACGTCTTGTCACCCCGCTGCCGCAAACGGCTTTGTGCACAAGCTTGAGCAGTGCGCTGTTTTTTTGGCCAAATGGTGGTGAGCCCATTCTCGCGCAACCTCGCAGGTTCGCGTGCAAGCTTCCCGACCGACACAGTGAAATCCCCCAAAATCCCAATGCTTACCGGCCTACTATATAAACCCTCACGACCGACGAGTCCTGCTTCGCATTTTCCCCTCCCTCCCTGTAGCTTATCTTGTCTGCTTCTCCCACAATCACCAATGGCACCGGTCCGTCGTCGTTGCTTAGCCACTCCGCCATCATCAGAGGACAACTCCAGCTGGGAGGCTACACCGCGGTGGTAGCGCAGTCCCCTGCGTAGTGTAGTGTGTGTGGCATCCCTGTTGGGTGTGGGCGGAACACCCACTACACGCTCCGCCGCCGCTGCACGTTGGCAGCTGTTGCCGACCGCTATTGCCGCCACACCGCCATCGAAAGCCAGATCCATCGCCCGCTATGCCACCATGGCCTGAAGGCGGGAGGTGGCCATCATAGGCGCCACCCCACTGTCGGCCACCGTGGCCATCACCCACTCTGCCACCACGGCCCGAAGGTGAGAGGTGCTGGTCGTGGCCGCCACCCCATCATCGGGCGCCGTGGCCGCCAGCCCGCTGTCGACCGCCGAGATCATCACCTGCTCCACCATCGCCACCCGAAGGAGGGAGGCAGAGGTGGAGGCCTGCACGTGCATCAGCGACCTTGCGCGCTACATCGAGTTCCCGCGGGAGGAGAAGGAGCGCCTCGTCGAGCATGCAAAGAGCCTTACCGCAACCATGGCCGCAGCACACTCCGACACAGAGGCGAGGAATCAGGAGATCTACGAGCAGTTCGGCTACTTCAAGATGGGTCGTCTGGAGCGGTAGAGGGCGTTCAAGGTGAGTGTCGGTGAAGGTGAAGCAGCGGTAGGCACCGTATTGCAGTTTTCAAGCTCGTTGGTAGGCTGCTCCTCGTCTTCCTCTTACTGAGCACGCTCGGTAGAGGAGAGGTTGTCGGAAGTAGTACAATGCCCCTCCATAGTAGTAGTATTTAGGGGCTATTTTGTTCAGTTCATCTGACTATAGATGTGGTGGAACTGTACAAAGTAGTTAAAATTAGCTAGTATATATAGTTGAACTAGCTATTTTAGTACATGGTTGGCAACAATTGGAAAGTTTGGTTGGTTCAGCTGTCGAGTTGAACTATTTTGTATAAATTAAGAACGACTACTTAATCTATGAATGAAATCTATGCTTAATTACTGAATTGTAGTTGCAAAATTTAGATAGTGCTAGTGATTTTTAGCTGCATATTCTGACATATCGCATTGTTACAAGGATTGACAAATGGCAATGTTAGTAGATCAATAAATGTCAACCTTCCGAGTTTGACAAATGGCAATATACCCAATATGACAGATGCAAATCTTGCCATATTGTCTGCACGTGGTTGCACATGGGTCATCCGAAAAAACCGTTTGCATTGAAGGGAGGTACAATTTATGCTTGCCAAATTTTCTCTTGGCTTAGCGCCGAAGTCTCGATTTGGATACCCTATTCAATTTGAACCGTTTGCATTGAAGAGATGCACAAATCCTACTCGGCGAATTTTCCCTTGGCTTACTACGGAAGACCATATCTCTCACTTTGCATACATGTGTCCTATCTAAAACATTTGCGATGAAGAGCTGCACAAATCCTGATCGGCACATTTTCCCTTGGCTTACTGGGGAACCTGTCGCTTTACATACGGGTGTTCTATCTAAAACATTTGCGATGTTAGAATTGCAGCTATTTGTTTCAAAATGCCTTTGTTGGCTGTTATTTGAGTGCACCTTCTCTCAAAATGGACACGGAAAATACCACAACATGTCGGGTGCCATTCCATGATAGCATGCCAAGTTTCATGAATTTCAGAAGAGTTTTGGATTTACTAGAATTTAAAAACAAAGCATCTCAACGTTTTGCTGGCAATCAACAGTGCCCTGGTGTTTGAAAATCATTCCCATTCCTTGCATGGGACCTAAGCATGCACCCAAGGACACATATTTGATTTTTCAACCAATTTATATGTTGTGGAGCATGTGCATGTAGTTCAAATTTGAATTATTCACATAAAATGCCTAGAAAAGCTAGTTAATGTATAAAAAATGTCCAAACGAACCCCGAAAAATTCCAAAATTTAACACAACACTCATGTTGTTCTATGTTGACACCAGAATTTTTTTGAAAGCAATAAGAAGCAACGGATATCATTTCGTCCCCAAAGGTGGCACATTCCCTACCAAAACGACCAGGCTTGTTGTGAGAAGCTCTGGTTTGTGAGAAGCTTATACCCAAACATGCCCCAAATGGGTCATTTTTACCACATCATGTTGATGCCACTCCATGATAGCATGCAAGTTTCAAGAATTTCAGATGAGTTTTGGATTTACTTTAATTTAAAAACCAGGTATCCTAATGTTTGCGGCCGAGTGACGTGGCAGAGTGTTTGACATTCATTCCCATTTCTTGCATGGGACCTAAGCATGCAACCAAGGACATAGATTTGAATTTTCAACCAATTTATATGCATTAGAGCATGTGCATGTAGTTCAAATTTGAATTATGCACATAAAATGCCTAGAAACCCCAGTTAATGTATAGAAATGTCCAAATGAATCCCGAAAAAAATCCAAAATTTAACACAACACTGTTGTTGTTCTATGTTGACACTAGATTTTTTTCGAAAGCGATAAGAGGCAATGGATATGGTTTCGTCCCCAAAGGTGGCACATTCCCTACCGAAACCATTAGGCTTGTTGTGAGAATCTCTAGTTTGTGAGAAGCTTATACCCAAACCTGTCCCAAATGGGACAAAAAATTTACCACTTCATGTTGATGCCGCTCCATGATTGCATGCCAAGTTTCATGAATTTCAGATGAGTTTAGGATTTACTAGAATTTAAAAACCAGGTATCTCAATGTTTGTGGCCGAGTGACGGTGGCAGGGTGTTTGCCATTCATTCCCATTTCTTGCATGGGACCTAAGCTTGCAACCAAGGACATAGATTTAAATTTTCAACCAATTTATATGCATTAGAGCATGTGTCTGTAGTTCAAATTTGAATTATGCACATAAATGCATTGAAAAATCAATTAATGTATAAATATGTCCAAACGAACCCCAAAAAATTCCAAAATTTAACATAACACTCCTGTGTTCTATGTTGACACTAGACAAAAAATTGAAATCAAGAAGAGACAACTGATATCATTTTGTCGAGAAAGGTGAAACGTTCCCTACCGTAACCATGAGGCTTGTTGCGAGAAGCTCTGGTTTGTGAGAAGCTTATACCCCAACCTGCCCCAAATGGGACAATATTTTTACCACTGCATGTTGATGTCGTTCCATGATAGCATGTCAAGTTTCATGAATTTCCGACAAGTTTTCAATTTAGTATAATTTTAAAACCATGTATCTCAATGTTAGCGGCCGAGCGACGGTGGCAAAGGTGTTTGGCATTCATTCTCATTTCTTGCATGGGACCTAAGCTTGCAACCAAGGACACATATTTTATTTTTCAACTCGCTTATATATATGCACTGGAGCATGTGCTTCTAGTTCAAATTTGAATTATGCACATCAAGGCATAGAAAACTCAGTTAATGTATGAAAATGTCCAAGCAAACCCCGAAAAATCCCAAAAATTGCACAACACTCCTGTTGTTCTATGTTGACACAAGAAAAAAATTGAAAGTAAGAAGAGGCAGCAAATATCATTTAGTCCCCCAAGGTGGCACGTTCCCTACTTAAACCACCAGGCTTGTTGGGAGAGAAGCTCTACTTTGCGAGAAGCTTATACCATAACCTGCCCCAAATGGGACAATTTTTTTACCCCAACATGTTGATGCCATTCCATGATAGCATGCCAAGGTTAATGAATTTTAGACGAGTTTTGTATTTACTAGAATTACAAAAGCAAGCACCTCAACGTTTGCCGGAGAGCCACGGTGCCGTGGTGTTTGAAATTCATCCCCAATTCTTGAATGGGGCATAAGCATCAACCCATGGACACATATATATCATTTTACAACCCATTTTGGTGCACCGGAGCATGTGCATGTAGTTTAATTTTGAATTGTGCACCTGAAATGCCTTGAAAACCAAGTTAAAGTATAAAAATGTCCAGACCAACCCTGAATAATTCCAATTTTTTTAGCGACACACCTATAGTTGCATGTTCACTGCTGATAAAAGTTCTAGCAATTCAAACACCATCCTTTGTAGCTGTGACCCCATTATGTAATTCAAATCAAGACGAAAAATCAAGTAGGTCGCACACAATTTATTATCTCCAACCGTGTGAGATGCAGTAAAAAATATGTGGGAGCACCGTCGGTGTATAGTACGCATACGGCTTACCCGAGAAGGTGTGTCGGCTACACTCCATAGCCGGCGTGCCAAGCACACTAGCTCGCTCCCCAAATATCATTTCACTATTCAATCGTCGCCGGTGAAAGATGGGACGTGGACCCACTTTGTGAGGGCAACTTTGGCGGCCCCCTCCGGCGCGAACGCGGCCGCAGCCACCAGGCACATGCTAACAAGCTTCATGAGTGCGGCCGCAATCTGTGATCGGACGGCCAAGGAAGCCCAAACGGCTGCGGTTGCTTCTCAGCTAGTGGCAGCAACATCTTCCTCGGGGATAGAAACTGGCGAGAGCGGCACAACAACTGTTCGTTCCGCAGCGGCGGCCTTAGCCCTGTTGGAGGCCGCCCACAACCATGTCGAGGCCACCCACTCCCAGCTCATGGCGGTCACCACACAAATCGAATGAAGCTTCTTTGATAACGGTTAGTAACCCACGACCGAAGACTTGGCAATCGCCGAGAGCGTTCGAGCAGCCATCTGCACCCGCGCGTCATACCTAGCCACGACGGAGCCTGCCAAAGGCAATATCGCGGCCGCCCACACCAAGCTAGTGGAGGCCTATTGCAAAGATATGGTGGATGCGGATGGCGAGATGCTTGTCGAGTATGGTGCGATGGATGCCATGGAGCCCCTTCCCCAAGAGATCGTCGTGCGCGAGCTGGACATGGAGGAGGTGGCGGAGATCGACGAACACCAGCCATAGTAGTACTCTTTGTTTTGTTTAATTAAGAGTGCCGATATTTTGGTAGAGTAATGTTTAGGTCAGCTAACTCTTTTTAATTGCTGAAATTGCTCGATTAAGAAGTGTGGGTGTGCTGTAGTCTCCTTTGTGTACGCAAATTATGCAATGACGTGGATGACCACTGTAACCAGGGAAACTCGAAACAAATTTTTTTACGTTCAAGCTCATCACACACGGATTATGCTATCTGAATCGTTTGTGATGTTCACATATCGTACACAGTGCTGACTAAGGGACCGTGTCTGATGACACTTTGCGCGCCAGTTTTTCGCTGAACCGATTCAAAATTTTCGGCTTCCGCGGAAATATCTACCTCGCGGCCCCTCCCCCTTACCAAAAGCCACATTTCCCCTGTTTCCGCCTTCCTTTCCAAGTTGAAACCTTCTTGCAGCGCCGCCTCCTCGCCGACAACCCTCCATCACGCTACTCGGCCTCGTCTATCCAAGTAGTTAATCCACACCCGACCCCCATCCTCCTCCTCCTTCCACATCCCACACGCCCCGACCGTCGGCGCGACACCTTCCACCCAAATCACTGACCCTCCACCAAATAAGCGCCGCCCGAAGCCATGGTGCACATAGTATAGCTAGGAGCTCAAGGAGCATTTGGCAGCGGAGAAGAAAATCATGGCCGCACGCGAGGATGAGGTCGCGATGGCTGCCATTGGTGCCGACCCCCAGATCTTTGAGGAGCACCTCATTGTCGAGGCCACCATTGATGCCTCGCGCGCCAACGCCGTGAGGCGGTTGGCTGCTTTAAACGATAGTTCGTGGCATTTTCTCGAGGCCACCCTCGGTGCCTTCGATGAAGACTGCGAGGTGTTTTCTCAGCGTGCACGTTCTTACCTCAACTCGGGAGCCATCAGGTTGGTGCCCGAAGCGGCTCAGGAAACTCACCACTACAGCGAGGGCACCCACGATGTGGAGGCCTGGCCCTCGTCCATGTCCAAGGAGCCAATCGTCATTGATATCTCCGACAATGAGTAGTAGCTTGTCTATTAGTTCACTATAAGGATCCATGTTCAGTTTGCTAGCTACTGCCTTTCCTTAACAAATTCTAGTGAATTGCGCTATCTACTTTTACCATGCAATATGTTGCTCTAGTGTATATGTTCTATATGTCGTGCAATGTGGTGCTCACTTATTAACTGTTTGGTTAATTAGTTGTCGTGTTCAGTTAACTGCTTTTTTTTAATTCTGCAATTGTGATGTTCAATTCTTGAGGGTGCAATTTTGTATGGTCTTCCATGTGAGAAATAAATCAATTTTTCCTTACAAAATACATGAGAAACAAATACAATTGCTATATTTCCAGGTTGTCAAGCATGCTTGGTTTGGTTAACTGTGTGATCTTCTAGTATGTTGTACAATGTGCAATCTGGTGCTCAGTTAACGTTTGGTTCACTTGTTGTGGTGTTTAGTTAACTGTTTGGTTCAATTCTGCAATGCGATGTTCAATTGTTGTGGGTGCATTCTGTTATTGTATACCATGCAGAAAATAAATCGAATTTTGTTGTACTAAATACATGAGAAACAAATACAATTGCTATATTTCCAAGTTGTTAAGCATGCTTGGTTTGGTTAACTGTCTGATCTTCTATTAGGAGTATGTTATATTTTGCAATGTGGTGCTCGATTAATGTTTGGTTCATTTGTTGTGGTGTTTAGTTAACTGCTTGGTTCAATTCTGCAATGCGATGTCCAATTGTCGTGGGTAGAATTTTGTATTGTTGTGCATGTGAGGAATAATCGGATTTGGCTGCACTTAATACATGAGAAAAATATACAATTGCTATATTTCCTAGTTCCTAATCATGCTGGGTTTGGATAAATGGGTTTTCCATGTGGCTTGAATTAATCCGATGAATCTGCAATGTGCTTATTTTTCATCAACCTATTTTACTAATAGCATGCGAACTCACACTTAACCTGATCACTAACTACCATATATGTGTTGCAGGGAAACAATGGGAAGCACTGAGGTTTACAATCGAGGTTTGCACATGCATGATCCTTTGTCTAATAGCACATTATTATGAAATTGCAGGAACCATTCTAATATTTTTTTTTACAATTTGGTCTTGCACATGTAGGTCCCGACGTCAGAGGTTTTGACCCATCGTTCGACCCTTTTTGCATATGGGGAAAGGAGTTGTCCATGAGTATTAGTCAAGTCAAGAAACTCAAAAAGATTGTTAGGATAAAGAAATTAGCAACAAAAAACAACAAGATCTTTGCCTCGATAGTGAAGAAGACATCAGTTCACTACAAGATGGTACTAACTATTATACCTTGCCTTTTTTCCTTTGCCCCATTTCCAATACAGAGAAGATATTTATGCACATCCTTGTTTTTAGGCCTTTCCAAAGTAGTTCACTGATGATTACCTCTCAAACCACATGTATGGTCAAGAGGCGAGGAAGGTATTCATACAACACCCATGGTTCAATATTGAAGCGTTCCTGAAGAGGACGAAGGATGGACGGTCGATCATCCACATGCACTGGCCTAAAGTTGCAAAGACCTTCAACATCAATGAAGGCTCAATATTCGCCTACTGCTTCAGCTGTTTTCCAGATGAGATACATCTGTCTATGTACCATCTATGATGCTAATTACGAAATGATATATATGTTGCATGTGAAACTTGGTGCTGGTGCAGTTGGGTAATGGGGTAGCTGAGTGTTGAAGCTATATGTTGTTGTACTCCGATGCATTTCAATTATGAAAATGAAATATATTGTGTGCTTAATATGAAATGTCAATTAGATTAATAAATGGATTATTAATAAGAGGATAATTAGCCTGCTAATTGGGGTTTTCTATTGCAAATGATTATTGAGAAAACACCGTGGGTGATGACCTCAGGCAATACACACAGTTTCTTATAATAAACCGTGTTGGATTAATGAACAATCACACACGACATCCTCTTGAAAACTGTTTGCGTTAGGCCACCTAGCGCAAACGTTTACCACATAAAAATTGTGTGTAATGCATTGAATAACACAAACAATAAAATTGTTAATACCATGTGCAAAGGAAACACTATCACAAACGGTTTAACGGGGAAAATTGTGTGTGATGTACCTGCGAACATAAACATTTTCCTTGGAGCGACTGTGTGGGATGTATATACGAACGGAAACGTTTAGCGGGGACTAACTGTGTGGGATGAACTTACGACCGGAAACGATTTTGCCTGTATAACTGGATATTTTTAGCACTACTGTACATATAACAGTATTTGATCCCTCGTCGGTCGCACACGACCTCATTTTGCCGAGCATGTGTGCCAGGAGGGCATATCCCCGATGGTTTCTGGGTTGTGTGGGAAGGACCCCCCCTATCGCAGTCACTAACTAGGCAACGGTTCCAAATGCCATCGCGGAAAGGGGTTAAAAACCGTTTGTATAACACCTTGCTATACCATTGCACAACCACCAGGTCGTCTTCATGCATATCATCATAACAGTAGGGCTGCACCACCACCTCAAGTACGAGATTATGACCACATTCCTAAACTGAAATTGAATATTCCATCGTTTGAGGTAGATACATTCCCGATATCTATCTTACTTGGGAGTTGGAAATTGAACAACATTTCACATGCTTACAATATCCCGAGGATAGACGTGTTGCTGCTGCTGTTTGTGAATTCACTAGTTTTGCTTTTGTTTGGTGGTCTGAATATTGTAGATTATATCATGATAATATCCCTGCTACTTGGGCTTCTTTGAAAATTGCTATGCCTACTCGTTGGGTTCCACCATATTATCAACGTGAATTACTCCAAAAATTCCAGCATTTGAAACAAGGAAATTTTTTTGTAGAGGAATATTATCAGGAATTACAAACTGACATGATTCGATGTGGTATTGTTGAGGATAATGAAGCTATGCTTGCACATTTTATTGGTGGTTTAAATAGAGATATTCAGACCATTCTTGAGTATAAGGAGTATAATAATATCACTCATTTATTCCATCTTGCTTGCAAAGCTGAATGTGAAGTGCAGGATGGACATATATTGGCATGAACTATTTTTTCTGCAGGACGACCTTCATCATGGACACCGCGTGCATCATCTACTTCCACTTGTCCGGCTGCACCACCGCCTACTTCATCTAGCACTTCTAACCGTGATACAGGCAAACATGCACCGCCACCATAAGCCAAGATTACACCTTATGGTCCTACGCAGAGCTCTTCTTGATCCATGGCATCCATAGGGCCAACACATGATGTTATATGTCGTCGTTGCACTGGTCGTGGTCACTATGCAAGCAAATGCCCATCTCAGCATGTCATGATCGTTACCGAGGACGATGGGTATGAGTCCGCTAGTGATTATGATGACAAGAATCTGGCTCTTACTACGAGTGAAGAGCACGATGAAGATGATTCTGAAAAAGAGACGCAATACATGGCTGCTGAAGATGCTGATAGGTATGGAACTTTAGTTTCTCAATGTGTTTTGAGTGTGCAGGTCATACAAGCTGAGGAAAATCAGAGGCACAATTTGTTCCATACAAAGGGAGTTGTGAAGGAATGTTCTGTTCGCGTCATTATTGATGGAGGGAGTTGCAACAACTTGGCTAGCATGGAGATGGTGGAGAAGTCGTCTCTCACCACAAGACTACATCCACATCCTTATTACATCTAATGGTTTAACAACAACGACAAGGTTAAGGTAACACATACTGTTCTGTGCATTTTAGTATCGCTACATATGCTGATTATGTTGATTGTGATGTGGTACCCATGCAAGCATGTTCCTTATTACTTGGTAGATCATGAAAATTTGATAAAAAATTATGTACACCATGGTAGAAACAATCATTATACTCTTGTTCATAAGGATAAACATATTACTTTTCTTCCTACGTCTCCTGATTCTATTTTGAAAGATGATGTTAATAGAGCTAGTAAAGCAAAACAGGAGCAAAATAAGAGTGAAAATCAGATTGTGGCTAAAGAATTTGAGCAACAAATGAAACCTAGTAATAAACCATCATCGCATGTTGCTTCTGAAATTTAGTTGAAAAGTGGATGTTTACTTGCCACCAAATCTGATATTGATTTAGATTTCAGCAAACATTTACTATGCTTTTGTGTGCAAAGAGGCATTATTTTCATTCGAGGACGTGCTTTCCTCTTTGCCTCCTGCTCACACTAACATTTTGAAGGAGTTCGTTGACGTCTTCCACATGACATGCCATCGGGATTACCACCTATTCAAGGGATTGAGCATCAAATTGATTTTATATACCGGTGCATCTCTACCCAACCATGTGCCATACCCTACCAATCCAGAGCAGACGAAGGAGATTATGCGTCAAGTACAGGAGCCGTCTGAAAAAGGTTATATACGCGAATCTCTTAGTCCTTGTGTTGTTCCTATTATACTAGTTCCAAAAAAGGATGGTACATCGCGTATATGTGTTGATTGTAGAGGCATTAATAATATTACTATTCATTATCATGATCCTATTCCTAGGTTAGATGATATGCTTGATGAATTGAGTGGCTCTACAATATTCTCCAAAGTTGATTTGCGTAGTGGATACCATCAAATTCGTATGAAATTGGGAGATGAATGGAAAACAACATTTAAACTAAGTTCGGCTTATATGATTGGTTAGTCATGCCTTTTGGGTTAACTAATGCACCTAGCACTTTAATGAGATTAATGAACGAAGTATTACGTGCTTTCATTGGACGCTTTGTGGAGTCTACTTTGATGATATACTGATTCATAGTAGATCTTTGGACGAACATTTGGAACATTTATGTGCTGTTTTTATTGCGCTACGTGATGCATGTTTGTTTGGTAACCTTGGGAAGTGCACCTTTTGCACTGACTGAGTATCTTCTCTTGGCTATGTTGTTACTCCACAGGGAATTGAAGTTCATAAGCCAAGATTGAAGCTATTGAGAGTTGGGTGCAGCCCAAAATGGTCACACACGTGAGGAGTTTTCTTGGCCTCACTCGATTCTATAGGCGTTTTGTGAGAGATTTCAGCACCATTGCTGCATCTCTCAATGAGCTTACGAAGAAGGATGTTCCTTTTTTTGGGGTACCACATAGGAAGAAGCCTTCACGGTATTGAAAGATAAGTTGACACATGCTCCTTTACTCCAACTTCCTGATTTTAATAAGACTTTTCAGCTTGAATGTGATGCTACTGGAATTGGATTAGGAGGTGTGTTACTACAAGATGGTAAACCTATTGCATACTATTCTGAAAAATTGAGTGGGTCTAGTCTAAATTATTCTACTTATGATAAGGAATTATATGCTCTTGTTCGGACTTTGGAAACAGGGCAACATTATTTATGGCCCAAAGAATTTGTTATACATTCTGATCATGAATCTTTGAAGCACATCAAAAGTCAAGCAAAACTGAACTATAGACATGCTAAATGGGTTGAATCCATAAAGAATTTCCATTATGTCATTAAGCACAAGAAGTGCAAAGAAATTATTATTACTAATGCATTGTCTCGTTGTTATACTATGCTTTCACAACTTGACTTTAAAATATTTGGTTTGGACACCATCAAAGATCAATATGTGCATGATGGTGAATTTAAAGATGTATTGTAGAATTCTAAATAAGGGAGAACATGGAACAAGTTTGTCGTTAATGATGGATTTGTGTTTCGTGTTAACAAGCTATGCATTCCAGCTAGCTCCGTTCGTATTTTGTTGTTGCAGGAGGTGCAAGGAGGAGGATTAATGGGACACTTTGGCGTGAAGAAGACGGATGACGTACTTGCTACACATTTCTTTTGGCCAAAGATGAGATGAGATGTTGAGCATTTTGTTGCTCGCTACACTACATGTCAAAAAGCTAAGTCACGGCTCAATCATCATGGTTTATATATGCCTTTGCCTATACCAGTGTTCCTCGGGAGGATATATCAATGGACTTTGTTTTGGGTTTACCTCGGACGAAGTAGGGGAGGGATAGCATATTTGTCGTCCTGGATAGATTTTCTAAAACGGCACACTTCATACCATGTCATAAAAGCGATGATGGTGCTAATGTTGCTGATTTGTTGTTTCATGAAATTATTCCCTTGCATGGTGTGCCAAATACGATTGTTTCAGATTGTGATACTAAATTTCTTAGCCACTTTTGGAAATGTTTATGGGCTAAATTTGGGACTAAACTATTTTTAGTACTAGATGTCACCCCCAAACTGATGGACAAACTAAAGTAGTCAATAATACTTTGTCTACTATGCTTACGGTTGTTTTGACGAATAACAAGAAAATGTGGGAAGAATGCTTGCCTAATATTGAATTTGCTTGTAATCTTTCACTCCATTCTACTACTAAGATGTGCCCTTTTGAAATTGTGTATGGTTTCTTACCTCGTGCACCTATTGATTTGTTGCCTCTTCCATCTCCGGAGAAGGTTAATTTTGATGCTAAACAACGTGCTGAATTGATCTTAAAAAAGCATGAGTTAACTAAGGAAAATATTGAGCGCATGAATGCTAAATATAAACGTGTTGGAGATAAGGGTAGAAAATGTGTTGTCTTTGCACCTAGAGATCTTGTCTGGTTACATTTTCGTAAGGATAAGTTTCCTTATTTGCGCAAGTCAAAGCTAATGTCACGTGCTGATGGTCCTTTAAGGTGTTTGAAAAAATAAATGATAATGCATATAAACTTAAGCTGCCTATTGATTTTCGGGTTAGTCCCACTTTTAACATTGCATATTTGAAGCCTTATTTGGGTGAGGATGATGAGCTTCCGTCGAGGACGACTTCATTTCAAGAAGGGGAGGATGATGAGGACGTCAATACCACTGTTACACCCACAACCCCTGCGACTATACATACTGGAACAATTACTAGAGCTCGCTCACGCCAATTAAATTACCACATACTTTAGTTTCTTGGTAATGATTCTAATGTTATGAGAATATGATGCTACCTAAATTGGATACATTTGTTTTGCTTATGGACAAAGGGCCTAGCTTGGACAAGAAGGATGAAATTTGGAGCAAGATCAAGCATGGAGATGAGGGCATGCGCAAGGGGAACAACACCAGCGTTTCAAGTGGGGATTTCAGGACTCTGAAGCCACCATAATGAGTGGATGAAGGCTTGGATGAGATATACAAGATGCTACTTCATAAATTTCGTCCAGAGGCTATTATAGGTGCCGTGTCACCTTTTTATTGGGCCATGCCCATGTAATTTTGAAATACTTTAGTATAGGCTATTTTTAGAGTTCGTATTTGTGGGGAAAAGGAGTTAGGATTGGTTTCGTATCCCTTTTCCAAGGGGTCACGAAATCCCCCCTATTCCTCCATATATACAGCCCTTAGGGCATCGTTTAGACTTTGGGTTTTGTTTAGACTAAAAGTTCGCCATAGCTGCAACTTCGCGTACTTCATTTCTGTTCAACGACCAGACCAAGACGTCACAGAACCCCACTTTCGTCAATAAAGTTCTCCTCTTATATTCGCAATATTCAGATTGCAATCTCGGTTTGTTGCTTATTCTTTTTTTTCTTGTAGGAAACAGACCCTCATGGTTAGGTTGATCATTCTCCGACGTGGTCACTAACCCTCGAAAGTTGGTTTAGTGATTGCTAAGGCGCGACGTCTCGCACGTTCATAGTTGGGTCGTCAAAGTTGACTACTACAGAAAATGATTGCTATCTCATCGAAACATCGGGACACCTTCACCTCTATCAACAATCTTGCCTACAAAAGAACAAAACAATTAGTTTCACATTTACATAAAAAAACATGAATAAGAGTGGAGGAGGGAGGGAGCGATGTACTTCAACATAATCATTTGGCTGAAGTTGGACAGTCACTTGTTTCAACATAAAGCCATCAAGCATCAGAGGATTTAACTGAAAGTGCAAGTTATCGACTAGAGGGGGGTGAATAGGCTATTTTTACGAAAGTCTTCAAAACACGAGGGTTTTGAAGAAAACCAATAGAAATGAACCAATAGTTACACAGCGGAAGACAGAACTAACATGTATCGAGATGGAAGATATAACTGAAGCTAAACAGACAGCGGTTTTCACACAGTGAAGACTAAATAAGCGGATGTGCAATGGCTTCACGAAGACAAACTGAAAAGTAAAAGAGAATAGGGATAGAACCAGTAGCTTAATGGAGACAAGGCTTTGGTAGACCAGTTCGAGTTGCTGTCTCAACTGTACATCTGGTTAGGGCGGCTAGGTATTCAAACCTGAGGACACACAACCCTCACCGTATTCCCCTTGAGCTAAGGACACACAGTCCTCGCCCAATCACTCGGGTAAGTCTTCAAGGTAGACTTCTGAACCTTCACATACTTCGTTCACTAGCAGTCCACAGTCACTCTAGGATGCTCTGAACGTGACGCCTAGCCAGCTGGAGGAAGCACATTCCTCAAGTGTAACAAGTCTTCAGGTCATACAGACAGAAAGACTTCAATGATGCTTAACTCTCTTTGGCTTTGGGTGTTTTGGGTTTTGTCGTCAAAAGGATATTTTCTCCTAAAGGGTTTGGAGGTGGGTTGCTCTCAAACGACAAAAGCCATGCACTAACTCTGAGCAGCCCCCAATTTATGATGTAGGGGGTGGGCTATTTATAGCCATGAGGCAACCCGACAGGATATGTCCGAAATGACCCTTGATCACTAAGGAACTGACACATGTCTAACGGTCGGATTTTGAACACACGCAGAAACCTTACTTGGGCTCCAAGTAAAGCTGACTTATCCAGCTCTGGATAAGATTTGTTCTCATTTGTCTTCGCTAGAAGACATAGGTGTTTTGGTTGAGCATCACCTCAGTTGTTTAGCTGTGTTGACTTGGACCCCACTTAACAGTACGGTGGTTCCTATAACTCAAGAAGGAATAAAAAGAACTACGAAAGAAACTATGTCTTCGCGTTCTATAGTCTTCAATGAATGTCTTCATAGGCCATTATATTCACGTGAATGTATTCACGTACCACCATTAACTTCAATGCCTTCACACATTTTTAGGGGTCACCTCTGGAAGTTAAACCAAATCTGTGAGGAACTATTACCTGTGTTATCCTGCAATTCTCACAAACACATTAGTCTCTGAACGTCGTTTGTCGTCAATACTCCAAAACCAACTAGGGGGCACTAGATGGACTTACAATCTACCCCTTTTTGGTAATTGATGACAAACAGGTTGAAGTTTTCAACGGGGATAAAAATACGTGATATTATCGATGGCTTCATAAAATTGAGAGGGCTCCCCCTAAAGATGTGCACATAGTAGTTTTGCTTTTAAATGCAAAGGCACATGGCAGGTTTTGCTTTGTGGAGATCCCCCTCAATTTTATGAAGACAAACCATCATGCATACAAGGATGAAGTGAAGATAATGAGATGCATAATGGGAAATGGGCGTATGCTGAATGACTTCATGCGCATAAGATAGATATTTAACCAAGGAGAAGAAACAACAGCAAATGTAGCAGACGACCATCAAGTTTTAAGTGTTACAACTCAAGAGCCAAATGTTCCAAAACGAGAGTTGTAAGTACTTAGCAAAAATAAAGCAGCCGACCCATATATGGACCCGCTTGAAGACTATCAACTCATATGCTTCTCCCCTTTTTGTTAGTAAGAACCAAAAAGGTTTGAAGACATAGAGTATCTATGCGTTCCCATGCCTAGAAGATGCTGGGGCAGCCTGGTCGATGTTGGAGTTTGGTGGTGCAGAGGGGCCTGACGTAGAATCATGCTGTAGTGAAGCGATTGCTGGAGAAGTGGCGTCGTCTTCTTCATCGATGACTCGAGCAACAACAGTTGCGGCCAAAGATGAATACTCAGAATCTTCAACGGACGGAGTTGGAAGCCAAGTCGCAGCTTGCGGAGGGCTGGAATCAAACTTGAAGTGCTCGGTGAAGCCACCGGCTTCAAGATCAGCTTCAGAGCATAGCAGGGTAAGGCTCTTCCAGGACCACCGACATGCTTCATGTGCAACAAATGAATTATTGGTTGCCAAGTTGTCAATGCGATTGACATCTGTGAGAAGACTTTGCATTTGGCGCTTCATCCAGTCATGATGCCTATCGTGCTTCTAGTGAAGTGAAACAAGAAGCTCTCGGTCATTCAGGACACGAGTATGCTTTTTCGGCCGTTGAGCAATAGTGCTTCCAGTGGCATCAGTGTTGTCACACCCTGATTTTCATGTCACATTGCTTCAGCTTGTTTTCATGTTAAAAATGTGGATTTGCAAAAACTTTTGAGTGTTTTTGACTTTGCTTGATTTGACTTTTGTCGGCTGGTTGCTAGTGCTCTAAAAATCAAATAAATCCTCCAACTCTTATACTTCATCTCCTTGACCCAAAACCTTTTCCCAATGATCATGCCATGTGTATAGACCAGTATAGAATTTTCTTATAAAAATATTTTGGCCAAATGGTATTTTCTAAAATTAGTTTCCCAAAAACCCCTGAATTGAGGTTTGCACTGCAAGTACCTTATTTAGGGTGTGAAAAATCTTTGAAAAAGTTTATTTGAATCCTATTAGATATAGGACTCCCAGAAACCACAAAAGTATAATTTTAAAAGTTATTTTTATATTTTATTTAAAAGCTTTTTCTTAAGGCCAGAAATGGTCTTTAATAGGGAAAAATTACTTAAACATTTCAAAAATATTTGCTAAAATTCAGGGAGACTCATAGGACATATATTGTCCATATGTAAGAGTTTCAACACATGGTCATGTTCAAAATATTGGACAAATCCTTTCAAAACCCTTTCTGGATATTTCAAGCTTTTGAAATATTTACAAAGGAAATATTCTCCAAAAATTCCAGGGAAATTCTATCATGTCATATATGACATATTTGATGATCTTGCAAAGCCTCATGCCTTGAAGATCAAGAAAACATCCTCAAACCCCTTCAAAACCATTCTGTCCATATTTGAAGTTTGAGCAACTCTACATTGCCAAACTTGTCCAAATGCTCTCAAATTTGGTGCACATGCTAGAATGGCCTAATAAGGCATCTAGACCAAATGGCACAAGATTTGGAAAAGAGCAACTTGTTCAGATCACCCAAAAACCCTTTCTGTTCAAATGCAAATTTGAACAACTTTACATTGTCAACTTTTTATCTGGAGCCTCAAACTTTGTGGGCATGTTCATAACCCCAAATGATGATGCTACACCAAGTGGTGCATCAAGGGGAGATGATTTGCTTAACTCCAACAAGGTGAAACCATTTCTGTTCATTTCTAGGGTTCACCAAAGTTACATTGGCCATTTTGCCCAAATGAGCTCAAATTTGGTGTAAGGGCCTAATTATATGTGACATTTGATCCTGTTAAGTCCCATGTCAAGTGGATGTCATTTGCTTGACCAAACACTGATCAAACACCTTCTGTTCATTTACTAAAACCAGTGTTTGAACCACTTTTACTTTTACTCCTTACCTCAAATTCTTACCACAGCCTATTCTGATCATCATCTACCCCCAGTAACATTCCCTTGGCCTAAGCTCAATTATTGGAGGGTAAAACCCCCATTTTTACCCTTGTGGACAAGCCACCTTCTTCTCCTCCTTCACCTCCCTCCTCATCCCAGTGGGTCCCCAGGGCATCCAAGACCACACAACAATTCTTTACTACTCCCTCTACCCTCTAGACACTGTTGGACACTAGAGGACATGGCCTGGAAAGCATAGACACGACCATGCCGGCCAAAGACGTGCTCTGGAGCGCGCTACAGTGCGCTCCCGCACTGTAGCCGCCCCCAATCGGCTGCTTCCGACAACCTTGGGCAGAGAGAGCATGTCCCCCGAGGTGCCCTCGACGTCCACGACCTGCAGGACGGTCGGCCCTATCCTCCCCGGTCCCCCTCCTCTCTCCATGAGCTCGCCCGGCACGTCCATGGGCGTCGCCCACGGTGCACCGCGGCTGCAGCTATAAAAGGTCTCCCCCCGAGCACCTCTTGCCGCTTCTAGACTCTCCTCTCCCCCGTGAACCTCCCAGACATCCCCAACCTCCCTCCCGTGGCCTCGTACCTCCTCCATGGCCGGAGTGCCGCCGCGGCCCCTTCCACGGCCATTCGGCCCTTGAACTCTTCGGGCCGCCCCCGACCTACCCTGGGCATCTGGATGGATGAGGCACCCCTCCCTGAGTACTCCGGTGCGCCGCACACCGCCGGAGGTGGCCGGAATCGCCGGCACAGGTGGCGGTCGGGCCTTGCTCCGACCTCGCCCGCGCGCGCGTAAGGAAGGAGCTGCCTCTCCCCTGACCCCTCCTCCGGGCGCGGCCGAGCCGCGCGACACCGCTCCCGTCTCCGGCCGGCGCAAGCTGGCGGTGTGGCGCCGGCGGCCAGCGAGGCCGAGCCTCCCCTGCCCCTCCCGTCGGGAGGAAGACGATGGCGGACGTGGGGGACGACCTGCGGCTGGGCCCCGCAGGTCAGCGACCCCGCCTGCCGCCACGTAGATTAAGTGGAGGCGGGACGGCAGGGGACCGCCTCCCCAGCGCGAAAGCGCAGCCTACAAAGGCGCCTCCGACGTCACCGCTCCCCCTGTGCACGCGGCCGAGCCATGGGCCGGCCCAGTTTCTATGCGGCTATCCTCCGCCCAGTGTGCAGCATAAGGGTATAACCCCTATTCTTTTCCTTTTCTTTAGTCTGCCAACTTCAAAAATGCCTAGAATATTCATATGAACTCCAAATTGCATGATTCAAATTTCTGGTAGCTTCTAAAATCATGCCCTATCACATAGTGCAACATGCACATTATTCCAGAAACTTTTCCTACACAAATATTTATCAAATGCCCATTTTCCACTTTCTGTGATGAACTTCAGAAAATCACAGAGAGCTCATTTTTGATCCAAATGCAGTGATTCAAATTCCTAGATGCTTGTCATGTCCAAACTTAGTTTTGGAACATTTTTAATAATAGTTTCTGTACCCCACCAATTATTGAGCCATTTCTTCCTATTTATCAGCTTTAGAAAATCCTAGGAAATTCATTTGAATTCCAAATCCAGTGAAACCAACTCCTAAATGCTTCTAAAATCATGACTTGATGATGGGTACCTTTGCTCATCATTCAAGGAAATATTTCTGTATACTTCTTCCAAATCCATAAAACCCTTTGGTTCCATCATATTGGAATGTTCCAAACTACCTATTGATCCAACACCTATGAAACCACCTTGGTCATTTCTAATATGACCAGAGGTATCCTAGAAAAGTCCAACTCCTATTTTTAGAGCACTTTTATTCTTGCTTTGATTGTGTTGCTTATTATGATTGTTTCCATCGTTAGTTGACGTAATAAATGGAGTATTCGGAGATGGACCAGAAGGTTTGAAGACTCAGAAGAATAAGGCAAGCAGCCCTTTGACCATGTTCGAGAAACCTTTTTATGCATGTCTCATAGCACCTTATTATTCAATGCATCGGAATCATGTTGAGGTGGAAACCCCTTTGGTTGCTACCCACGTTACCTTACTGTTGAAACTTGCATCAAACATGACCCTACCTTCCTATGAGGGTTATGCGGGTGGGAGTAGATAGATGTATGCTATAGTAGTTGGCTACGCAAAATGGGTCGGGTATATGCATGGTGACGGAAGCAGGATACTTTCAAAAGACTTTTCGAAAACCCCGTCGGGTGCCATTTATGCCCGAGGGAGATGGTGAGATGGGTAACCACTTGATGACGAAGTGGTGTACCGAGGAAGGTGTGTGAGTTGTTTTGAAAAACGGATTGATTTAAGTTGCGACCGTTATTCCAACCTTACATGCGCAACCACTCTACCCTTATATGGGAAAGGGCATTATTGATTACCTAGGTTGATACTAGCATGGTGCCCGCATTACTAGTGACAGGGGTGACATGAGGTCACTCTCGGGACGGGGTCGTGCTTAGATAGGCGGCCATGACTTTTTTCACAGGGCACCGGACACACCGTTGGTACCCCGTGCTTGTGATATGTGATGAATACGGAGGGAGTCTCCACAAACCTTGAGATGTGAAATGTTTGGCACGAGGCTGTTACCAATCGAGTGGACTCCATATTAGTGTCACCTAGGGAAAGATAGTGATCGGGTGCTTACCCCGGGTACTTGAGGTACCGCGGGTCGTGGATGACACGGAAGTTCCCCGGATCTAGTGGGTAAAGTGTGCAACCTCTGCAGAGTGTAAACTATTCGAATAGCCGTGTCCACGGTCATGGACAGTTGGGTAACCGCTCTTGGGCTATGTCCAATGTTTGCGAAACCTGGTGTGTGTAAGGAAACAACATGGGTCAGTGATACTGATGATGTGATACCTGAGGAAGTTACAATGAGCTTGAACATGAGTTGATTACAACTCTTTCTCGATATAATGTCTGTGACCTCCTGTTACTTGTTACAGACATATGCATATCCATGCTTACATGTTGATCATACTTGCATATGAAAAGCTAGCTTTTCGCAAAACTGCCAACCTAGCAGTAGAGCCTTGCATAAATATTCTGTTATCACACTTGGGTTGCTTGCGAGTACATTCAATGTACTCATTGGCTTGCCACTGGTTATTTTATTGGCCAGGCAGGAGAGAACAGGTTATGATGAAGATTTCTCGGTAACGAGCATGCGAGCTAGGACGCTTCCCAGTCAGAATGCCTGTAGGGTTAAGGCAGATGGCATGGGTCCCAGTTGTCTTTGAAGATTTTCCGCTGCGATGATATACTCAAGACTTGACCATTATGGTCCTATTTGTGTAACACGTTATGTAAGGATGTAAGACTCTTATTATTCAGCTTCTGTGTGTTCAGTGAGCATTGATCTCTGGGATCACTGTACACGTGCATTCGGTGATCACGACTTACGAGTCGGGGTCCCCAAAGAGCTGGTATCAGAGCCATCCTGACTGTAGGAAGCCTTAGTTAGCATGGTCGTTAGTTAGGGTAAAATTATTTCCAAAACTACTACTAGTTTTCAAAACTATCTATACTCCTCTTCCCTTCTCAGTTTTTCGAAAACTAGGCTATACTTGATCTCTTCCCCTTCAAAACCTCGGTCGCTAGAACCCTTATGCCCCAGACCACTGGATTTTCTGTAATCTTCGTGGAGTGCACCTTGTCAAACACTCGCCCACCACTTTTGCACGCGAGATTGGTGACACCACGACAAGACGATACCAACGGAAGTTACATCCTCGATGGATGAGGACATGAAGACCCAGAAGATGGTGCAACCCTAGCCTACGATGACCAGGGTATAGGTTATGCAAAATCATGATATGCATCGCTAATAGAGTAATCATGTCACGACCGTTGTTGTACCGACAACCACCGGTGGATGAGAACCTTGCCATTTGGTCCGCCTCAGTATAGTGAGCAGGAAAACGGTTCTCTTCATTCCCCGCTCTTGGTGTCGATGTTTTCATCAACGAAATCGACATGTTGGACCTCTATTATGCTTTGTTATTATCATTACATATGAATTGCCTACCTGATACCCTCGACGTCCCAGAAGGCACAAGGATCGTCATGATTGAAGAGACAAGAGGAGACAAGTCAACGCCAGCTACAAGGAGGCACCTTCACCACATCACCTCATCAGGCGAGAAGTTGTTTAAGATTCTTCAGGCACAACCCGGATCATTCATCAAGCAACTACAAGGGGCATAGCAACATCCGAGGAAGCTCAGAAGACTGCACGAGGCACAAGTCACGACACAGAGTCCGAGAACCCCTAGGGTAGGATGAGTCGTGTACCCCCTATGCGCAGTCGAGTCCATATGATGGTTCGGATAGAACCATGATTGTGTGTTGTTTGCTTTTATTCGTTTGTGTTTTAATATAAGTCGCACTTTCCCCCAGGCAACAAGTGCATGGCTATATCACCTTCCTTGCCTTGTTTCTTTTGTTTCGGCCTTTTTGCACCTGTTTGTTGCACCTGCACTATAGAACCCCCTTTAGGCATTTCCCTCCTCTACGCTGCTTCTTCCCTCTATTCTCTCTCTCCCCAATTGAAGACCCGCAAGAAAAGATGCACCAAGGATTCTACCTCGACAGCCAACTGGCACTGAAGACTTCTGCTACAACCCCATGACTAAGTGCAACTCCGTAGAGTTATGTTTAACCCTCCAGACCAGTAAACCTCTTTCCAGACCCTTTGAGACTTCCCGAGACACTCCATCACGAATCCTTAACCATGTGCCTAACTCATGGTAAGGCGTGAGAACCTGTTAAGCCTTTGTAACCTTGCACAACACTGGGTTCGTAAAGGAGCTAGTGGACACGATGAGTGAGCACATTTTCATCCTGATATAGCACGAGGTCTGACGATGCCATAGATAGACCAGTTTGAGGATATTGGACAGATGATTTGGTGGTTTATATCAGTGGCTTCGAGGAATTATCTAAGACCCTGGTGGATTATGAGGTTTTCATATCGGTGGGATCATGACTTTGGGGAAGTATGTAGGAGTACCCGTTAGGCATGAGATTTGGATTTATGTAGGTGATTCTGATTGGTATAATGCTGGATATGTCTGCATGATTCGGAGTAAGATTGGGTTTAGGCCTATGATCCTGATTATGATATCATGCTTCTCGGTGGACAGTAACCTAGGAGATTGGATTATTTGTCGGAGTTGATTTGGGGATCTATATAATCATGATCTTGAAGTTTACTTGACCCGGATGATGGGAATTTGGTGGATTTACTATCGTGATGCATAGTCGTTCCAAGTATTTGGGTATTATGGAGACTTGAGATCTTGTGGATCACCGTAGACATCGGATTTGTAGGATTGTTGGATTATGTGGTGATTGATGGAATTACCGGGCTATTGGAGTTGACCTATAGGAAGGAAACAAATCTTGGAGTGGCATATGACGTGTTTCCTTAGAATAGAGATGCATTAACTTGAGCCTTGCAAGACTAGGTTGAGTGCTTGGATTATGGAGTTTAATTTAAGCTCAGCAGCAGGTATGATCTACCTTTGGATTTTAGAGGTAGACGTACATATGGATTTGGGGATCTTAGACAAGTATAATTTTGTTAGACCGTCTCATGAGAGTCATGAGGATATGTATGGCTATGAGTGGTGATTGGAGTTGGTCTCTGCGAGAAGATGCTTTTCCGTTCGGAGTACTAGATGGGGCTATTGGCATCTCAGAAACTGTGCTTAAGGATAAGATGATATAAGTTCACTCACTCACTAGAACCCTTGAAACCCTTAAGCCCCACCGAGCCACCACCTGGTCAGATTCTGACCGCAGGGCCTTGACTCAGAGTCAGGAAGGCCTCTGCAATACTCAACTGAGACCACCACCAATACCCCAGATTACCTTGCGTACCCCTTAGAACTCATGGAGCAATTGGACAAGTTAGGTAACATCATTATTTGATGGCCTACTTGTCTGCCCAAAGACAAAGAAGAGACGGACAGCTGGATAGAAGACGGTTGAAGACCACCCTGTCAAGAAGGAAGATCTACACCGACCACCGTCATCAAGAAGAAGACTTCCGCGTCAAAGACCGGGCGTATCTGCAAACCACTCCTCCCGGAGAACCGAGCAATCCCGTGTCGAGGAACGCTCACACCAAGATGTATCAAGACTTGAAGGCACGATTCTAGTGGCACGAGATGGAAAGAGAGATTTGCAACCCATGTTGCAAAGCGTGATGTGTGCCAAAGGGTCAAGCTGAAAATCAGCGACCCGCTGGATTGCTTCAACCACTCAAGGCTTCTGAGTGGAAGTGGGATAAGGACGGAATGAACTTCGTCACGGGATTACCAAGGTCGAATAGAGGACATGACTCTATCTGGGTCATAGTCGATCATTTGACCAAGGTGGCCCATTTCATTCCTGTCAAGACCACTTATGATGGCAACCGGCTGGCAGCTCTCTACATCGACCGAATCGTAAGTCTTCACGGCATTTCCCAAGGAAATTGTGTCAGATCGAGGAACCCAGTTCACCTCAAGGTTCTGGAAGAAGTTCTGAGAAGCCTTGGGAACCAAGTATCTTTCAGCACGGCTTTCCACCCACCGACCGGAGGTCAGACTGAGGGAGTCAATCAGATTCTCGAAGTCATGACTCCGAGCCTGTGTCTTGGCATATGGAGCCAAGTGGGAGGGTTGGCTCCCTTTTTGCCGAGTTCTCCTATAACAACAGTTACCAGTCGAGCCTTCAGATGGCACCATTTGAGGTGTTGTACGGACACAGATGTCGCACACCCCTCAACTGGTCAGAGACTGGAGAAGGGCTAGTCCTTGGACCAGATATTATCCGCGCAGCGGAAGAGCAAGTCCATCTAGTCGGAGAACGTTTGGAGGCAGCCAAGTCAAGGCAATAGAGCCATGATGATACTCACCGTCGGAACATGAGTTTCCATATCAGGGACCATGTGTACCTGCGGGTAACCCCTCTGAAGGGAACCAAGCGTTTCCACGTCAAGGGGGAAGCTCGCATCAAGGTTCATTGGACCCTCTGAGATCACAGCAAGTCATGTGGTAGACGGCTCCCCAGCTAGATCTACCACCTGAGATGCTCTCCGTGCACCAAATCTTCCACGAGCCCCCACTCTGGAAGTACTTCTTACCTCCTAGCTAGCCCGATGCCCGCAAGGACATCGATCACCGAGCCTTTGGCAGCTAACCCAACCTAACCTATGCAAGAGACCCCTCAGCAACCTCCATCAAGGATGGCATCAAGCAAGAAGCCATACCATCAAGCACTTCAGGATTCCAAGGAGCACCACAGCAGAACCAACAGGAGGAAGTGAAGACTACCCCGTATCCAAGACTCCGCCTTTCTTTCCACGCCTAGTCTGGGAATCTCAGGGACGAGATTCTTGTAAGGGGGGTAGGTCTGTCACACCCTGATTTTCATGTCACATTGCTTAAGCTTGTTTTCATGTTAAAAATGTGGATTTGCAAAAACTTTTAAGTGTTTTTGACTTTGCTTGATTTGACTTTTGTCGGCTGGTTGCTAGTGCTCTAAAAATCAAATAAATCCTCCAACTCTTATACTTCATCTCCTTGACCCAAAACCTTTTCCCAATGATCATGCCATGTGTATAGACCAGTATAGAATTTTCTTATAAAAATATTTTGGCCAAATGGTATTTTCTAAAATTAGTTTCCCAAAAACCCCTGAATTGAGGTTTGCACTGCAAGTACCTTATTTAGGGTGTGAAAAATCTTTGAAAAAGTTTATTTGAATCCTATTAGATATAGGACTCCCAGAAACCACAAAAGTATAATTTTAAAAGTTATTTTTATATTTTATTTAAAATCTTTTTCTTAAGGCCAGAAATGGTCTTTAACAGGGAAAAATTACTTAAACATTTCAAAAATATTTGCCAAAATTCAGGGAGACTCATAGGACATATATTGTCCATATGTAAGAGTTTCAACACATGGTCATGTTCAAAATGTTGGACAAATCCTTTCAAAACCCTTTCTGGATATTTCAAGCTTTTGAAATATTTACAAAGGAAATATTCTCCAAAAATTCCAAGGAAATTCTATCATGTCATATATGACATATTTGATGATCTTGCAAAGCCTCATGCCTTGAAGATCAAGAAAACATCCTCAAACCCCTTCAAAACCATTCTGTCCATATTTGAAATTTGAGCAACTCTACATTGCCAAACTTGTCCAAATGCTCTCAAGTTTGGTGCACATGCTAGAATGGCCTAATAAGGCATCTAGACCAAATGGCACAATATTTGGAAAAGAGCAACTTGTTCAGATCACCCCAAAACCCTTTCTGTTCAAATGCAAATTTGAACAACTTTACATTGTCAACTTTTTATCTGGAGCCTCAAACTTTGTGGGCATGTTCATAACCCCAAATGATGATGCTACACCAAGTGGTGCATCAAGGGGAGATGATTTGCTTAACTCCAACAAGGTGAAACCATTTCTGTTCATTTCTAGGGTTCACCAAAGTTACATTGGCCATTTTGCCCAAATGAGCTCAAATTAGGTGTAAGGGCCTAATTATATGTGACATTTGATCCTGTTAAGTCCCATGTCAAGTGGATGTCATTTGCTTGACCAAACACTGATCAAACACCTTCTGTTCATTTACTAAAACCAGTGCTTGAACCACTTTTACTTTTTCTCCTTACCTCAAATTCTTACCACAGCCTATTCTGATCATCATCTACCCCCAGTAACATTCCCTTGGCCTCAGCTCAATTATTGGAGGGTAAAAACCCCATTTTTACCCTTGTGGACAAGCCACCTTCTTCTCCTCCTTCACCTCCCTCCTCATCCCAGTGGTTCCCCAGGGCATCCAAGACGACACAGCAATTCTTTACTACTCCCTCTACCCTCTAGACACTGCTGGACACTAGAGGACATGGCCTGGAAAGCATAGACACGACCATGCCGGCCAAAGACGTGCTCTGGAGCGTGCTACAGTGCGCTCCCGCACTGTAGCCGCCCCCAATCGGCTGCTTCCGACAACCTTGGGCAGAGAGAGCGTGTCCCCCGAGGTGCCCTCGACGTCCACGACCTGCAGGACGGTCGGCCCTATCCTCCCCGGTCCCCCTCCTCTCTCCATGAGCTCGCCCGGCACGTCCATGGGCGTCGCCCACGGTGCACCGCGGCTGCAGCTATAAAAGGTCTCCCTCCGAGCACCTCTTGCTGCTTCTAGACTCTCCTCTCCCCCGTGAACCTCCCAGACATCCCCAACCTCCCTCCCGTGGCCTCCTACCTCCTCCATGGCCGGAGTGCCGCCGCGGCCCCTTCCACGGCCATTCGGCCCTTCAACTCTTCGGGCCGCCCCCGACCTACCCTGGGCATCTGGATGGATGAGGCACCCCTCCCTGAGTACTCCGGTGCGCCGCACATCGCTGGAGGTGGCCGGAATCGCCGACACAGGTGGCGGCCGGGCCTTGCTCCGACCTCGCCCGCGCGCGCGTAAGGAAGGAGCTGCCTCTCCCCTGACCCCTCCTCCGGGCGCGGCCGAGCCGCGCGGCACCGCCCCCGTCTCTGGCCGGCGCAAGCTGGCGGTGTGGCGCCGGCGGCCAGCGAGGCCGAGCCTCCCCTGCCCCTCCCGTCGGGAGGAAGACGATGGCGGACGTGGGGGACGACCTGCGGCTGGGCCCCGCAGGTCAGCGACCCCGCCTGCCGCCACGTAGATTAAGTGGAGGCGGGACGGCAGGGGACCGCCTCCCCAGCGCGAAAGCGCAGCCTGCAAAGGCGCCTCCGACGTCACCGCTCCCCCTGTGCACGCGGCCGAGCCATGGGTACCTTTGCTCATCATTCAAGGAAATATTTCTGTATACTTCTTCCAAATCCATAAAACCCTTTGGTTCCATCATATTGGAATGTTCAAAACTACCTATTGATCCAACACCTATGAAACCACCTTGGTCATTTCTAATATGACCAGAGGTATCCTAGAAAAGTCCAACTCCTATTTTTAGAGCACTTTTATTCTTGCTTTGATTGTGTTGCTTATTATGATTGTTTCCATCGTTAGTTGACGTAATAAACGGAGTATTCGGAGATGGACCAGAAGGTTTGAAGACTCAGAAGAATAAGGCAAGCAGCCCTTTGACCATGTTCGAGAAACCTTTTTATGCATGTCTCATAGCACCTTATTATTCAATGCATCGGAATCATGTTGAGGTGGAAACCCCTTTGGTTGCTACCCCTGTTACCTTACTGTTGAAACTTGCATCAAACATGACCCTACCTTCCTATGAGGGTTATGTGGGTGGGAGTAGATAGATGTATGCTATAGTAGTTGGCTACGCAAAATGGGTCGGGTATATGCATGGTGACGGAAGCAGGATACTTTCAAAAGACTTTTCGAAAACCCCGTCGGGTGCCATTTATGCCCGAGGGAGATGGTGAGATGGGTAACCACTTGATGACGAAGTGGTGTACCGAGGAAGGTGTGTGAGTTGTTTTGAAAAACGGATTGGTTTAAGTTGCGACCGTTATTCCAACCTTACATGCGCAACCACTCTACCCTCATATGGGAAAGGGCATTATTGATTACCTAGGTTGATACTAGCATGGTGCCCGCATTACTAGTGACGGGGGTGACATGAGGTCACTCTCGGGACGGGGTCGTGCTTGGATAGGCGGCCATGACTGTTTTCACAGGGCACCGGACACACCGTTGGTACCCCGTGCTTGTGATATGTGATGAATACGGAGCGAGTCTCCACAAACCTTGAGATGTGAAATGTTTGGCACGGGGCTGTTACCAATCGAGCGGACTCCATATTAGTGTCGCCTAGGGAAAGATAGTGATCGGGTGCTTACCCCGGGTACTTGAGGTACCGCGGGTCGTGGATGACACGGAAGTTCCCCGGATCTAGTGGGTAAAGTGTGCAACCTCTGCAGAGTGTAAAACTATTCGAATAGCCGTGTCCACGGTCATGGACAGTTGGGTAACCGCTCTTGGGCTACGTCCAATGTTTGCGAAACCTGGTGTGTGTAAGGAAACAACATGGGTCAGTGATACTGATGATGTGATACCTGAGGAAGTTACAATGAGCTTGAACATGAGTTGATTACAACTCTTTCTCGATATAATGTCTGTGACCTCCTGTTACTTGTTACAGACATATGCATATCCATGCTTACATGTTGATCATACTTGCATATGAAAAGCTAGCTTTTCGCAAAACTGCCAACCTAGCAGTAGAGCCTTGCATAAATATTCTGTTATCACACTTGGGTTGCTTGCGAGTACATTCAATGTACTCATTGGCTTGCCACTGGTTATTTTATTGGCCAGGTAGGAGAGAACAGGTTATGATGAAGATTTCTCGGTAACGAGTATGCGAGCTAGGACGCTTCCCAGTCAGAATGCCTGTAGGGTTAAGGCAGATGGCATGGGTCCCAGTTGTCTTTGAAGATTTTCCGCTGTGATGATATACTCAAGACTTGACCATTATGGTCCTATTTGTGTAACACGGTATGTAAGGATGTAAGACTCTTGTTATTCAGCTTCTGTGTGTTCAGTGAGCATTGATCTCTGGGATCACTGTACACGTGCATTCGGTGATCACGACTTACGAGTCGGGGTCCCCACAAGTGTTGGCACAATGTGGAAGGCGCAGTTGTCCAGCCAGATGATAAGTAGGCACATTTGCATTTGGCACGTACACATTGTCATCCTGCTGTGTGAAGCTTTGGTGATCAACATTGTGCAGGTGAAGTGGTTGCTTGGCTGGCTCAGCATAGATGGCTTCATAAGATGTATCAACCTCTGGCAAGAAGACAACATGGTTTCGTGCAGAGGCTTGATAGCTGACAGTAGAATGAAGCTTGATGAGCCTCATGATCCAAGGAGCGTAGAGCTTGAGGCCAAATAGATCAGTTGCAGAAGCAACCAGTTGGCAAATGAAGAAGTCATGAGTGTTGAAGCGGATGCCATTGAGAATGTGGAAGATCAAAGTCTTCTTGACTCCAGTTAGTGCAGCCTCAGATGAGTGTCCTTTGATAGGCCAGAGAGTACGCCTCAAATATGGTATATTGTGCGAGGCAGGTACTCAAGGTCTTGGACAAAGAACTCCTTTGGAAGATCAGCATCAGGAGGCAAAGGCTTCATCATGCTGAGCATTTCGCTCATGTTGGGTTCAGCTTTCTTGAAGACGCTCTGAAGCTCTTTCTGATGCAGAGAACAGCCTGGTTCGTATAACTCACCAGGAGTGGGCAGGGAAGTAAGCTCAAGTAGTGTCTTAGCATTGGCTTCATAGTGATTGTCATAGTGATTGTCACCTGACATCCACTCAAGGACCCATGTCTTCGGATACCTGCTGCATCCTCTGAAATGCAGAGTGGCGTAAAACTGCAGCAGAAGCTCTTCATTCTAATGTTCTTTGGCAGTGACAAAAGGAAGCAAACCAACTTCTCTGAAGCAATCAAGGGCTTCCTCAAGGCAGGGCAGTCCAGCAATGGCTTCACAATCCAGACGTTGATGCGAAAAGATCCGGTCCTGATTGTACACATGAGTAATAGCACCGTTGCTGAAAGCTCCAGAACCTGTCAGAAGAAATCTTGGGCTTCTTGTAGGGGTTCTTAGCAGAATCAAAGAATGTGTTGTTGGCCCTGAAGCTAAGCACACTGAATGACCCTTGTGTAGAGGCGGTGCTGGGAAGCCAAGGCAATCTGGGATTTGGCTTTAGAGTCTGAGGCCTTCGCGCCGCATGATAATCATATTGAGGTCCTAGGGCAACGGGAAGCTTCAGAAGTGGCCACTTGACGGTGACAAGCACATCATCTTTATTGAAAGCTTGGGCCATTGTGTAGGGCACAAATGATGTAGAAGGTACTTCAGGAGCAGTGACTTCAGGTGCAATCACTTCAGGGGCAACCACTTCAGGCACAGTTACTTCAGGGGTAGCAGTGGCTTCTTGCTGCGCAGAGGCTTCAGTCATGACAGTGTCATGTGCTTCAGCAGTCACAGATGTATCAGCCACATTTGCTTCAGGTGCAGTGGCTTCAGGCTGAGTTGCATCATGTACAACAGTTTCTTGGGGAGTAGGTTCTTGCATGACGGGCACTTCTTCTGGGGAAGCAGAGTCTTGCGGAGGGGGGGGGGGGGG
>LR738714.1:358570687-358728822 GCA_902687465.1 Secale cereale | reverse complement strand
ATCGGTTGATGCAGCCGGAATGTCTTCAGTCATCGTGGCTTCAGATTCATGAGCAGACTTTGAAGGAATGTCGTCAGGGAACACTTGACGTGCCACTGAGCTAGAGTTTTGCTCTCCATCTTTAGGAATGCTTGACATGGAGGCCTGAGGTCTGAGACCTTTGCGAAGCCTACAGAATTTTGGCGACGCAATTGGTGAAGCATCTGCATTGATCTTCTCCATTTCATCTTCTGGTGTTGCGGTTGGAGTCTCAACTACCGGAGTGGTAGCTGAAGACGGCGGAGTGCGAGGAATAACTTCATGTAGGGGGGTGTTCGGATGTTGCTCTTCCCAATATTCATCCTTAGTCATTGGTGTTGTGGGACCGCCAATGCTTATGAGTTCACTGCTCGTGGGAGCAGGGGATTGAACAGGTTGGGGTTCAAGCTGAGGAAAAACTACATCATCCACATTGTCGTCATGACCAATGTCTTCAGCTGCGAGTGAGTCAGCAGCTGGGATCTCTTCAGTCCGAGGAGCCTCTCTGGGAGCGGTCTCATGTACAACTAGACGTCTTTCTCGTTTGGAGGAGGCAGGTAGGGCATCAGAGATATGTTCAACAACCAGTGGCTCTGAGGAGGAAGGGTGAGGCTGCTGTGAAGCCTTTGAAGACTTGAGCTTTTGCTTCTTCTTGGAGGAGCAGCAGCAGAGGCATCATGATGCTTGCGTTTCTTGGCTTCAGCTTCAGCCTGCCTCGTGTTCTTCTGAGCAGAAGCTGCTGAAGGAACCTTTGGCTTCGCGCTAGTCATGCTGTCGGGGAAGACAATGCTTGGGCGTTCCTTCCTTGGTGGTTCAGTGTCTTCAGCAGCAGGCTTCTTGTTCTTCTTGGGTTTCTTAGCGTCCAACCTTGGATCAATGCCAGGACAGCCAAGAGCTTTTCGCTTTAGAGCTTCATTGTGGGCCTGGACGCATTTCTCAGCATAGTGCTCGAGACGGTCCCTTGAACCCTTTGCCAGTTCACGGCGCTTGGCAAACTCAGCCATGAGGTCAGTCATGATGGTCTTGAAGCCTTGAACTTCTTGAGCGCTGAGACTTGCCATGTGTTTCTTGAACAGAGCCTTCTCATGATCTATTTTGTTCTTTTGCTCAATCACTTTCTGTGCAATAGTCAGTTCTTGAGCAATGTACCCTTGAAAGGTTACACTGATGTCAATTGGGAGCTGAAGATCATCAAGAGAAAGAGAAGTATCTTCAAGCCATTCATCAATGAAGTTGTTGATAATTTCAGCGTCAAAGAGAGGCAGATCATTGAAGATCTTGGCCTGTTGCTTGCTCTTAATCAGCATCTCCAATACATCATCAGCAAGATCTTCATCACTGGACAGATCTATGATGTCATCATGATTGCACAGAATGCTTGCAGGAGTGAGTCCTTGGCCAGATGGCTTCACAAGCTGCTTGGAGCGCTGGGAGATGCGAGAGTGTTCTTCAGACTGTACACTGGATTCAGGAGGTACAATTTTCGGAGGCTTCACATTTGAAGCTTTTGGTGCAACAATAGGTTTGGAAGCCTTTGATTTCTTCTTTGGCCTTGCAGACTCTGGAACAACTTTAGGTTCCATATCCTCAGCTGCATCTTCCATAGTTGCCCTTTGAGCATTAATGTCGGAAAGCAATCCATCGAGGTCATTGAAGGGACCTACATGATTGTCATTGGCTTCGCGTGAGCCATCAGGCCATGGCCGAGATGGGCCAGGATTGAAGTTGATACCTAGTTCTTTCCTGTTGTGAGTGGCAGAGTTCTTGGCAAATTTGTAGTTCTCTTCAAACAGATCATCTTCACGACACCATCGAAGACTGGATGGGTCTGCATCTGAAGGCATGGGTCCTCTGACCATGCATGGGAAGAAGCTATTAGCAATGGCTTCAGACTTAGTCTTGGGCTGGAGCTTTTTGTAGACGATATCACCCCAAGGAGGACGAATGGCATTCTTGGACGCATACTCAGGGGTAACAAACCAGTACAGACACCATTGCTCTGCCCAATGTCTTCGAATCCATTGGATTCGAGACTTCCGTTCTATGTAGGATTCTTCTGGGTCAGATTTGTACATCTTGAACAGATCAGGAGGAAGATCTTTGGCGGTGTCAGTACGTCTCTGCCTGCCACCCTTCTTGGATTGTTTCTTTGAAGACATAGTGTTCAGACTGAAAGGCTTCACGCTATAATTTATCTTCCTACGACTAGTCAGACAAGAGCTGGCTTCAGGTGATTCAATGTGACGCTGTAAGAATTCTGGAAATGAATGCAGACTATGAGAACCAAGGGATTCCCCCACGGACATGTACCTGTGACAGAATTAGAGATGCGAGGCAGGGGGAAGAGGTCATATGCATTCTCAGAAGATTTTGAAGATTAAAGAGTATTGAAGACATTGACCTCATAGTGCGAAGACATTCACTTATATGTGCAGAGTTGGTTCCAGATTTGTACAAATCCATGAATAAGTACAAGTGAGGAATCTAACTAGTAGTGTCGCATAAGTGAATATGTTTGCATCATATGAGAGATGAGTAGATAAAAACAGATCTTAAAAGAACAGAAACCACTTGTGGTGAAGATTTATGAATTTGACGGATCAAAGCAGCGGTAAAAATAGAGATCTATTTACCGCAATGAAGAACTGATTGACGGGAAAGGTGGGATGCCGAGAAGATCAATCTCTCGTGCCCTAACTTGGCGGCGGAAGACACCTACGATGGCGGCGGAGAGATGAGGTCCACGGCCGGCGTGACGACGACGTCGAAGAGGTCGCGGCAGCTAAGCGCTTCGTCTCCGGCGTCGACAGGAGCTAGCTGTGGCGCTAGGGTTGAACGAGGTGGCGAGAGGTGGGAGAAGTAAATAATGACCGCGAGGGGTGAATATTTATAAGGAGAGGTGATGGCGCAGTGCAATTACGCTGGTGCCCCTAGCGGGTCACATTTGGCCGACACATGGTTGGCATGCATCTTATGGAGAGATGAGCCACGATCCCACGCCCGCTAGGTATGTCGGATGCACGTTTTGATTCCTCCGGATTTCAGGCACAAAGGGACATATCATTAAAAATATTTTAAACGTTTGTCTTTGTATCTTCAGCTGACAAGGACACAGTGAAGACATTCAACAAGTGTCAATATAATGCATATGAAGAGATAGAGAGAGTTAGAGAGATATAGCAGAGAGGGGAACAGGGTCCGATCACATTCACTTAGATCAATGAAAAATCCGAAGACATAGCTATAAGTGAATACTGTAGAGGACAGAACATATATATATGTATACAGAGAAAACCAATCATCACAACACTGAAAAAATGAGTTTTGAAGACAACAAATTTTGAAGACAAACACGGTGTGAAGATAAATCAGTTATGACGCCAAATGAAATCTCCCGAAAAGTTTGGTGGTGGCGTTACCCACCGTATAGGAAGTATTAGACTAGGACACGGCGCACAATTATCATGGCGCTCCAGAGTCAATTTCCATATTAACGTATTCACACTCAGAGTGTAAGTCTTCATGAATTGAAGACATACGTTACTTAGTGTGTTGCACATCTAAGTCGTCAAAATGCATAAGCGTTAGGATGTGTGTCGAATCACATGACATTTGAGGATTCTAGGATATTTAGCTCACACTGCAGCTTGCAAAACCTCTTCTCATCCAAGGGCTTAGTGAAGATATCTGCCAGTTGCTCTTCAGTATTGACATGAATTATTTCAATATCCTTCTTGATCACATGATCTCTGAGAATGTGCTGACGAATTTCAATGTGCTTTGTCTTCGAGTGCTGAACTGGATTATGAGCAATCTTGATGGCGCTCTCATTATCGCAGTAGAGAGGAACCTTTTGCATGTTGAAGCCATAATCCTTGAGAGTTTGCTTCATCAAGAGGATATGATCACAACAAGATCCAACAACGATGTATTCAGCTTCAGCTGTGGAGAGGGACACTAAGTTCTGCTTCTTTGCAGACCAACAGACAAGAGATCGTCCAAGAAAGTGACATGTGCCTGAGGTGGACTTGCGATCCACTTTTTCACCAGCATAATCAGCATTTGAGAATCTGACTAGATCAAATATAGAGCCCTTGGGATACCATAATCCTAGTGTGGGGGCGTGAGCCAGATATCGAAGAATTCGCTTCACAGCGAGGTGATGCGATTCCTTTGGTGCCGCTTGGAATCGGGCACACATGCAAACCCTAAGAATTATAGCAGGCCTAGATGCACATAAATAGAGTAAAGAACCAATCATAGAGCGGTATACCTTTTGATCGAACTCTTTACCATTGTCGTTGGAGCCCAATTCACCTTTAGTTGGCATTGGCATCGTGTACCCTTTGCAATCTTGCATTCCAAACTTCTTCAGGCAAGCTTTGAGGTATTTCTCTTGAGATATGAAGATGCCATTCTTCTGTTGGCAAATTTGGAGAACAAGGAAAAACTTTAGTTCACCCATCATAGACATCTGATATTGCTCCTGCATCATGTATCCAAACTCATCGCTGTATCTTTTGTCAGTGCATCCAAAGATTATGTCATCCACATAAATCTGACATACGAACAGTTCTCCATCATATGTCTTCGTGAAGAGTTTGGGATCCAATGATCCAGGTTTGAAGCCTTTGCTCTTCAAGAAGTCTTTGAGTGTGTCATACCATGCACGAGGAGCTTGTTTGAGTCCATACAATGCTTTCTTTAGCTTGTAAGCCATGTCAGGATGCTTTGGGTCTTCAAAGCCTGGAGGTTGTGCAACATACACTTCTTCTTCAATTTTCCCATTCAGGAATGCGCTCTTCACATCCATTTGATACAGAAATATGTTATGATGTTTGGCGTATGCTAGCAGTATGCGAATGGCTGCAAGTCTGGCAACAAGAGAAAAAGTTTCATCGAAGTCAATCCCTTCTACTTGAGTATAGCCTTGAGCAACGAGACGAGCCTTGTTTCTGACGACTTGTCCATTTTCATCTTGTTTGTTGCGGTAGATCCACTTGGTGCCAATGATGTTATGTTTCCTTGGATTAGGACGCTTTACCAATTCCCAGACATTGTTTAGCTCAAACCGTTGAAGCTCTTCTTGCATTGCTTGAATCCATTCCGATTCCCTAAAGGCTTCATCAACTTTCTTGGGTTCAGATATTGAGACAAATGCAGAGTGGCCACAGAAGTTTGCTAGCTGAGTTGCTTTTGAGCGAGTGAGTGGACCAGTTGCATTGATGCCATCAAGAATCTTTTCAATTTGAACTTCATTTGCGACTCGTGGATGAGCTGGGCGAAGACTTTGCTCATTCTGTTGATTGTCTTCACGTTCAGTGTTAACTTCAGGCTGAGCATAGTCTTCGGAGTTGTTGGGTGGAGAGATGATGATTTCATCTTCAGTTGGTTCCTCGGTGGGTATGATTTCGCGTGTACCCATTTTTCTGATAGATTTATTTGGAGAGGCTTCATCTAGCACATTTGACAGGTGCACTCTTTGCGAGCCGTTAGTTTCATCGAACCGCACATCTACGGTTTCAAACACTTTATAGTGAAAGAGATTGAAGACCCGATAGGTGTGCGAGTCCTTTCCGTAACCAAGCATAAAACCTTCATGTGCTTTCGGTGCAAATTTGGAAGTGTGGTTTGGATCCTTGATCCAGCACTTAGCACCGAAGACTCTGAAATAACTTACGTTTGGCTTCTTACCAGTCAGTAGTTCATATGTTGTTTTCTTGAAGAACTTATGAAGATAAACTCTGTTGATGATATGACATGTAGTATCAATGGCTTCAAGCTAGAATCTTCTTGGTGTCTTGTATTCGTCAAGCATAGTGCGTGCCATCTCAATGAGAGTTCTATTCTTGCGCTCGACTATGCCATTCTGCTGAGGTGTGTATGGAGCTGAGAACTCATGTGTAATGCCCAATGTATCAAGATAGGTGGCGCGACCAGTATTCTTGAATTCAGTTCCATTGTCACTTCTGATGTGCTTGATCTTGATGCCATAGTTGTTCATGGCTCTTTGCGAAGCGTCTGAAGACATCCTGCACTTCAGTCTTAAACAGGATTATGTGCACCCAAGTGTATCTAGAGTAGTCATCAACTATCACAAAACCACACAGGCAAGCAGTAGTAGTGAGTGGGGCCAAATAGGTCCATGTGAATCAGCTCGAAGGGACGGGTTGTGGTCATGATTGTCTTCGAGGGATGCTTGGCCCTAGTCATCTTTCCAGCTTCACAGGCACCACATAGATGATCTTTCTTGAACTTGACACCCTCTATGCCTATGACATTCTTCTTCTTGACGAGAGTGTGTAGGTTCCTCATGCCAGCATGACCAAGTCTTCCAACACTCTGAAGCTTTTGCAAGAAGACATACCGCGAGTTCTGGTCCTGCAGAGAAATCTATCATATACAGATCACCTTTTCGATGTCTTTCGAAGACTAGAGATTTGTCAGATTCCATAAGCACAAGGCAACGATTTTCCAAATATCACAATCATATTTAGATCACACAACATGGATACTGACATTAAGTTGTATCCAAGTGATTGAACAAGCATTACTTTGTCCATGTGTTGATCTTTTGAGATAGCAACTCTGCCAAGTCCTAGTACCTTGCTTTTACCAGTGTCAGCGAATGTGATGTGACTTTTGGGAGAAGGACGTAGAGTTGAGTCCATGAGAGACGTCGATCACCAGTCATGTGGTTAGTGCATCCACTGTCAATTATCCATTCAGTGGTTTCCGAAGCAGTACCCTACAGATTAGTTAGCGACATAGTCTTCACAAAGAGAAGTGTGAAGCATATACATTTGACGAACAAGTGGGTTATGGAAGTTTAGATCTTGGTCAGTCACGATAGGAAACTTGTCATGAAACCATGGGACGAAATACATGGTTAAACCATTTGGACATTTGATCCTGCGTCCCAAAAGATGTTTAAGGTCCCCAGCATTGGCGTCGGAAGATGATTTTCGGCTGGAGACCCTTCCCTGCAAGAGAAGTTAATTTTTATTAACCACCCACATCTTTAGGGTGGTTTAGAAGCAATAAGTCTAAGAGCAACATCTGAGAATTTTGGCTTGGGAGCCCTAGCAAATAGCCTTGCAGGAGGTGAATAATACTCATATGAAAAAGCAGAAAAGTTCTTCGTTTTATGAACATGGCGGTTTGATGAAACACGCTCATATTCATAGGTCCGAGTATGATTTCCCTACAAAACATTGCCGTTAGGGTGACTGTTGAGTCCTCAGTCTGTATGAAGCCTTTGGACCATATGAAGCCTTTGGTCTGGGGTTTGTCTTCTTCCCAGGTGGTGTCATGATGACATTCAGAGGAAGATTCTCAAGACAACTTTTGGGCACCCAGATCTTCTTCATTGGTGGCCCATTCCTGCAGTTAGTACCAATATACCTGGCAAACACTTCACAATTCTGCTTCTTAAACAGTTTATAGTTTGCATCAAATGATTTATCAATAATGATTGGGTTAGCACAAGTGAAGCCAGATAAAGTGAATGGGTCTACTGGTGGACCTTTTGCAGCATCCCATTTGGTTTTGGGATACTGCTCAGGCTTCCAGTGGGAACCATCAACATTCATTTTCCTTTCAAACCCAACACCATCTTTTCTAGGGTTTTGGTTCAGAATCTGTTTCTTTAGGACATCACAAAGTGTCTGATGCCCTTGAAGACTTTTGAACATTCCTGTTTCAAGCAATGTCTTCAACCTGACATTCTCATTAGTAATAGTAGTGGTATCCTCCTTAGAGGGGTTAGTTACCACATCAGCAATTGAAGATATTGCAACAGTAGCAGCAGTAGAACATTCAGCAACAGAGTTAGCGTTATCACACTCAAGGCATTTTAGGCATGGTGGTTCAAATCCTTCCTGAGAAGGACTGATCTATTGAGCACGAAGTGACTCACTCTCTTTTAGAAGATCTTCATGAGCCACTCTCAATTTCTCAAGTTCTTGCTTCCTTTGAAGATAATCATAGTAAAGCTTTTCATGAGTAGTTGAGAGTGTTTCATGACGACTTTCAAGTTCTTCGTACTTAACATGAAGATTTTTAATGTCTTCAATTGAGGACTGAGATAGGGTCATTTCAGCGTCCAACAGATCATCACTTTTGTTTAATAGTTTTTGCATATGTTCCATAGCTTTCTCTTGTTCAGTTGCAATTTTAGCAAGTGTTTTGTAGCTAGGTTTGGATTCACAATCAGAGTCATCTTCACGTGAGGTTTGAAAGTAAGCATCGCGCGAGTTTACCTTGGCACCACGTGCCATGAAGCATAAGGTGGGAGTAGAGTCATCTTCATCCGTGGAATTTGTGTTGGTGACGAGGCCATGGTCTTCAGTGTTGAAGATAGACTTGGCAACATGTGCTGAAGCCAGAGCCAGGCTTGCCACACTTGAATCAGACTCCTCTTTGGACTCCACCTCTGCCTCCTCAGAAGCGGACTCCTTCTCTGAATCCATATCTTTGCCAACAAAAGCACGCGCCTTGCCAGACGAGCTCTTTTTGTGTGATGAAGACTTTGATGAAGACTTGGAAGAAGACTTTGAGAACTTCTTTTTCTTCTGATCATCAGATTCATATTCCTTGTCTTCTTCTTCTTGTTATTTTCGTTGTACCATAGTGGACACTCAGAGATGTAGTGACCAGGTTTCTTGCACTTGTGGCAAGTTCTCTTCTTGTAGTCATGAGAGGAAGCTTCATCGTTTCTTGAGTTAGATCTTGAAGACTTTCCAAAGCTTTTCTTCCTTGAGAACCTTTGAAACTTCTTCACAAGCATAGCTAGTTCTCTGCCAATGTCTTCAGGATCGTCAGAACTGCAGTCAGATTCTTCTTCAGATGAGGAAACATCCTTTGCCTTCAAGGCGCGAGTTCGGCCATAGTTTGGTCCATAGATGTCTCTTTTCTCAGATAGCTGAAACTCATGTGTGTTGAGCCTCTCAAGTATGTCAGACGGATCGAGAGTCTTGTAGTCAGGACGTTCTTGAATCATCAGGGCAAGGGTGTCAAATGAGCTGTCAAGCGATCTTAGGAGTGTCTTCACGATTTTATGTTTTGTGATCTTAGTGGCACCGAGTGCATGAAGCTCATTGGTAATGTCAGTGAGGCGATCGAATGTGAGCTGGACGTTCTCATTGTCATTTCTTTTGAAGCGGTTGCAAAGCACACTGATCCTTGAGTCTCTTTGGGTTGAGATGCCTTCATTGACCTTGGAGAGCCAGTCCCAGACTAGCTTCGACGTTTCCAGAGCACTCACACGACCATGCTGTCCTTTGGTCAGATGATCACAGATGATATTCTTAGTAGTTGAATCCAGTCGAATGAACTTCTTTACATCAGTAGGAGTGACACCTTCAGCGGCCTTGGGAATGCCATTCTTGATGATGTACCAAAGGTCGACATCAATAGCTTCAAGATGCATGCACATCTTATTCTTCCAGTAGGGGTAATCAGTGCCATCGAAGACAGGACACGCATCGGAGACTTTGATTATCCCTGCAGTCGACATTGCTAAAACTCCAGGTGGTTAAACTGAATCACACAGAACAAGGGAGCACCTTGCTCTGATACCAATTAAAAGTGCAAGTTATCGAGTAGAGGATGGATAAATAGGCGATTTTTACGAAAGTCTTCAAAACACGAGGGTTTTGAAGACAACCGATGGAAATGAATCTATAGTTACACAACGGAAGACAGAACTAACATGGATCGAGATGGAAGATATAACTGAAGCTAAACAGACAGTTGTCTTCACACAGTGAAGACTAATAGAGTAGATGTGCAATGGCATCACGAAGACAAACTGAAAAGTAAAAGAGAATAGGGATAGAACTAGTAGCTTGATGGAGACAAGGATTTGGTAGACCAGTTCCAGTTGCTGTCTCAACTGTACATCTGGTTAGGGCGGCTAGGTATTCTATCCTGAGGACACAGAGTCCCAGACACACAATCCTCACCGTATTCCCCTTGAGCTAAGGACACACAGTCCTCGCCCAATCACTCGGGTAAGTCTTCAAGGTAGACTTCTGAACCTTCACAGACTTCGTTCACTGGCAGTCCACAGTCACTCTAGGACGCTCTAAACGTGATGCCTAACCGGCTGGAGGAAGCACAGTCCTCAAGTGTAACAAGTCTTCAGGTCATATAGACAGAAAGACTTCAGTGATACTTAACTCTCTTTGGCTTTGGGTGTTTTGGGTTTTGTCCTCAAAAGGACCTTTTCTCTCAAAGGCTTCGGAGGTGGGTTGCTCTCAAACGACAAAAGTCGTGCACTACCTCTGAGCAGCCCCCAATTTATGGTGTAGGGGGTGGGCTATTTATAGCCATGAGGCAACCCGACAGGATATGTCCGAAATGACCCTTGGTCACTAAGGAACTGACACGTGTCTAGCGGTCAGATTTTGAACACATGCGGTAGCCTTACTTGGGCTCCAAGTAAAGCTGACTTATCCAGCTCTGGATAAGATTTTTTCTCATTTGTCTTCGCTTGAAGACATAGGTGTTTTGGTTGAGCATAACCTTAGTTGTTCAGCTGTGCTCACTTGGACCCCACTTAACAGTACGGTGGTTCCTATGACTCAAGAAGGAACAAAAAGAACTACGAAAGAAACTATGTCTTCGCGTTCTATAGTCTTCAATGAATGTCTTCATAGGCCATTATGTTCACGTGAATGTCTTCACGTACCACCATTAACTTCAATGCCTTCACACATTTTTAGGGGTCACCTCTGGAAGTTAAACCGAATCTGTGAGGAACTATTACCTGTGTTATCCTGCAATTCTCACAAACACATTAGTTTCTCAACCTCGTTTGTTGTCAATACTCCAAAACCAACTAGGGGGCACTAGATGCACTTACATTAACGGATCATCGAAATTTGCACTACCTTCTTTCCATGCACGCTTAATATTTTTAACCATCCTCCTGAAGGCCATGTTTGCTTTAGAGCTGCCCGCTGAATTGAGCGGTCAAGAAATTCAAACCGCCTTTCCTACTGTTTCGAGGCAACTACACAATAATGACAAACAATTTCGCCTTCCTTCGTGTTTGAAGGCTCATGTTGCAAACAATATCTTTTTGAAGTATATATATATATATATATATATATATATATATATATATATATGTTATTCTCTCAGCCATTTATGCATTATGAAAACAAAAATCATAACACCATAAACTAACACACACAAAATGATTATTGACAAACAAAAGATTACTGACCACATCTTTCTCATCGGTACGTTCCTCATCCCTTGCCGGGAACATCAATTTGACCGCCCTGCATACACTACCGCCATTCCAAATACTTGACTGCCAAACAAATAAAAACAAACAAAGGTAGGAAAGCAAAACAGGTCATCACACGAAAAGGGAAAACATAATAAATCAACAAAAAAAGTTGTCCATGCTTACACAAATATGGTACAGGTCAACCATCGTTGAACATTGCTTAAACTTATCAACCAGCAAAGAAACCCCTAAATCTACAAGCCGGGTAGTTAGCATCCCTTTTGTCCAAAAAGATTCACCAACCTCGACAATGGAATGTCGCCCAACTCAGTTCGAAAAGCAATCAGACCCCTGTTTTTTTTAAAACTGCAATGTAAGATACTACCAAAATAACTACATTGAAAAAGGGAAAATATTGCGACTATAAAACACATATTAACAGAACAATTTAAGAATTTAAAAAAGTCATACTTCTTCTTTTTGTCCTTCCCAGCCCTGGTAACAATAGTGTGCAACTCGTTGTATCTTTTGAGAAGAGGTGGACCAATGCTTGACGGTGCCACCACAACAAGTTCATCATCTGCAAATAAAAAATAAACAAGTAAAAAAATGAAGCTCACTTATAAAAAATGGAATATTTCATGTAGATGGTAACGTAAGAAAAAGAATTAAAAAATATGTAGTTCACTTGTAACAAAAGGAACATATGCTAGTTAGCAACTACTTTGAAACGAGTAACAAAGAATGAGTTCATTTATCATAAAACATGTGTTATGTAGCTAGCATAGTGATTGAAACTAGCCTTCAGGGTCAGAGTCTTCGTGCTGTAGCTCTTTAGAGGAGACCAAAATAGTTCCACCAGTAGTTTGTGCTGAAATAACCGCAGCCTCATTGGACTGTCCTAATACGTCAACATCAGCGTTGTATGCAATTTGAACATTCGGGACAACCGCAACATCCTCAGATAACTCGTCCACATGATGCACCACACTTAAACCACCAGGAACATCATTGGTGCCCACACAAATAAGAGAATTAGCAAAACCATGAACAAAAATGACATTCTCGTACAACTTTTCAATAACATCATCAAGATCTTCATGACGACTAGGAGCAATAGTGGGATTGGATTCCTGAGCTACAGAAGCTTTTGCACTCTCACCAGCTGCTGATACAGAAACCCCTACACTCTCAACACTAGTGACAGCGCAACCCTCCTGGTTCACTTCAACACGAACAATGCCAACCGACTCATGAACTTCTCCATTTCTATCACCAAACTGCAAAATTATTTTTAAAAAGCTAAGAGAACGCAAATTAGAGAGAGAGAGATAGAGGAATTAACACGACAACATGCAGCTCACTTATAAAAAATAATGTAGTTTACCAACAGAACAACATGCAACCCACATATATCACGAAACTGTAGTCCACTCACGTCAAAGGATGCGGTTCAGTAACAGAACAACATGAAGCACACATATTCGAAGAATACAACTCACTTATGTAAAACTGTGCAATTCAAGAACGGAACAATATGCAGCTCAATAATGCAAAAATAGTGCAAATCACGTACACGACAAAAACATCTGGCTCAATTTTATTAAACTAAATGCATTCGAGTAAATAGAACATCATGCATCCATCTTCGACCCACAAGATACATAGATAAAAATACACTAGTATAGAAAAGTCATTCCACCAAACCTTCTCAGCTACAACATCCGGAGGGGACGACGCATCAGTCGAGTGATCATCCTTCACAAAGACATCACATGGATCCTGCTACGCATCACAATCTGAAAACCCAGCCTACAACGTAGATACAAAACAACACAAGAATAAGATGGTAACGAACAAAAAACACTTCAACCACGGATAATCATTCCACATATTACAATCATGAGGTACACAAATAAAGCAAAAAAATACAAGTTTGGGAAGAAAAAGCACACCAGACAACAAATAACTGATGGTAATAGCTTATACCTGATCAATCCCAACACTCAGAGATCCATGAACATCAGAAGATTCTACTCTAGCCTACAACACAAAACATCACAACCACAGGATAAGAAAATATACAACTGCCAGAAAACAACAAATTGATGAGAAGTCCACATACTACACAAATGAGGTATGAAGGGACAAAAATGGGAAAACGTACATTATCAGCATCAGCACCACGGTCCTGTCAGACCATTTCCTTCAAAATGTGCTCACCATCCTTTTCGAAATAGGTGCATTTTTTATCCCTGTTTGCTTCAACTGAGCATAGGAGGACTGAATATTCGTTACCGCAATCTTCAAGCTTTCAACCATGCCACGATCAAAGTTGTGTGCAGGCACACTATCTTCTTCACACGGATCATGGCCGATAGGGAAAAAACCAGCAATTGTCCTCAACCTATCACTAGAGGTTGGCAAATCTTCTGTTAACTTGATAACCTTCTGAAGAATCTCATCAATCTCCCCGTGTTTCTGCTTCCAACGAACATCTGATCAGTAGTGCCTTTAGTACTAGATATCTGACCAACCATGAAACCCCGGGTAGGCGCCGACTGATCATGGTAGGTAGCAAGCTGACTACATATAGGCTCATATAACCTAGCAGGACTGCTAGTCCCTGCACTAGAGCTATTACAAAAAAGTGTAGGTGGACAGTTGTAGACAATATCCCCTGATGCCTTCCACTGCTAAAATTGAAAACAAAAAGGGAAAGAAGTCCACATGTGAATACTAGAATGTTTAGATTTCTAATCACTACATAAAATAGAAAGACAATGTTCCTTAACTACTGTAGTTCACTAAAGAACGTAATGTAGCTCACTCATGTAACAAATGCAGATCACACATGTTAGGAATGCGGTTCACTCAGCCAAAAGAGCGCAGCTCACTTATCCAGAAGCTAAAGCCCACAAGCACAACAACATGTCTCTCGCCATTCTAAAAAACGCAGTTCACTAACACAATAAAAATTAATACCTAACAAGGGGAAGCAAGTCCACATGTGAATACTAGAAGGTTCAGATTTCTAACCACTGCATAAAATAGAAAGATGTTGTTCCTAAAAGAATGATAAGAGGGGGAAAACAGTTAAAAAATGGATGCACTCACCGACAGCTTCCCCAATCTGTAAGTTTCCAGATAAATCTTTTCATTGGTAATTATATCTTCGTTGTATACCTTCATCATGTCTTTACTATTGAGGAATGACGTGCGTGGCATCAATGTGTGCATAACCGAAAATTTGCGAAGGTTTAAGCAATCGAAATACATAATTAGAGGAACAATGGCACAACCATCTGCGCAATTCTGCATGCTACCATCTGACTACCATTTCACCACAGCTAACTAGAGCTTATCAACACCAAGATGACAAATGTCCATCTGCGCCATACCAGCATAATCCACATTCTCAACCATGGCAGCAACCCTACCCAAATGAGTTGCACGCCCGGGGCATACCAAACTCTGATGAAGTATCATGAAGAAAACCTTGACAGCAAGATCAACCGTCACAACGTCCTCATCCTGAACCAACACTGCCAGTAGTTCAACCAAGTCCTTAACATCTATACTTCTTGAACACTCAAAGCCAAGCTCATCCTGGAGGGAAGACAACAAATAATCATGGCCACTGCTAGCAGGAACAAGTGTAGTGCGAGATCCCATTGGAAAAGCAAAAATGTGATGAGCAACAATGCGTGTGATTTGAAGAACCTTGTCAGGCTCAAAGTTGATTTTCATTGTGCCAGGGTTAATAATTCCCATCAGATAGCACATAAGAATGCAGGACACATTCTTCTTTATTTTCAAGTTAAACATGATACCAAAACCAGCATACCGAACACGAGCTTATTTTAGTTCTTTCAATAAACTAACAACTTTGCACACAATTGGGAGTGAAAAATGTACGGTCTTGTTAAACTAAACATCATCTTCCTCGCCGCCATAATCAGTTCTCTTCCTATTACTAGTCTTCTTCTTCTATGTAAAGGGAAATGCAATCCACATTTATAAATTAGGCACATAAGAGACAAAAAGACAAATACAATAACAATGTAATAAATAAATCAACCACTTCAACAAACCTTTGGAACAACATCCGCCTCCCCACCTGAGTCAGCAAGCACATATTCGTCACCATCAACACGCAGCTGCTTATGTTGATTCTTAGATGGACCACAATCTTTATGTCTCCCAAACTTAGCATTCCTCACAAAATCACTAAGCACAAAGTCATCGTCGTCGGCCTCGAGCTCATCATCGACATGCACTCGCTTCTGTTGCGTATCATGTGCACCAGCTTCAACAGTTCTCTTACCGAGGTTCTTGTCCATGCAAGTGACACGAGGACTGCACTGAGGATTACCACCTTGCTTTATAACAGAACTCAGATTCTTCTTATGCAAAACACGCTGCTTGACATTACCAAATTTTGCTACTCATCGCAGCATCTGTAGCCCACCTCTGCTTCTCTTTCTCCTCATATTTCTTTGTATCACGTTCAAACTTCAAAATTATTTTAGCTTTTTTGACTCGTAAGCATGAACTTGTGCCGGGACCATCAGCTCCTGCGTAACTTGCTCTGTACCGTCAACAATTTTTGACAATGTTTCATATAACACGGGCCATGTAAAGCTTTGGTCAGAGCTCACACCAACGACACCCTCCGCAAAATAATGGTCAATCAAGTGAGTAACCTCCTCAAACCTAGGCGCCCCAGGAGAAAAATAAGTCACTGCGTGAAAATGAAGTTTAACTATGGTAAGCAGGATGTGCACAAAGGAACAAATGAAGTTCTCCTATGCATATAATGCAGTTCTGCATACATAAACATAATAAAGGAAAAAAAAATCCTTGAAAAAACAAGTAAGTCCATGTTTGCTCCAAAAAATTGGTTGACAAACTTCAGAAAGGCAGCAGCAGTTTGCACGACATCAAATAAGCAGCATATGCAATAAAAATAAGCATGCACATAAAAATGGCAAGTATATGAAGGAACTATAATGCAGTACACAATTCACACACATCATTATTATGCAGTTTACAACAAACACAAGGACACTAACAAGCTGGGGAAACTAAAAAGGAAAAGAACAAGAAAATACCACAAGGAGGGGCCACACTTGTAGGGGATGTTTCAATTGGTCATCACACCTCAGGGCTTGCCTGACCACGATGATCTTTACCACCAGGAAAACGTGAGCCAATCGGCGAATCATAAACAACATCATTAGGGCCAGTGCCAACAAAATTACCTAGTGGATTCAATAAAGCATAAAAAATAGTAAAATTAAAATGACAAAAATGTCAGGAATGTTGAGAACTAACAAAGCAAAAAACGAATCTACAGGATGTGCAAGACGACTAGATAAGCAAGACACAAAAATAAGCAAAGGGGAAGCAAACAGTACACATACCTTCATCTCCTCCATCTGCTTTGTTTGACGAAGACATGGCATTTGCATGGTGAGCACCGGTACAATGAGGTGCTATACAAACGATTTTTAACCCTTTTCTGCGACGCCGTTGTTGGCAAACGTAGAATGCAATTTCAAAAAAAAAGGCGCTCACGCAAGATCTATCTAGGAGATGCATAGCAACGAGAGGGGGATAGTGTGTCCACATACCTTCATAGACCGAAAGCAGAAGCATTTGACAATGCGGTTGACGTAGTCAAACTTCTTCTCGTTCCGACCTATCAAGCACCGAACGTACGGCACATCCGAGTTCTCCACACGTTCAGCTCGATGACGTCCCTCGAACTCTTGATCCAATAAAGTGTCGAGGAAGTAGATGAGTTCCGTCAACGCGACGACATGGAGATGGTGATGATGAAGTGATCCGCGCAGGGCTTCACCTAAGCACTACGAGATTATGATTGTGGGAGTAAACGGTGGAGGGGACGCCGCACATGGCTAATAATGATGTTGGTGTGTGTTCTAGCGGTGCCTCCCCTGCATATATATAGGTTGGAGGGGAGGAGAGGCAGCCAAGGGGTGCCCCAAGTATGAGGAATCCTACTTGGGGTCCTCCCAATTCGGCCAAACCTTCCCTTTCTGTCGGGGGAAACTGTCCGCCACGAGCACCTATGGGACCGGAGTCCCTTGTCTGTGCGGTACGAGGGCGGAGGGAGCACGAAGAGCAGATCGAGGCAGACGCACGGGCAGTTTTACCCAGGTTCGGGCCGCACGGATGCGTAAAACCCTACTCCTGCTTGGTTGTGTATTGAGTTGGGCGCTCGGAGCTTGAAGAAGCAGCTACACGAGCGTGAGAATGATCTAGGTTTCGAACCCCCTCCACGTTGTGCATGGGCCTCCTTTTATAGTGCAAGGGGTCACCGACAGGTGTCAACGTAGGAGAAAGGGGTAAAAATGTAAAAGATGTGGTAGTTGGAACAGTGCGGGAACAGTGGAGCTACAGTGCAGAACAGTGGTCTATACCTACTTTGACAGTGGGGGACAAGGGCATTTAATGCCCGTCGCCGTCGACCCCAAAAGCTCCCGCCGTTGCGTCTCCGTCTGCCACGGCGATGGATCCACTGCCGTGGAGCGCCACCGTGTCCCCCAGGCTGCACAGCCATCCGCCACGCGTCCCTGGAGTGGCCCCAGGGCGACGCGTGGGCTGATGAGCTGGAGCGCGGGCACACAGCGCACCTCCCCCGGCAAGCACCTTGCCGGGCACCTCCCCCGGCAAGCACCTTGCCGGGGATCTCGACCTTGCCGGGCCCGGAAGCTTGCCGCTCCCCGAGCCCTTGCTGGGTCTTCTAAGATAAAATCTTCTGTTCGTCCTGACAAGCTCCTCTTGCCAGGGCCTCGTGCTAGTTAAGCAATCTTGAGCCTGGAACGGCCTTCCCGGCAAGCTCCTCTTGCCGGGGTCTTGGTCTTCTGTCTTGTATACTTTGTCTTTGAATGGTTAGATAAGGAGCAGGAAGGTCTCCGGCGAGCCAGCAGTAAACCTTGCCGCGGGAAGCTGCAACTGCCCGTGCACAAGTTGGGGTACTGAGGTACCCCTACCTTAGTACACCGACACGGTGATCAAAGAAAATACAAAAATCAACCTAGAGTCCGAATTGATCGAGACTCTCAAAGCAAGTGAGAACAAGCACCGATTTCGTCGTTTTCATAGGCGTTGGAAAGCTATTGGGGAATTGAGGTGATAGGACTTCTAGTTTTTACGATCTGGAGGATTTTACATACGTGCACACACAGGATCACGTGCGTGGAAAATTCTGAGCCCAAAAAGGGTCGTCTTGGCCCTCAAAAATGGCCTGCAGGATTGGAAAAAATGAAAGTTATCGCAATTACAGCTCAAATTTTGATGAGCCGGCATATCACTTTGGTGTTCAGGTCCTGGGCGCCCCACCCATGTATGGATACAATAGGGTGTTAGGCCAACTCTCGCGAAGAAACGGTGATCAAAGAAAATACAAAAATCAACCTAGAGTCCGAATTGATCGAGACTCTCAAAGCAAGTGAGAACAAGCTCCGATTTCGTCATTTTCATAGGCGTTGGAAAGCTATTGGGGAATTGAGGTGATAGGACTTCTAGTTTTTATGATCTGGAGGATTTTACATACGTGCACACATAGGATCACGTGCACGGAAAATTTTGAGACCAAAAAGGGTCGTCTTGGCCCTCAAAAAAGGCCTGCAGGATTGGAAAAAATGAAAGTTATCGCAATTACAGCTCAAATTTTGATGAGCCGGCATATCACTTTGGTGTTCAGGTCCTTGGCGCCCCACCCATGTATGGATACAATAGGGTGTTAGGCCAACTCTCGCGAAGAAACGGTGATCAAAGAAAATACAAAAATCAACCTAGAGTCCGAATTGATCGAGACTCTCAAAGCAAGTGAGAACAAGCACCGATTTCGTCGTTTTCATAGGCGTTGGAAAGCTATTGGGGAATTGAGGTGATAGGACTTCTAGTTTTTACGATCTGGAGGATTTTACATACATGCACACACAGGATCACGTGCGTGGAAAATTCTGAGCCCAAAAAGGGTCGTCTTGGCCCTCAAAAATGGAATGCAGGATTGGAAAAAATGAAGGTTATCGGAATTACAGCTCAAATTTTGATGAGCCGGCATATCACTTTGGTGTTCAGGTCCTGGGCGCCCCACCCATGTATGGATACAATAGGGTGTTAGGCCAACTCTAGCGAAGAAACGGTGATCAAAGAAAATAAAAAAATCAACCTAGAGTCCGAATTGATCGAGACTCTCAAAGCAAGTGAGAACAAGCTCCGATTTCGTCATTTTCATAGGCGTTGGAAAGCTATTGGGGAATTGAGGTGATAGGATGTCGGGGGAAACTGTCCGCCACGAGCACCTATGGGACCGGAGCCCCTTGTCTGTGCGGTACGAGGGCGGAGGGAGCACGAAGAGCAGATCGAGGCAGACGCACGGGCAGTTTTACCCAGGTTCGGGCCGCACGGATGCGTAAAACCCTACTCCTGCTTGGTTGTGTATTGAGTTGGGCGCTCGGAGCTTGAAGAAGCAGCTACACGAGCGTGAGAATGATCTAGGTTTCGAACCCCCTCCACGTTGTGCATGGGCCTCCTTTTATAGTGCAAGGGGTCACCGACAGGTGTCAACGTAGGAGAAAGGGGTAAAAATGTAAAAGATGTGGTAGTTGGAACAGTGCGGGAACAGTGGAGCTACAGTGCAGAACAGTGGTCTATACCTACTTTGACAGTGGGGGACAAGGGCATTTAATGCCCGTCGCCGTCGACCCCAAAAGCTCCCGCCGTTGCGTCTCCGTCTGCCACGGCGATGGATCCACTGCCGTGGAGTGCCACCGTGTCCCCCAGGCTGCACAGCCATCCGCCACGCGTCCCTGGAGTGGCCCCAGGGCGACGCGTGGGCTGATGAGCTGGAGCGCGGGCACACAGCGCACCTCCCCCGGCAAGCACCTTGCCGGGCACCTCCCCCGGCAAGCACCTTGCCGGGGATCTCGACCTTGCCGGGCCCGGAAGCTTGCCGCTCCCTGAGCCCTTGCTGGGTCTTCTAAGATAAAATCTTCTGTTCGTCCTGACAAGCTCCTCTTGCCAGGGCCTCGTGCTAGTTAAGCAATCTTGAGCCTGGGACGGCCTTCCCGGCAAGCTCCTCTTGCCGGGGTCTTGGTCTTCTGTCTTGTATACTTTGTTTTTGAATGGTTAGATAAGGAGCAGGAAGGTCTCCGGCGAGCCAGCAGTAAACCTTGCCGCGGGAAGCTGCAACTGCCCGTGCACAAGTTGGGGTACTGAGGTACCCCTACCTTAGTACACCGACAGGAGCCCCCGGGCCTGGGCCACACACGGTGCCGAGCGCTGTTGGGCCAGGCCCAAAACAGTGCACGGGCACCCGCGGCCCGCGGCGCGCCGAATCCACTTCCCTATCCGCCGCACCCCACGGTAACGGCACGCGTCGATTGCGGCGCCGTGGGATGGGACGTGCCCACGATTTCTTTAATGGGAAGGGCGAAACGCCCCCCCACTCCCCCATAAAAGCAGAGAGAGCGGCGCGGTTCCCCTCCCTGCGCACTCATTACCATCGTCTTCTTCCTCAGATTCCTCTGCGCTTTGCCTCTACTCCTCCGCCACCACCAAGCTCTTCGTCCCCTTCCTTCCACCGCGTCCGCCATGGCCCCAAAGACCGACAAGGCGAAGGCGGAGAAGTCCAAGCGGGAGAAGTCAGATCAGGCGGCGAAGCTCGTCGCGTTGCGGAAGGAGCACATTGTCTTCGCGCCGAAGCTCGGCGTGCGGGAGCTCTGGAGCAAATATTATTGGTTCTGGGCCAAGGAGACCCCAGCGCACCCCCGCACGCGCGTCTACCCGGCCGTCGCCAAGGATCACTACCCCGGCGGGTATTACTTTTTCGCAGCCTTCTTCCACTGCGGTCTGTGCCCTCCCTTCTCAAACTTTTTCTGCGATATCATGAATACTTATGGCCTCCACCTCCTCGACTTCACTCCCAACGCCATCCTCACCATGTCCGTTTTCGCACACATGTGCGAAAACTTCGTAGGAATCCAGCCCAACGTAGCTCTCTTTAGGCACTTTTTCATCCCCAGAGTAGAGGCCGACGCCCCCCTCTCCGGAGGAATCTCTTGGGTGTTCAGGCTGAATAAGAAACCCGCCTACTTGCCGGGGGAGCTCCGCGGCAAGTGGGAAGAGTGGCGTGCGGAGTGGTGCTGGGTCGTCGAGGAGCGGCCGCAACACTTCACCGCGCCGCGCACATCGCCCATCGTGCGCGGCAGGGATTGGAGTAACTTCGATTCCGACGACTCCAAGCTGGATATCGCTCTCGTCAGAATCATGCGTCTTCGTTTGGCGCCGCTGTCTGTCGCTGAAGTGGGCGCGGACTTTCTTCGTCGCCGGATCGCCCCCCTCCAAGACCGGAAGAGACCGGCGTGGCAACATGGCGGCCCGGCAGACATCATGAGGCTGCGCCCCGGCCTCAATTTTAACTTCACAACACTCGAGCTGCGGGGTATGGTCAGGGAACTTTTCAAGTTCGACCCTGCACACCCCGAGCGGCACCACTCCCTCGGGGGAAACTGTCCGCCACGAGCACCTATGGGACCGGAGTCCCTTGTCTGTGCGGTACGAGGGCGGAGGGAGCACGAAGAGCAGATCGAGGCAGACGCACGGGCAGTTTTACCCAGGTTCGGGCCGCACGGATGCGTAAAACCCTACTCCTGCTTGGTTGTGTATTGAGTTGGGCGCTCGGAGCTTGAAGAAGCAGCTACACGAGCGTGAGAATGATCTAGGTTTCGAACCCCCTCCACGTTGTGCATGGGCCTCCTTTTATAGTGCAAGGGGTCACCGACAGGTGTCAACGTAGGAGAAAGGGGTAAAAATGTAAAAGATGTGGTAGTTGGAACAGTGCGGGAACAGTGGAGCTACAGTGCAGAACAGTGGTCTATACCTACTTTGACAGTGGGGGACAAGGGCATTTAATGCCCGTCGCCGTCGACCCCAAAAGCTCCCGCCGTTGCGTCTCCGTCTGCCACGGCGATGGATCCACTGCCGTGGAGCGCCACCGTGTCCCCCAGGCTGCACAGCCATCCGCCACGCGTCCCTGGAGTGGCCCCAGGGCGACGCGTGGGCTGATGAGCTGGAGCGCGGGCACACAGCGCACCTCCCCCGGCAAGCACCTTGCCGGGCACCTCCCCCGGCAAGCACCTTGCCGGGGATCTCGACCTTGCCGGGCCCGGAAGCTTGCCGCTCCCCGAGCCCTTGCTGGGTCTTCTAAGATAAAATCTTCTGTTCGTCCTGACAAGCTCCTCTTGCCAGGGCCTCGTGCTAGTTAAGCAATCTTGAGCCTGGAACGGCCTTCCCGGCAAGCTCCTCTTGCCGGGGTCTTGGTCTTCTGTCTTGTATACTTTGTCTTTGAATGGTTAGATAAGGAGCAGGAAGGTCTCCGGCGAGCCAGCAGTAAACCTTGCCGCGGGAAGCTGCAACTGCCCGTGCACAAGTTGGGGTACTGAGGTACCCCTACCTTAGTACACCGACACCATGTATGGATACAATAGGGTGTTAGGCCAACTCTCGTGAAGAAACGGTGATCAAAGAAAATACAAAAATCAACCTAGGTTCCGAATTGATCGAGACTCTCAAAGCAAGTGAGAACAAGCTCCGATTTCGTTGTTTTCATAGGCGTTGGAAAGCTATTGGGGAATTGAGGTGATAGGACTTCTAGTTTTTAGGATCTGGAGGATTTTACATACGTGCACACACAGGATCACGTGCGCGGAAAATTCTGAGCCCAAAAAGGGTCGTCTTGGCCCTCAAAAATGGCCTGCAGGATTGGAAAAAATGAAAGTTATCGCAATTACAGCTCAAATTTTGATGAGCCGGCATATCACTTTGGTGTTCAGGTCCTTGGCGCCCCACCCATGTATGGAAACAATAGGGTGTTAGGCAAACTCTCGCGAAGAAACGGTGATCAAAGAAAATACAAAAATCAACCTAGAGTCCGAATTGATCGAGACTCTCAAAGCAAGTGAGAACAAGCACCGATTTCGTCGTTTTCATAGGCGTTGGAAAGCTATTGGGGAATTGAGGTGATAGGACTTCTAGTTTTTACGATCTGGAGGATTTTACATACGTGCGCACACAGGATCACGTGCGCGGAAAATTTTGAGACCAAAAAGGGTCGTCTTGGCCCTCAAAAATGGCCTGCAGGATTGGAAGAAATGAAAGTTATCGCAATTACAGCTCAAATTTTGATGAGCCGGCATATCACTTTGGTGTTCAGGTCCTTGGCGCCCCACCCATGTATGGATACAATAGGGTGTTAGGCCAACTCTCGCGAAGAAACGGTGTGTCGGGGGAAACTGTCCGCCACGAGCACCTATGGGACCGGAGCCCCTTGTCTGTGCGGTACGAGGGCGGAGGGAGCACGAAGAGCAGATCGAGGCAGACGCACGGGCAGTTTTACCCAGGTTCGGGCCGCACGGATGCGTAAAACCCTACTCCTGCTTGGTTGTGTATTGAGTTGGGCGCTCGGAGCTTGAAGAAGCAGCTACACGGGCGTGAGAATGATCTAGGTTTCGAACCCCCTCCACGTTGTGCATGGGCCTCCTTTTATAGTGCAAGGGGTCACCGACAGGTGTCAACGTAGGAGAAAGGGGTAAAAATGTAAAAGATGTGGTAGTTGGAACAGTGCGGGAACAGTGGAGCTACAGTGCAGAACAGTGGTCTATACCTACTTTGACAGTGGGGGACAAGGGCATTTAATGCCCGTCGCCGTCGACCCCAAAAGCTCCCGCCGTTGCGTCTCCGTCTGCCACGGCGATGGATCCACTGCCGTGGAGTGCCACCGTGTCCCCCAGGCTGCACAGCCATCCGCCACGCGTCCCTGGAGTGGCCCCAGGGCGACGCGTGGGCTGATGAGCTGGAGCGCGGGCACACAGCGCACCTCCCCCGGCAAGCACCTTGCCGGGCACCTCCCCCGGCAAGCACCTTGCCGGGGATCTCGACCTTGCCGGGCCCGGAAGCTTGCCGCTCCCCGAGCCCTTGCTGGATCTTCTAAGATAAAATCTTCTGTTCGTCCTGACAAGCTCCTCTTGCCAGGGCCTCGTGCTAGTTAAGCAATCTTGAGCCTGGAACGGCCTTCCCGGCAAGCTCCTCTTGCCGGGGTCTTGGTCTTCTGTCTTGTATACTTTGTCTTTGAATGGTTAGATAAGGAGCAGGAAGGTCTCCGGCGAGCCAGCAGTAAACCTTGCCGCGGGAAGCTGTAACTGCCCGTGCACAAGTTGGGGTACTGAGGTACCCCTACCTTAGTACACCGACACTTTCCTATCCCTATTCAGATTAGGAAGGGAAGAGGGGGAAGGGGGAATCCCATTAACCTTTTCCTTTCCTCCTTCCCCTTTCCTTCTCCAATTTGGCCAGCCCATATGTGTGGGGGGGGGCACCAGCCCCCTTGTGGCTGGTGTGTTTCCCCTCTTGGCCCATAAGGCCCATATCTTTTCCCGGGGGGTGCCCGGGACCCCTTCCGGTGACCCGATAAGTACCCCGTGCATCCCGAAACACTTCCGGTATCTGAATACCATCGTCCTATATATCAGTCTTTACATCTCAACCATTTTGAGACTCCTTGTCATGTCCATGATCTCATCCGGGACTCCGAACAACACTCAGTCATCAAATCACATAACTCATATAATACAAAATCATCATCGAACGTTAAGTGTGCGGACCCTATGGGTTCGAGAACTATGTAGACATGACCGAGACACCTCTCTGGTCAATAACCAATAGCGGAACCTGGATGCTCATATTGGCTCCTACATATTCTACAAAGATCTTTATCGGTCGTACCGTAATGACAACATACGCTATTCCCTTTGTCATCGGTATGTTACTTGCCCGATATTCGATCATCGGTATCTTCATACCTAGATCAATCTCGTTACCAGCAAGTCTCTTTACTCATTCTGTAATACATCATCCCGTGACTAACTCATTAGTCATTTTCTTGCAAGGCTTATTATGATGTGTATTATTGAGAGGGCCCAGAGATACCTCTTCGATACTCGTAGTGACAAATCCTAATCTCGATTCATGCCAACCAAACAAGACACCTTCGAAGATACCTGTAGAGCATCTTTATAATCACCCAGTTACGTTGTGACGTTTGATAGCACACAAGGCAATCCTACGATATCCGGGAGTTGCATGATCTCATAGTCGGAGGAATATGTATTTGCCATGAAGAAAGCAATCACAGTAAAACTAAACGATCATTATGCTAAGCTAATTGGTGGGTCTTGTCCATCACATAATTCTCCTACTGATGTGATCTCGTTCATCAAATGACAACACATGTCTATGGTTAGGAAACTTAACCATCTTTGATTAACGAGCAAGTCTAGTAGAGGCTTACTGGGGACACGGTGTTTTGTCCATGTATTCACACATGTATCAAGTTTCCGGTTAATACAATACTATCATGAATAATAAATATTTATCATGATATAAGGAAATATAAAATAACAACTTCATTATTGCCTGGCATATTTCCTTCAGCCGTTTGTAACCGTCGCCAAGTGAGTGTGTGCGACAAGGGGGTCCTTCCCACACGACCCAGAAACCGTCAAGGATAGGCCCTCCAGTCACACACGCTCGGCAAAATGAGGTCATGTGCGACGGACGAGAGATCAAATATGGTTATACGTACAGTTGTATTAAAAAAATGCAATTATACAGGCCAAATTGTTTCCAGTCGTAAGTACATCCCACACAGTCAGTCCCAGCTAAACGTTTCCGTTCATATGTACATTCCACACAGTCAATCCAACGAATACCTTTCTGTTTGTATGTACATCCCACACAGTCAATCCAAGAAGTATGTTTTCGTTCGTATACACATCACACATAGTCACTCCAAGGAAAATGTTTCCGTCCGCATGTACAACACACACAATTTTCCCCATTAAATCATTCATGATAGCGTAGTTATTGCACACGATACCAACCACTTTACCGTTTGCGTTATTGAATGCATCACACACGGTGCGCAGAAGAAACCGTGTGGCATAGGCTGTCCATCACACACACTTTTTATATGGCAAACATTTGCGCAAGGTGGCCTAACACAAACATTTTCAAGAGGAAGTCATGTGTGATTGTTCATTGATCCTATATGGTTTATTCCTAGGAATTGTGTGCGTTGCCTGAGGTCATCGCTGACAGTGTTTTCTCAATAACCATTTGCAATAGAAAAACCCAATTAGCAGGCTAATTGGCCATTTGCAGGCTAATTGTCCTATTATAATCCATTTATTAATCTAATTGACATTTCATATTAAGGAAGCAACATTCCATAATTGAAATACATCAGAGTACAACATCATATAGCTTTAGCACTCAGCTACCCCATTACATATATACACTAGCACCATGTTTGACATGCAACATCTATAACCTTTCGAAATTAGCATCATAGACGGTATATCGACAGATGAATCTCATCCAGAAAACTGCTGAAGCGGAAGGCGAATATTGAGCTTTCATTAATGTTGAAGGTCTTTGCAACATTATGCCAGTGCCTGTGGATGATTCACTGTCCATCATTCATCCTCTTCAGGAACAATTAAATATCGAACCGTGGGTGTTGTATGAATACCTTCCTCGCCTCCTGACCATACATGTGGTTTGAGAGGTAATCTTCAGCAAACTACTTTGGAAAGGCCTGAAAATAAGGATGTGCATAAATATCTTCTCTAGATTGGAAATGGGACAAATAAAAAAAGCCAAGGTACAATAGTTAGTACCATCCTGTAGTGAACGGATGTCTTCTTTATTGTGCATACAAAGATCTTGTTGTTTTTTATCGCTAATTTCTTTATCCTAACAATCTTTTCGAGTTTCTTGACTTGACTAATATTCATGGACAACTCATTTCCCCATATGCAAAAATGGTCGAACTGTGGGTGAAAGTGCGTTATATCGACTAGAGGGGGGTGAATAGGCGATTTTTTATAAATTCATCACTGAGAAAATTCTAACTGAGGAATTTCCTAAGCAACAAACTACTTAGCAGCGGAATAGATACTCAGGTGCAAGCATAGCAAGACAGTAGCATGGTCATCATGATGAAATGAAAACAAGCACAGAGTAGAAGTAGCGTGTAAACAGGATAAGCAGGCTGAGGACTTAGGACTGAAAAAATAGGGTTGAGGAATTGAGAAAGTCTTTAGTCAAAGTCTTCAAATAGTACAGATCAAGTTCAACAACACATGGCTGAGTAAATGGAAGAGTTGAGGAAATTGAACCAGTAGGCTTGATGAAGACAATGATCTGGTAAACCAGTTCCAACTGTTGTGACAGTTGTACGTCTGGTTGGAGCGGCTAGGTATTTAAACTCGAGGATACACAGTCCCGAACACCCAGTCCCGGACACACAATCTAGGACACCAAGTCCTCACCATATTCTCCTTGAGCTAAGGTCACACAGTCCTCGCCCAATCACTCATGGTAAGTCTTCACAGGTGACTTCCAAACCTTCACAAACTTTGTCACCCGGCGATCCACAATTCCTCTTGGATGCTCTAGACCATTGACGCCTAACCGTCTAGAAGATCACAGTCTTCAAAGGTAACAAGCGTTGATTCGACACAGGACCCATCTCTTAAGTGATGCTCAATCACTTTGGGGTTTTAGGTGTTTTGGTTTTGGGTTTTTCCTCACTTGATGATTTTCGCTCAAAGTCCTCGGAGGATGGGTTGCTCTAATGACAAGTGTCAGTTTCTCTCGGAGCAGCCAACAAGCTAGTGCTTGAAGGGGGCGGCTATTTATAGCCTAGGGAGTAGCCCGGCATTATAAGACATAAATGCCCTTCAATGATATGACTGTTAGGTAGGTAGATATTTTGGGACAGCTGGCGCATAGCACAACAACGGTCGGAATTTGCAGTATCAAATTCCTCAGGGCTATCATGTTCCTCACTTGTAGGAAATCCACACTGGCGAATTCCAAACTCCTCAGTCAGAACAAATTCCTCAGAGACCAGAAGAACTTCGTCTCTATCACTGAAGAAATTGACTGAACTGTATGAGATTTCCAATGGCTTCACTCGAAAGGATTGGGTAGTGTAGGCTTTGAGTTGAGCATCACTTGGAAATATGTTTCCTTAGTTTTTCCTTGACCCCCTTTAACAGTACGTTGTTTCCTATGACTCAAGAAAGAGAAAATGAAACTACGAAAACAAAATTCTTCACGCTTCATAATCCTCGCATGATTATCCAAGTCTTCAAGGTCACACCAATTTCTTCACTTTCAAAATCTTCAGAAAGTCTTCAGAAATCCAAAGTCTTCAGTTGAAAACATTCATTTTTAGGGTTCAACTTTCTCTGTAAATATCAAACTCCTCATATACTTATAGACCTGTGTATACTCACAAACGCATTATTCCCTTAACCAATAAGTCTTCAATACACCAAAATCACGAAGGGGCACTAGATGGACTTACAATCTCCCCCTTTTTGGTGATTGATGGCAATATAGGTTAAGTTTTCAACGGGGATAAACATATGAAGTGTAAATACTGATATTGAGGAATTTGGTTGCAAGATATAGAAGAAATCCCCCTGAAGATGTGCATAGTGAGGAATTTGCTTTTGAAGCAATGCACATTTGAAGAGTAGTATCATGGAGATCTCCCCCTATATCTTGTAATTCGTACCCGCATTTAACATATGATATGAAGAATTTTAAATGCATCATGAAATATGGTGACTGATGTAATTCAGTACGCGTGCATTAACATATATGAGGAAATAGCATGCATAAGAACATAGCGAAAGTATCAGACCACCATTGGGTTTAAGTTTACAACTCGATCCAACAAAGTCTTCAAAAGAACGACAGTTGTAACTTAGCAAAAAAAACACCCATATATAAAGACCCGCTTGAAGACTAACTCAAATTTCTACCCCTTTGTCATCGAATGACCACAAGGGACAAAAAATGAGGACTAACGCCCCTGAAGAATATCACGAAGACGATGGAGGAGCGTCAGTGTTGTTGGGGTCGATTGTTGGAGGAGGGCCTGCCGTAGTGTCGTCCAAATCTTCATACTCGCCAGTCTCGCGTGATGAAGAATATGAGATGGCCACCAAGGAAGGAACTTTGACTTTCTTGAATTTCTTCGCCGGAGGCTTAGACCAGTCAAAGTCTTCCTTGAAGCCCATTTGCTTCAGATCTTCTTCGCTGTAGAGATGAGACATAACAGCCCAGGTGCGATCGGAGGTAGTAGTGGTTTTTCTTCACTGCATTGTATGTAACAGTCATGTTGTGAAGAATTGAACCAAACTGCCTGTTGACCCATTTATGGTTGCGATCGACCTTCTGATGAAGACTGAGGAGAAGCTAACGATCAGTCATCACCCTTGGAGCTGTGCCTTGAGGATTTTGCTTTGAGGCATTGGCGGCAGAGTCATGAGTGGCAGAGTCATCATTGGTAGAGTAGGATGCAGCTTTGCAGAATTGACCATCCAATGGACGAATTCCTGCATCAATGATTGCAACTTTTCCTTTTCCGTCAACTGAGGAATGTGTTCGTTTGAGGACTTCAAGTGGAGGCAGATAGCTGCGATGATTCTTAAAGTCACCTTGTAAGCAGTAGAAGACGTTGTTCTGATGAATCTCGTGATCCAGGTAGCATAAGGCTTCAGGTTAAAAGGAGACAGTGCAACGTTTGCCAAAGTCCTCATGAAGAAATCATGATAGTTGATGGGGATCTCATGCATGATATAGAACAACAGATTCTTCATGATGCCAACGATTTCTTCATCATTTGAGTCGTGGCCTTTGATTGGACTCATTGTCTTTGACAGAATGCGATAGACAGTCTGAGCCACATATAGCAATTCCTTCACGAGGAATTTGGTTCTTGGTGCTTGACCAGGCTTCAGCGGTTTCATCAATACTTGCATATAACGACCAGTAAGTTCAGGTTCATGATATACACACTGTGCACCTTCAAGGGGAGGACCGAGAGGCAGGGCCTGAAGCAATTCAGAGGCCCGTGCCTTGAAGTGAGTGTTTTCTGTCATACACTCCATCACCCAAGAGTTCACATCTTCAGTCTTTCCGGTGATGTGCAGTGTTGCATAGAACTGAAGAATGAGCTCTTCATTCCAATCACATATGTCTGTGTAGAGGGTGAGCAATCCAGCAGCATAGAGAACATTGAGGATCGGTGTGAAGCAAGGCAGGGATTCCATATCCACATGAGGAATATGCACATGGTCGAAGACTTTGTCCTTACCAAAAAGCAGTGAAGAATAGAAGTTTGCTTGGCTGGCAGTCCAGAAACGCTTCCTTCTAAGACGAGCAGAGTCATATGGATTGAAGTCAGTGAAGAACACATGCTCGTGGAAGAAGTCATCAGCCTTGAAGTTTTGCTTCTTAGAGAAGGGATCCTTTGGCTTGGGCTAAGGATTATCAGTTAATTTCATCACAACCTCCGGAATCACAGGCTGATGAATTTCAGTCTCTGCTTCAGTTGCAGCTTGAGACTTCATTTCTTCAGCAGCATTTTCATCAGCACTAGTGGCTAGAATTTCTTCATGTACGGAGGGAGTGGTGCGAGGTCCTTCAGAGCCCGTTTGAACTTTAGTGCGCTCTAGGGATTGAGGAATTTGCTGCAAAGGCGTTAACAATGGAGAGTTGGGGTGCAGACTATCCCAAAAGTCATCGTTCAGCACAGTAGTTGTGCTCCCAATGTCCACGTCTTCATCATTGTCACTCATTTCTTCAACGCCCACCTCTTCAGCTGTGAACTGAGGCATAGGCGATGATATCACTGGGGTTGAAGGGATGTTATCCACTTTAATTTCTTCGTCCAATTGCACTGAAGAAGCAACAGAAGGAACATCTTCACCAGATCCGCTTGGGATCACATATTCTTTGCCAAAAGGTATGATTTCCTTTGATGGCATGCTTGAGAGAGGAACAACATCACTGGGATTGTTGACAGAACTAGTCAATTTCTTCAGCTTCTTAGGGGCAACGGACTCTGAATAAGCAGATGCTTTTCTTTTCTTCACTTCTGCTCGTTCCACAACCTTTGGTTTCCTCACTTCTCATCCAGAAGGAAGAACTGAACTTGGTGTTGGTGCAAGAGGAGCAGAGGAAATTGGTACAGCTTCCTCAGGCATAACTGTTGCAGTTTGCCTGGCTTGGTCATTTTCTTCAGGCACAACGGTTGAAGTCTTAGCTGGCCTGGCTTGTTCCTCAGGCGCAACACTAGTGGTTGCCCTAGAAATTTCTTCAGCGGCTGGACTGGAGTCATTAGCCCTGGTAACTTTCAGTTTCATCAGTAGCCTGATTTTCATCAGCAGTGCTGGCATGTTCTATAGTGGGCTGAGCAGATGCTTCGGCCTGAGGAGTTTCATGTTGCGTTGGTGCTGCAACGTTTGAGGTAAATCCCTTGGTCAGATTAATGAATCTGACTTTGGCTCCAAGCTAGTCAGCACGGTAGCTTTCAAATTCATCATTGAGGGTTTTGATCTCAGCTTGCAGCTTCACAAGTTCCTCAGAAGACATATTCACTATGTTGTTCTTCAGCAATCTTTCCTTCTTGTACTGTTCCTTCTTTTCCTTTATGGCCTGTTCAAATTTCCATTTTTCTTCACCAATGAAGGCGACCAGCATATGACTTTGACCAGGAGTGAGGTTCATCTCAGGCAATGGAGTGTTAGGGTCCTTGTGCCATAGGTCAATGAAATCAAGGATCAACCTGGGATCCAGCATCGACGGCACATTGCTGCCTTTGGCTCTAGCAGCACTTTCCTGTCTGTGTCTGATGATTTTGGTGGGTTCCTCATCATCAGCTTCGTCATCACTTGATGTAACATGGAAGGCGAATTGCTTCTTGTGAGGACTTGGTCTAGCGCCACGTCCTATAGTGGCCTTACTTTTCAACAGAGTGGGGCCAGTTGAGGAATTCGGAGGAGCTGAAGAACTTGCAGAGGCTCCTGAGGCAATAGAGATGCCAGTTGTCCTTTGGCACATGGCGAGATGCACAGGTGCTGGGGACTTTGGTGGAGCTGGAGCATCTTGAGGAACTAGCCGTGAGGGATTTGCAGAGATGGGCCGTGAGGGCATTGCTGAGGAGCTTGGCTTGCGAGCAGGTTTCTTGGGCATAGCCTTTTTAGGCTTGCTAGCAGAGGCTTCAGCAGCAGTAGCAGAATCTTCATTAAATTTACTCACTGCCTCTTTGGCCATCCCAGCCAACTTGGCTTGACGATTGGCCCATTCCTTGGGAAATTCTTCACCTCTTCTGATGCTATAGGGGTCAGTAATTTGGCCTGGTGCCAATTGAGGTCTTGGGCATGGATGGTGTACAGCGAATTTCTTCATGTACTTGGGTGTGACATAGCGGTATTCCCTCCATTCTCTGACCCATCTTCTTTGAATCCTCTGTATGCGTACCTTGCGCTGATTTTTGGTCTCCTTGCCATACTTGGCTTCATCAGGAGTGCAGTATTCTTCATAGATATCATCAGGAATTTCAAAAGCAGTGTTGACTTCCAATTTCTTCCCTCCTTTCTGGGGTTTCTTGCCATCAACCATTTTCTTCAGCTGAGGATTTTGAACAATTGAGTTCTCTTAGGAGGTATGGAATTTTTCTTCGAGGAATGCTGCAAATGAGTTAAGTTGATGAGAACCTAGAGATTCAGCAACAGACATTTGTACCTGTGAACATAGTATAGGTGCGAAGAATTTGAAGAGGTCATATGTGTTCTCAGTAGTTTTTGCAAAAGGAACAAGTTTGAGGAATTTGACAAGTTGTCTCTTGAAGAATTTCACTAAGCGTTCTTTGACTTAGGTTCCAGAGTTGTGCAGATTGAAAATCCACACAATTGAGGAATGTTTGAGGAAAAACGTTGCTTAGAGAAACATATCAAGAACACATGTTTGTGTGAGGTGCTTAGAGAAACATCCCAGCTATTCTGCAACCCATTCCTGAATAAGCTATTCAGGAACCCTTCCTAATGCGCGAGAACAGGCAGCTAACTGTGCGACCTATACTAGTTAACTGTCGGGCGGACTTTTTCTGACACTATTTTTTGCATTGTTGTTTGGTCGTAATTATTGAACCGTTCATCGGAATGATACAAATGATATACCATTGGATAGCTTTTGAAAAGGAGCAGCAAACTCATGTTGATCATTTTCCCAAAGTCAATTCGGTTTTTTAACAAAATTCAAAAAACTAGAAATCCATCAAATAAGTTTTCAATGTTTTTGTGGAAGAATTTTTCAAACCGTTTGTTGGAATGTTGCGTATGATATACCGTTGGAAAGCTATGGATTAGCCCGAACTTTGGTATATAGAACTCGTTTTCAGATTCGTTACTGTTTAAGAGCGGTTTTTAAAACTAACGTCATTTTTGTCATTTTTTGCCCGAACTTCTACAGTACACGCTAACTGCCCGACAAGAATAGCTAACTAACATATGATGATCAAGCTAACTGTCGGTACTGAAGAAACTTATTTTTCCTGGTTTCCCCCGGATCAAGCTAACTGCCGTTATTGAAGTAGCTAACTGTCTAGGATTGTGGCAGTTAACAACAAGTTAACTGCCGGACTGAAGGTACTAATTTTTTATTTTACATTTTGTCCCAGGTCGATCTAACTGACGAACACCCTAACTTCTCGACCGTAATAGCTAACTGCCCTATCCCGAGCAAGGTAACTGTCGGACTGAAGAAACTAATTTTTTCTTTCGTTCGTTTTTCTTCGGGTCAAGTTAACTGCTGGGACTGAAATAGCTAACTGCCGGGACTGAAATAGCTAACTTCATGTTAACTATCAGGACTGCAGATACTAATTTATTTTCTTTTGTTCTTTTTTGCCAGGGTCACGCTAACTGCCCAGCCGGAAATAGCTAACTGACATATGATGATCAAGCTAACTACCAGTACTGAAGAAACTTATTTTTTGGTTTTCCTGGTTTTTCCAGGATCAAGCTAACTGTCGATATTGAAATAGCTAACTGTCAGGGATTGTGGCAGCGAACAACAAGTTAACTGGCGGACTGAAGGTACTAAACTTTTTCATTTACATTTTGTCCTGGGTCGAGCTAACTAACAAACACCAAAACCGCTCGACCGCAATAGCTAACTGCCCTATCCTGAGCAAGGTAACTGCCAGACTGAAGAAACTATTTTTTTCTTCCGTTCATTTTTTTGGGTCAAGTTAACTTTTGGGACTGAAATAGCTAACTGCCATGATTGCGACAGTTAATTTGGTGTTAACTATCAGGATTGCATATTGTAATTTATTTTATTTTTGTTCTTTTTTGCTGGGGTCACGGTAACTGCCATGAATGTTGAGGTTAACTACCATGTCGGCCGATGTTAACTGCCACTATGGACGTTTTCCCCCATATTTGTTATAAACTATGTAACTGCTGAACTATACACAACCGCTGTCAATGCCTACTAGTATTCTTCAGAGAGAACAACCATGTACAATTAAAAAATGCTAACTGCGTTGGGGGGAAGTTGATGATGCTCGATGCTTGAAGTGAGGCCGACTCGTTTAGGGCAATTAAATTCACCATTTTTCAGGTAAAGCTACCTGCATAGGCCGGCTGGGTTAACTTCTATTTTTCAGTTAAGCTAACTGCATAAGGCTGTCGAAGCAGAGATATGGAAGCCATGGATCTAGAGGCAGGGGAGGAGCCACGTCAAAGTCGTGTGCCGGACCAGGAGGTAGAGGGAAGCAACATCCGGTAATTTGGGGAGCAAGGGAAGAGGGTCGGCGTCCTCGTCGCCATGGCCATGGCCAACCGAGGATGAGGCCGAGGGAGTATGCGGTGGGCGCGGTTGCGACGAACATGGCGAGCACCGGCTCATCCCCTGCAGGAGGCTGCAGCATGGGAGGCGGCTGGGGGTCGTTTGCGGTGGGCGCGGCGGCACCGAGCAGGGCGCGCACCGGCACATATGCGTCGGCGGCAGCGGGAGGCGGCGGTGGCGTGGATGGAGGATCCCCTGGCGGATCCACGGAGGCGGTCGCCGGATCCGGGGGCCGCGAGCGGGCGCGCTTGGCCGGCACCAAGTCCGACGGGGAGGAGCGCTTCGAGGAGCGGGAGGGCTTGGGATTGGCGGCGGCGATGGATGAGCGGGAGTAGCGGGTGCGGCCGAGGGATGGGGCGAGGGCGGCTTGGGAGGCGATGGCGAAGGCGAACTCGCGCTTGAGCCCAACACGGACGCCAGCGGCAGATCGAAGCTCGCTCGTTCGCTTGCTCGCTCCCTTCGGGAAAAGAAACAGGTAGGAGTGGGGGTGGTTGCTGAATAACCTTATTTAGGAACTCTAGAGGGGGGTTGCAGAATAGTCTCACCCTATATATATAGTCGATGAAAAACAACAACAGAAAGAGTGAAGACATTGCAAAGTTGAAGAAATTGAACATTTGAGGAATTTCAAAAACTGAAGAAAAACTCAAATTGAAGATTTTCAACTTTTGTTGGTGGCGTGACCCATCGTATAAGACGGATGATTTCAGACACCACGTACAATTGTCGTAGGGCTATGAGAATCGGTTTCTTCATTAATTTCTTCACACTTAGAGTGTTAGTCTTCATCGATTGAAGAAAAACGTTACTTCGTGTGTTGCGCATCAAAGTCATCAATTTTGCATAAGTGTTAGGATGTGTGTCCTTTTCAAAGAACATTTCAATATTCTAAGATATTTAGCTCACACCGCAACTTGCAAAATCTCTTCTCATCCAAGGGCTTAGTGAAGATATCTGTCAGCTGGTGTTCAGTCTTCACATGGTTGATGGAAATGTCGCCCTTGAAGACATGATCGCGAAGAAAATGATGACGGATCTGGATGTGCTTTGTCCTTGAGTGCTGAACTGGATTGTGAGCAATCTTGATGGCACTCTCATTGTCATAGTAGAGTGGTACATTCTTCATGTTGACGCCATAGTCCTTGAGGTTTTGCTTCATCCATAGTAATTGAGCACAACATGGCCCAGCAGCTATGTACTCAGCTTCAGCAGTGGAGAGTGATACACAGTTTTGCTTCTTTGAGGACCAACATACTAAGGATCGTCTAAGGAAATGGCATGTGCCGGATGTTGACTTGCGATCCACTCGATCACCGACATAGTCAGAGTCAAAATATCCAATGAGATCAAAATCAGAGCCCTTTCCTGCAGGAACATCCACAATAGATCCAGTGCGCTTGACAAGACCTCCTTATTTAATAGTGGGATACCATAATCCTAGTGTTGGAGTGTGAGCTAGATATCGAAGAATATGCTTCATAGCGTTATGGTGTGATTCCTTCGGTGTAGCTTGAAATCGGGCACACATGCAAAAACTAAGCATAATATCTGGCCTAGATGCACATAGATACAATAAAAAGCCAATCATGGAGCAGTATACCTTTTGATCAAAGTCTTTACCATTTTCATCGTTGCACAGTTGGCCATTTGTGGGCATAGGGATTTTGACGCCTTTGCAATCTTGCATGCCAAATTTCCTCAGAACATCCTTGAGGTATTTCTCTTGAGATATGAAGATGCCATTGCGTTGTTGATGAATTTGAAGGCCTGGGAAGAATTTCAGCTCTCCCATCATGGACATTTGATATTCTTCATGCATCATGTAGCCAAATTCGTCACTGTAATGTTCATCAGTACAACCAAAGATAATATTGTCCACATAGATTTGACACACAAATAATTCATCCTCATATGACTTAGAGAAAATAGTTGGGTCAAGTGAACCGGGTTTGAAGCCTTTCTTTGTGAGGAATTCCTTCAAAGTATCATACCATGCCCAAGGGGCCTGCTTGAGGCCATAGAGAGCCTTGTTGAGTTTGAAGACTTTGTCAAGATGTTTATGATCTTCAAAACCTGGGGGTTGAGCAACATATACTTCTTCCTCAAGCTTACCATTGAGGAATGCACTTTTCACATCCATTTAATATAAGATGATATTATGATGGTTAGCATAAGCAAGTAGTATGCGAATAGCTTCAAGTCTAGCAACAGGAGCAAAAGTTTCATCGAAGTCAATTACTTCAACCTGTGTGTAGACTTGAGCTACGAGATGAGCCTTATTCCTAACCACAAGGCCATTTTCATCTTGCTTGTTTCGATAGATCCACTTGGTGCTGATGATATTGTGCTTCCGAGGATCGGGTTTCTTGACGAGTTCCCAGACATGGTTGAGCTGGAATTGATACAATTCCTCTTGCATAGCTTGAATCCACTCAGGTTCCAAAAAAGCCTCATCAACTTTGGTGGGCTCTGTGATAGAGACAAAAGCAAAGTGCCCACACAAGTTAGATAAGTGTGAAGCTCTTGAGCGTGTGAGAGGACCTGGTGCATTGATGTCGTCGATGATTTTCTCGATCTGCACTTCTTTTGCAACACGAGGATGAGCTGGCTGATGACTTTGGACTGGCTGAGCATTTTCTTCAGTAGCAGTTTCTTCAGGAGCACCAGAATGATTTTCTTCATTGTCAGGAATGGCTTCTTCAGCTAATTCTTCAGTGGGGATGATATCTTCAGTAGCTTTGAACTTGATGGATTCCTCAGGAGGTATTTCACGTGACACAGAAGGCAGGTGCTCTCTTTGCGAGCCATTAGTTTCATCGAACCGCACATCTACAGTCTCAACAATGTTGTGAAGATGATTGATAAAGATTCTGTAGGTGTGCGAGTCCTTTCCGTACCCAAGCATAAAACCTTCATGTGCTTTTGGTGCAAATTTGGAATTGTGATGAGGATCTCTAACCCAGCATTTACCACCGAAGACTTTGAGATAACTCACATTGTGTTTCTTGTCGGTGAGTAGTTCATATGAGGTTTTCTTGAGGAATTTGTGAAGATATACCCTGTTGATGATGTGGCACGCAGTATTGATAGCCTCAGGCCAGAACCTGAGAGGCATCTGGTATTCATCAAGCATGGTGCGAGCCATCTCAACAAGAGCCATGTTCTTGCACTCCACAACACCGTTCTGCTGAGGAGTGTATGGAGCTGATAGCTCATGAGTAATACCAAGTTCATCAAGATAGTCATCAAGACGAGTGTTCTTGAACTCGGTCCCATTGTCACTCCGGATATGCTTGACCTTCACACCGAAATTCGTTGAGGCCCTTGAGGAAAATCGCTTGAAGATTTCCTGCACTTCATGCTTAAATGTGATGATATGCACCCATGTATAACGAGAATAGTCATCAACAATGACAAAGCCATAAAGACATGCTTCATTTTTGAATGCAGCATAATGTGTAGGACCCAAGAGATCCATGTGAAAAAATTCAAATGGATGAGTGGTAGTCATGATAGTCTTCGAGGGATGCTTGGATTTGGTTATCTTCCCGGCTTCGCAAGCCCCACAAAGATGATATTTGAGGAATTTGACACCCTCAGTTCCAAGGATATGCTTCTTCTTCACAAGCGTGTGCAAGTTCCTCATGCCAGCATGACCGAGTCGTCGATGCCATAGCCATCCTTCTAAAGCTTTTGCAAGTAGGCATGTGGCAGGTTGTGGTCTTGTAGAGAAATCAACAATATTAAAGTCTCCTCTCCTAAAGCCTTCGAAAACTTTGGAATTGTCAGATTCTAAAACTACAACATAGCGATATTTGCCAAAGACAAACACCATATCAAGGTCACAAAGCATTGAGACAGACATGAGGTTGAATCCAAGAGACTCGACAAGCATGACTTTGTCCATGTGTCGATCTCTTGAGATTGCAACCATACCTAGACCCAATACCTTGCTTTTTCCTTTGTCATCGTAGGTGATATGATTTAGGTGAGATGGAGATAAAGCAGAGTCCATCAGTAGGTTCTTGTCACTGGTCATGTGATTTGTGCAGCCACTATAGAGGACCCACTCAGCAGCTTTGAGAGAGTCACCCTGTAGAAGAATTAGTACATCTTACACTCATATGCTTCATTGTGAAGAATATGACATCAATTTCATCAATATGAATTTCATCAGTAAGGGCAATATATGAAGAATGAGGACGTGAGCAATGAATGAATCATTTCTGCATGATTAGCTTGCGTCCTTTCAAGCAATTTTCGGGTCTTCTGCAAATTCTTCAGACCTTTAAGTTCGTCTGGAGACCTGACCCTACATAAGAGATTAGTTCTTTTTCTTCACCACCCACATCTGGAGGGGTGGCAAAGAGTTCATCATTCGACGAGCACCAATTGAGAATGGTGGCATTGAAGCAAGTGCACTTCGTTTCGCAGGAGAGGGGTTAGAGTATGAATATGAGTAAGCAGAGAAATTCTTTGAGGACTTATGAACATAATGATTTGAAGAATAATGCACATATTCATAATCCTTCTTTCCCTGCGAAACAGATGTGTTAGCACGATGATGATCATATGAGGAATTTGATCCACTTGGGGAATTTGGTCCATATGTGGATTTGGATTCATCTGAAGATTTTGATCCATATGAAGAATTTGATCTGGGGTTCCTATTCCTCACACGAGGTGTCATGAGGACATTCACTTGAAGATTTTCTTCATAGGGGGACCATTCCTGCAGTTTGTTCCACCATATCTAGCTAATACTTCACCATTCTAATTTTTGAACAGTTTATAGTTGGAGTTAAGTGACTCGTCAGAAGAACGTGAAGTTTCACAAGTAAAGCCAGATAAGGTAGATGGATCTATTGGAGGTCCTTTTGCAGCAACCCATGAGGTTTTGGGATACTGCTCAGGTTTCCAGTAGGTCCCATCAACATTGAGTTTCCTCTCAAAGGCAATACCCTCTTTCCTAGGGTTCCTGTTCAGAATCTACTTTTTAAGCACATCACAAAGAGTCTGATGACGTTTGAGGATTTTGTACATGTCTTTCATATACAATTCCTTCAACCCTGCATTTTCGTCAGTAGCATTGGTGTTTTCCTCGGTTGAGGATTTGTCACCAGAGAAAGAGTTGAAGAATTTGTAACAGCAGAAGCATTTGAACTTTCAGGTGAATAATTTGCAGTTTCTCGTTCAATGCATTTAAGGCATGGGGGAATAAATTCCTCCTGAGCACCGCTGATCTGTTGAGCAAGCAATGAATCGTGTTCCTTCTAAAGATCTTCATAACTCTCTCTTAGCTTCTCAAGATCTTGCTTTCTTTGAAGAAATTCATGGGAAAGATTTTCATGATCAGATAAGAGAGTGTTATGATTATCCTGAAGATTATCATACTTGGACTGATGTCTTTGAAGATTCTCAGTCAAGATTTTAGATCGATCCATCTCTTCACCCAACATATCATCGCTCTCATTAAGCATATTATGAACTTTTTCCAAGGCTCTTTGTTGTTTCGTGGCAAGGGAAGCAAGTTTGGCATAGCTGGGTCCAAATTCATCACTTGATTCATCATTACTAGACTCACATAGATAACATTCAGTTACCTTGGCACCTTTTGCCATAAGGCAGGTTGTAGAAGATGATGATTCCGGCTCGAAAGTCATCTCCTTGAGAGATTCCTTGAAATCCTCAAACCAAGGATCGTGACGAGTTCGATGACCTTCATAAACCTTAGAGAGGCAGTCCGAGATGAGCTTCGCATGGCTGAGATGCATGACGTTCCTGAACTGATTTTGGGACAAACAGGAACATATGATGTCCTTCACTGTGAGGTTGAGTAGAGTGTACTTGCGAATATCATCAGCATCTGCCATCTTGCATAGATCGATAAGACCAATCTCAGTGACAGTCCACAGCTCACTGTTCATCACCATGAGGCGCTTCTTCATCATGGCCTTCCACTTGGGATAGTCATGACCGTGCAAAATTTGGCATGTCATAGTCTTCATTCCTGCGGTCGATATAACTAAAACCCCAGGCGGTTAAACCAAAATCACACAGAACAAGGGAGTACCTTGCTCTAATACCAATTGAAAGTGCGTTATATCGACTAGAGGGGGGGGGGTGAATAGGCGATTTTTATAAATTTGTCACTTACAAAATTCTAACTGAGGAATTTCCTAAGCAACGAACTACTTAGCAGCGGAATAGATACTCAGGTGCAAGCATAACAAGACTGTAGCATGGTCATCATGATGAAATGAAAACAAGCACAGAGTACAAGTAGCGTGTAAACAAGATAAGCAGGCTGAAAACTTAGGACTGAAGAAATATGGTTGAGGAAATTGAGAAAGTCTGCAGTCAAAGTCTTCAAACTGTACATATCAAGTTCAACAACACATGGATGAGTAAATTGAAGAGTTGAGGAAATAGAACCAGTAGGCTTGATGAAGACAATGATTTGGAAAACCAGTTCCAACTGCTGTGACAGTTGTACGTCAGGTTGGAGCGGCTAGGTATTTAAACCTGAGGACACACAGTCCTGGACACCTAGTCCCGGACACACAGTCCTCATTGTATTCTCCTTGAGCTAAGGTCACACAATCCTCGCCCAATCACTCGTGGTTAGTCTTCACAGGTGACTTACAGACCTTCAAAACTCGGTCACCCGACGATCCACAATTCTCTTGGATGCTCTAGACCATTGATGCCTAACCGTCTGTAAGATAACAATCTTCAAAGGTAACAAGCGTCGGTTCCACATAGGAACAATCTCTTCAGTGATACTCAATCACTTTGCGGTTTTAGGTGTTTGGGTTTTGGGGTTTTCCTCACTTGATGGTTTTCGCTCAAAGTCCTTGGAGGATGGGTTGCTCTAATGAAAAGTGTCAGTTTCTCTCGGAGCAGCCAACCAACTAGTGGTTGAAGGAAGTGGCTATTTATAACCTAGGGAGCTGCCCGACATGATAAGACATAATGTCCTTCAGTGATATGACCATTAGGTAGGTAGATATTTTGGGACAGCTGGCGCATAGCACAGCAACGGTCGGAATTTTGAGTATCAAATTCCTCAGGTCTATCATGTTCCTCACTTGTAGGAAATCGGCACTAGCGAATTCCTAACTCGTCAGTCAGAACAAATTCCTCAGAGACCAGAAGAACTTCGTCTCTGTCACTGAAGAAATTGACTGAACTATATGAGATTTCCAATGGCTTCATTTGAAAGGATTGGGTAGTGTAGGCTTTGAGTTGAGCATCACTTGGAAATATGTTTCCTTAGTTTTTCCTCGAGCCCCTTTAACAGTACAGTGTTTCCTATGACTCAAGAAAGAGAAAATGAAACTATGAAAACAAAAGTCTTCATGCTTCATAATCCTCCCATGATTATCCAAGTCTTCAAGGTCAAACCAATTTTTTCACTTTCAAAATCTCCAGAAAGTCTTCAGAAATCCAAAGTCTTCAGTTGAAAACATTCATTTTTAGGGGTCGACTTTCTCAGTAAATATGAAACTCCTCATAGACTTATAGACCAGTGTATACTCACAAACGCATTAGTCCCTTAACCTATAAGTCTTCAATACACCAAAATCACTAAGGGGCACTAGATGCACTTACAGTGGGTCAAAACCTCTGACAACAGGACCTACATGTGCAAGACCAAATTGTTAAAAACCTAAATATTTGAATGGTTCCTGCAATTGCACAATAATGTTCTATTAAACAAAGGACCATGCATGTGCAAACCTCGATTGTAAACCTCAGTGCTTCCCATTGTTTCCCCACAACACATACAAAGTAGTTACAAAAAACTAAATTTTTATATTTAATTAATTTTTATATTACAAAAAACTAAATTTTAATATGTCTCTTTCTTTGTTGGCTCAAGGTACATCCGAATTGAAATCAAATTAAGCAGTAATCAATCCAAGTTACTCGTACAAAATATTTGGCAACTCAACTAGTGGCAAAGCAAATGAAGTCCTAGTAATTTTACCAAAATTTTGGCAAATGCATTGGCTACAATCCAAACAATGATAACTTACCAAAATTTGGGTCATGTCCTCACTTTGGTCATGCAAATTTTTTGGTTGGGCTAGTTGGGGCACAAACCAAACACACACTGAATTTAAAACACTAGGGCACTGTTGATTGCTGGCAAAACGTTGACATACTATGTTTTTAAATTATAGTAAATCCAAAACTCGTCTGGAATTAATGAAACTTGGCATGCTATCATGGAATGGCACCCGACACGTTGTGGTATTTTTCGTGTGCATTTTGAGAGAAGGCGCACTCGAACAACAGCCAACAAAAGCATTTTGAAACAAATAGCTGCCACTTTAACACCTCAAACGTTTTGTATAATTTAAATCGTGTGCATTATGTTAACCATTCACGTGATGCCATGTGTCACTCTTTTAATGTCCAGGAGGTGTCGTGCGGACAACTACTTGAGTGAATGGGAGGCGTGCGAGTGCAGTCTGCTGCCAAGCTAACCGAGAGGCGTGCAAGCTGTCCTCTAATGCGCAAGCTCACCGGCAAGCGTACGAGCTGTACGCTGCGCAGGCTCACCGGGAAGCGAGCCTTTTGACTTCCATGGCCGCCCGCCTTCTCGCATCCACTCCATTAATGGCACCAAAGCCATTGTTTAGTATGGGCGGCTTGAATGTTCGCCTCCCATTCCCCTCCCGAAGACCTCCACCAATGCCATGGCGCAGAAGGATCATCTGCCACTAGTCTTCCAGTCTGATGAAGTTGACACCGAGCCGGAGGAGATAGAAAAAAAAAGAGGAATGGGGCCTCATGGACATGGTCCTGAACGAGATGGCAGCGGTGGTTGCTGCCCCCCGCCCATCCCAGCTTCCATCCCCGCGCCTGCGCTAACTACCATCCCCTTAGCATTGATGGGCTGGTCGTCGAGCACTATCGCAGAGCTGGAAGCCGCGGGTGTCAGCGAGGTCTCCGCAGACCCGCACGAGCTCGTGTACATGCCCGTGCCAGTGCCCATGCCCGTGCCCGTGCGTGCCCGTATACCTACCGCGGCGCCGGTCCCCGTGCGTTTGCCTGTACCTGCTGATACGTCTCCGTCGTATCTAATTTTCCAAACTCTTTTGCCCTCTTTTTGCACTCTAATTTGCATGATTTGAATGCAACTAACCCGGACTGACGCTGTTTTCAGTAGAATTGCCTTGGTGTTATTTTTGTGCAGAAATAAAAGTTCTCGGAATGACCTAAAATTTCACAAAGATTATATTCAGAACATATAAAAAATACTGGCGTAAATATCTAACGGAGGGGCCCACACCCTGGACCTCCACCGACCTCAACTCCAACTCCATATATTCACGTTCAGGGAGAAAAAATAGGAGAGAAGGATTCATCACATTTTATGATACGGAGCTGCCCCCACCTCCTGTTCTTCCTCGGGAGACTTGATATGGAGTTCGTTCGGGGCTCCGGAGAGTGGAGATTGTTGCCTTCGTCATCATCAACCTTCCCCCATGACCAATTCCATGATGCTCACCGCCGTGCGTGAGTAATTGCATCGTAGGCTTTGTCGGTGTACAAAAAGGGGGTACACTTTTTATACCCCTATGACTGTGCACGGGCTGTCTGAGCCACAAGCACCGCCGCACCAAGCAAGGCCGGGGAGGTAAGCCGGGGTAAGACTGAAGCCCAAGAGAACAAGACCACGAAGAGCAAAGGGACGAAGCAGATTCCCCCGGCAAGATCCTTGCCGGGAGCCAGTTTCAGCAGCCCCGGCAAGATCCTTGCCGGGGCCGGCTTTAGCAGCCCCGGCAAGACCCTATCCGCGGCAACTCGCCCCACGCCTACGGAGCGAATCACCCTTGAGTCCACTGCCCCCATGGGGCAAGGATTCGGGAGATATCCCCGTAGTGGCATGCAGATCTTTGTGAAGACATTCAAGATCAGATACACACTAAGAAGACGACGACCGTTGGTGGGATCCTAGCCAAGGAAGACCACAAGACCTTCGGCAAGCACCTTGCCGGGGATGACAGTAGGCGTCACGGCAAGACCCTTGTCGGGGCCTAGGCAAGGCCCTTGCCAAGGACATCCGTAGGGCCACCATCAGGCCCACGCCAACTAAGCTTCCACCGCCCTATGCAGCTGCCGACCCAACCAGCTGGGCATGCACCTGCGTGGCGACATGCAGATCTTCGTGAAGACCCGCCATTGCGCCACCTCAGCTGCCTGCCTGCCTACATGGCATCTCAGGCATCACTGGCCAGGGCGCGTGTCGACAAAAGAAGGAGCGGCGACGGACAAGATGGATATCTCCCGCGTCCCCGATAAAGCAAGGACACCTAAGCAAGACGCATGAAATGCGCCTTGTCATGTAATGCGAGGGATAACCTCGCATCACTGTAACCTTTCCACCTCCTGTGTGCCACTGTGGCGACCCCTTTCCCTATAAAAGGAGGCCCGAGGCGACCAGGAGGAGGATTCGACTTTTTGGAGCTCCTCACGCCCCATAGCTAGCTGAAGAACAAAAATATACAATCCACCAAAGTAGGAGTAGGGTTTTACGCATCCTTGCGGCCCGAACCTGGGTAAACGAATCGTGTGTTATCTGTTTGATCCGCTCTTCTCTCAACCCCGCGCCCCGCAACCGTAGTAGGGATTCTTGTGATCCCATAGGTGTCGATCCAATACACCGACATCTTTGGCGCGCCAGGTAGGGGGTGCAGTTGTGAGAATCGGCTTCAGCAGTTAGTTCGACGCTCCTTCATCATCATGGCGTCCAAGAAGAAGACGACGGTGGCGGTTGGCCAGTCAAAGGCCGGACAGCCCGTCCTGACGCGGGCGAGCAGCGGGCCGGTGGCGGAAAGGACCCGGGGCACTGCTCGCGAACACCAACACCGTCCCAGCAGCCGGAGTTTGGGAGGTGGCGATGTTTGTGCGCCTGGTAACGGGCCGCACACCGCCAAATCCAATGACGGAGCCAGGCCCTCCGCGGGTGGTGCGGGGCCCTCCAGGATCGCTGCCGCATCACCCGAAGGCGACACAAGGACCTCCAGGACTCCCACACCGGTGCCAACAGCGTGCTCCTCCCAAACAGCGTGCGACGAACGGCGTCATCACGCCGAAGTTCCCGGGCGTCGCCACGGGAAGAGCCCCGAGCGCCACTCCCGAGACGTAGAAGACCTGCCCGCCCGCCAAAGCGCTGGTGGAAACGGCATGCGACCGCGGGATCATGATGGAGCTCATCCTGACATGGTTAGGGGTCGAAGCGCGTCGCGGTCCGTGCAGGTTTCGCTACCACTAACCCCAGCCGAAGCCCTGGCGCGTGCGCAGCTGCTCCTCCCGTTACGGGGAAACTCAACGAATGGAGAGCCACCATCCGAAGCCTTGTCTTAGTAGCCAACAGGGATGAACCAAGTCCAGCGGAGCCCCGTGGTCGACGCTCCGATGGGGTCCCACGCATCGGTGGCGGGAGGACCGGCAGCACCGTGGCCACGGTGCATTCGCCTCTTCCTCGCCCGGTACCGCGTGTGTAGACTCGTCGGGACGTCGCGGGTGAAGACGTCTCCATAGCGTCGTCCGACCCATGGACCCACGGCGACCAGCGTCAAGTTCTTCAGGAGCGAGCTCATGAAGACGCTCGAACCACCATCGAGCGCCGGCGCGGAGCGCGCCACCAGTCAGACAGGCGAGCAAGGCCTACTGCGAACCACCCAGCACCGGAGAGCCCTGGAGGCCTACCTTACGATGTAGGCTGTCCGGCTTTTACCCGTGAGCTGCGGCAATTCCAGTGGCCCACTCACCACACCTTCAAGCCTGACGTTGGCGAGAAGTACAACGACAAGACCCACCCGTCGGAGTTCCTCAGCATCTACACCATCGCGATGCAAGCTGCCGGAGCCCGCGACGATAAGGTGCTTGCGAATTACTTTCCACTAGCTCTTAAACCCAACGCCATGTCGTGGTTGATGCACTGGCCGGTGGACTCTATTTCCTCCTGGTCGGATTTGTGCCATGAGTTTGTTGGCGCCTCTACTGGAGGTCACCAAGCCCATGGCCAAGCAAGTGACCTGCACGTCATTCCCTAGAAGGGAGGCGAGATTCTGCGCAAGTACATACAGAGGTTTAGCTGGGTACAGTACAATATCCCTGATGTTCACCCTGCCGCCATCATCAGCGCATTCCATCAGAACGTGCGTAACCGCAAGATGCGTGAAGAACTGGCAATGAACAATGTGAAAGATGTGGCGGAACTCTATGTTCTCGCTGACAGATGTGCCCAGGCTGAAGAGGGAAGGAAGTACCCCGGTGAAGACACCGGCGTGGAAACCGACTCTTCAGATGAGGATACTGCCGCCCCGGCGAAGAAAGGCCGACACCACAACAGGAAGCGCAAAGGTAAATCTGTGCTTGTCGTCGAGGGATCTGATGATGCCGGCTCCGCCAAGAAAACCAAGGCGGATGACCCCGACAAGGAAATTGCCAGGTGTGTCGCCTGCCAGGCCTTGGCGACTGCCGAAAAGCCAGGAAACTCCGACAAGCAATACTGCAAGATCCATCGCACCAAAGGCCATGATCTCCAGAACTGCCGATATGTTGAGCTCCTTGCTGAGAAGTAGAGGGCTGAATATGAAAGGCGGGACAAGGAGAAGGGCCAAGACGGTGCTGAGGGGTCCGGCAAGAAGCGTGATGGCCAAGCAGGCCATCGCGGCAAGGATAAACAGCAAGAGAGGCCCGCCCGGGGCCGTGACAGAAAGCCAGAAGACGACGATCACGAAGAGGACGACGAGTCCGGCGACCAAGAGTTTTAGAAAGCCACGAAGGCCATGTGCGTCGATGGTGGCGCCTCGCTGCATACTTCTCACCGCCAGCTTAAACGGTGGGCGCGTGAGATTACAGCGGCAGAGCCGTCGTCCGGTGCCCAAAATTCGCTGAAATGGTCCAGCACGCCTACCATTTTTTACGCTGAGGATCACCCTGATCGCACTACTGCGGTCGGGTGTTTGCCGTTGTTGGTTTCACCGACAATACGCAACCTCAAGGTGACAAATATGCTAGTCGATGGTGGGGCCGGTCTGAACTTAATCTCTCCTACCATGATCGAGAAGCTGCAGATTCCTGACGGAGACCTCGAAGAGATGGGCACGTTTCAGGGGGTCAACCCGGGGAGAAGTCAACCAAAGGGAAAGGTCACGCTGCCCATGACTTTTGGAAGTGATCCGAACTATAGGACAGAAAGGATCGTGTTTGATGTTGCCAAGATCCCCTTGCCTTACAACGGGATCGTTGGCCGCCCAGCGCTGGCCAAGTTCATGGCAGCATCACACTACGCCTACAACACCCTGAAGATGCCAGGACCTGTGACGATTATCACCATCACCTCCAATAAGAAAGATGCGTTGATTTGTGCTGACCAACTATACCAGCAAGCAGTTGCAGCAGCTGCCGCCACGAGGGCACTTGCTCCTGCCACTGGAGCCCCGGGAGGGAAGAAGAAGAAGAAGACCGGTGAGACCTCGGACACCCACTCCGGCAAGCGCACCTCTTCGGAGTGTTGTGCTCCCGTCGAGGACGTGTCAGATAGCTCCACCGGCAAGAAGAAGACCGGTGAGACCTCAGACACCCACTCCGGCAGGCGCACCTCTTCGGAGTGTCGTGCTCCCGTCGAGGACGTGCCAGAGAGCTCCACCGGCAGAAACAAGAAGTCCAGGGCCACGCCGCCGGGAACCAAGAGGGTTTCTGCCAAGGAGGACGGCACAGGAGGGGCTTTCACCATAAGCTCCACCCTTGACGACAAATAGGAAGACGCGCTCGTCACCTTCCCGCGGGCGAATGTCGATGTGCTTGCATGGCAAGCATCCGACATCCTCGGCGTTCCCAGGGAGGTGATTGAGCACCACCTTGATGTGTGTCCTCATGCACGGCCCGTCAAGCAGAAGGTCAGGAAGCAAGCTTTGGAACGACAAGAGTTCATCACAGAGGAGATCCGGAAATTGGAAGCAGCGGGTTTGGTAAGAGGAGTGCTCCATCCAACGTGGTTGGCCAATCCAGTGGTAGTGCGCAAGGCGAATGGGAAGTGGAGGCTGTGTATTGATTACACGGATATCAATAAGGCTTGTCCTAAAGACCCCTTCCCGTTGCCGCGCATCGACCAGATTGTTGACTCCACGACTAGGTGTGACCTGCTGTCGTTCCTCGATGCCTACTCCGGCTACCATCAGATCTTCATGACAAGAGAAGACAAAGAGAAGACAACATTCATCACCCCATGTGGTAAATATTGTTTCGTACGAATGCCTTTTGGGTTGAAGAGTGCTGGCTCAATGTTTGCAAGGGCAGTCCAGATTGGTTTTGAACCCCAGCTCCATAGAAATATGGAGGCTTATATGGATGATATAGTGGTCAAAACAAAGAACAGGGCAACCCTTATACAGGATTTACAAGAAACATTTGCAAACCTACGCAAGATCAATCTCAAGCTGAACCCTGAGAAGTGCGTCTTCGGCTTCTCGTCCGGCAAGCTTCTCGGTTTCTTTGTGTCACAGCATGGGATAGAGGCCAATCCGGACAAGATCAAAGCTATAGAACAGATTGAAGCACCCAGACGGGTCAAGGATGTGCGCCGGCTTGCTGGCTGCGTTGCCGCCATGAGCAGATTCATTTCCAAGTCTGCCGAGCGCGCCCTTCCCTTTTTCCAGATTTTGAAAAAGGCGGGACCAATGGAATGGACACCAGAAGCCGAAGCAGCATTACAAGATTTGAAGAGGTATCTTTCCTCCACGCCAGTACTAGTTGCGCCTAGGCCACAAGAACCGTTGCTGCTATACTTGGCGGCAACAAACTAGGTGGTCAGCGCCGCACTAGTGGCGCAGAGAGAAATTGATGATGAGGTGATAGCAGCGACAGAGCCTGATGCCATTGGTGCAGAGACGACACGGCCGGTTGGAGTGTAGCCAAGGAAGAAAATGATGCAGCACCCGGTCTACTTTGTTAGCTCCCTCTTGCAGGGGGCTAGATCAAGGTACTCTGGTGTGCAGAAATTGCTCTTCGGCCTTCTTATGGCCTCGAGGAAGCCGCGTCACTACTTCCAGGCGCACGAGATCACTGTCGTCACTCTCCTCCCTCTGCAACGGATATTGCACAATCCAGATGCAACGGGAAGAATTTTAGAGTGGGCACTGGACCTGTCCAGCTTTGGCCTCAAGTTTGAAAGTACCTCGACGATTCAAAGCCGAGTCCTGGCGGAGTTCATTGCAGAATGGACCGCGAAGCCTGATGAAGAAGTCCAGGAAACTGCTCTCCCCAGCAAAGAGGTGAGTTGCGACTGGATGATGTACTTTGTTGGAGCTATCTCCTTACAGGGTGTCGGGGCTGGCGTACTGCTGGTCGCGCCCACTTGAGAGCACCTCAAGTACGTGGTCCAGATGCACTTCACCAGGGAGGTATCGACGAACAATACTGCTGAGTATGAGGGGCTGCTTGCTGGTCTTAGGATCGCGGCAGACCTCGGAATCAAGAAACTCATTGTCAGGGGAGAGTCGCAACTTGTCGTCAAACAAGTCAACAAAGATTATCAGAGCCCATTGATGAAGTGAGAAAGCTGGAAGAGCGCTTTGATGGTATCCAGGCGGAGCACGTTCCCCGAGCAGAGAACGACATCGCCGATTACCTGTCAAAGCGCGCTGCCCTCAAGTTGCCTGTGGAACCAGGTACCTTTGGGCTTCAGCTTTCTCAGCCATCCGTTGATCCATCAACAGAGCAAAACAAGAGGAGGACATCAGGACCCGGCAAGTACTTTCCCGCCGAGCTCCCCAGAGCCGCCGGCAAGGATGTTGCCGGAGACACTGAGCCCGCCACGGGACGGCTAGCTCCGGCGGAGCGTCAAGCTCTGGCCGTCGAGACAACCGCTCCTATAGCGGAGGAAATGCCTTTAGTCCTCGCCGTCGAGCCCCAGGCTCCAGCGTGGGCACAGCATACCGTCCGATTCCTCCAAACTGGGGTACTTCCCGAGGAGCAGGAAGAAGCGGAAAAAGTAGCCCGTCGGTCTGCTATGTACCAGTTCGTCGATGACGTCCTGTACAGAAAGAGACCGAACGGTGTGAAATTGAAGTGTATCCCTTGAGAGGAAGGACTAGGGCTGTTGGCAGAGATACATGGAGGCATATGTGGATCCCACATAGGGTCAAGGGCCCTTGCCGGCAAGGCATTTCGGCAAGGCTTCTTCTGGCCGACTGCCCTCCAGGATGTGATGACACTAGTCACCAGGTCTGAAGCGTGTCAGTTCCATTCAAAGAAACTTCATCAACCAGCTCAAGCCCTTCAAACCATTCCTCTCTCCTGACCCTTCTCGGTCTGGGGGCTCGACATACTAGGCCCTTTCCCCCGCGCTGTCGGGGGCTTTGAGTACTTGTACGTCGCAATCGACAAGTTCACAAAGTGGCCAGAGGTGGAGGTAGTGAGGAAGGTCACAGCTCAGTCAGCCGTCCAATTCTTCAAGGGACTAGTGTGTCGTTTTGGTGTACCCAACAGGGTCATCACCGACAACGGCACACAGTTCACAAGCCGCACCTTCATGCAATATACCCAAGACCTCGGCAGCAAAGTCTGTTTCGCTTCCATTGCTCACCCACGAAGCAATGGTCAAGCTGAGAGGGCAAACACTGAAGTACTGCGAGGCTTAAGGACAAAGACCTTTGACAGGCTACACAAGAGCGGAAGGCGCTGGATTGATGAATTGCCGACGGATCTTTGGTCGATCAGAACGGCGCCAAACCGAGCTACCGGCCAGACACCCTTTGCCCTAGTATACGGGGCAGAAGCAGTTCTCCCCACTGAACTCATGTACGGGTCACCTCGAGTGCTCGCTTATGATGAGCTTGAGCAAGAGCAACTGCGGCAAGATGACGCAACGCTCCTTGAGGAAGATCGTCTTCGGGCGGCTGTGAGAGCAGCACGCTATCAGCAAGCCTTGCGTCGCTACCATAGCTGCAAGGTCCGTGCCCGAAGCTTTGAGGAAGGCGACCTTGTTCTTCGGCGCGTTCAATCGGCCAAGAATATCAACAAGTTGACGCCGAAGTGGGATGGCCCTTATCAGGTAATACGAGTCACCAGGCCTGGCGCAGTCCGCCTGGAGACCAAAAATGCCGTTCCGGTAGCAATTCCTGGAATATTGAGCATCTTCACAAGTTTTACCCATAAGGCGCGGCTTGCCGGGCCCCCCCGGCAAGCCACCTTTTGTACAAGCCTTGCCGGCAAGGCATGTAACCCTTTGTACAAAGCCAGGCGCAGACCCTGAGCATAAATAAATGAAGCGCTGGTGCCCTAAGTTATAGCATGCATGCTAGGTCGAGTCTCGTCCTTGGTTAGGGTTGATAGTGCTTAGCGGCGGCTAACCCCTATCTTAGAGGTCGAGTTTGCATCTCTTTGTCTTTCTTTTATCTCCTTTGGTTCGCAGGACACATAGGTATCCTTGCCGAAACCACTTGGGGAGGAAAAAAAGGGAACAAACCAGCGTCAAGGCCCCGGCAAACCAGTGTTGCCGGGGGCTGCAAGAGCAAAGATTCACCCACGGCAAACCAGGGTTGCCGGGGGCTGCAGCTTCAGATAAGTTTTCCATCCCTTATCATGCATTCCATTATGGACTGAGGTATGTGAAACCTTGCTTTTTCCTTAAAACTACCGTGCTCCCCTAACTCTAGGCCCTGGGGCTCGTTCCTGGGACCAAGTTTGGTCATAGTCGCGGCAGCGAAGGGGTAAAACGAGGAGCCTAAACCCACTTCATCCCTGCCTCCGCCAAAGGCGTGAGAAAGGTCGAGCGAAGTGGGGAGACGGCAAGGCCTGTTGCCGGGCAGGAAAATGTTTATCTTAGAGATATCAAGGATTTATTCCTTGTCGTGGGTTTAACCCACAAAAAAATGACCCGGCAAACATCCCTTTTTCATTAAAAACATTCCACTCAGGTACAGTCCATAGGGAATGAAAAACATGAACAAGGGGATTACAAGTTTTAAATTTAACAGATGCCCGAAGGCTTACAAACTAAAAAGAGATAAGATGCCCATAATGCATTTCTTGTCCCTCTCCTCAGGAGGCAGGTCAAGGAGGCGAGAAGGGCAAAAGGAGCGCCTAGGCGAGCTACGGGTGGCAGAAGACACCAAGAGAACATCTTGGTGGCCGCCCAAAAGCTGGATGGTGATGGCGGCGCCGGAAGCAAAGCTCGAAGACGAGGCGGCAGGACGTCAGTACGCGTCGAAGGTGTCGGTGCCCACGTACTCCGACATGACGACCTTGCCGCCCGCCCTCTTCCTCTTCCGCAGCCTCCCAATGCCAGCCGCCAAGGGGACAGCCCCGAGAAGCTCACGGAGCCGGCGACACGGATGATGGGGTCGCCGGTGCCACCAGGAGCGGCGCCCGACACCTAGTCGGACCCGTCATCCTGCCGCCTACCACCCTCGTCGTCGCTGCCGCTGTCCTCCTCATCACTCTCGCTCGAGGAGGAATCTTCGTCATCGGAAGAGCTCTCCACGCAGCACCTTGCACGAGTCCCGAAGTGCCCGAAGACCTTGACGGAAAGAAGGCCACCCTCCATTAACTTAAAATGGAGAGTGAGCCCATCCGTTAAGCTGTGGATATGAGCAAACGTCTTCCATCCCCGACGAAGATACATCACATGAGGAGCAGGGAAGTCGACGCGGACCCGCGTGCCACTGATCCCGCAGCCCCTCATGTGCAGCCGCAATGACTCCTGCGGATCCAGCTCCATCTCCCGCGCAAATGGAGTCGGGAGATGAAGGCGACGGCGCGGCGGCCGACGCAACCTGACGAAGAACTCGCAAGGGTCATCCCCAACATGGCCCTCCGTTGGAGGAGGAGCTGCTGGCGGGGGCGAGGCCTGCGGGCTACCCCGTCCTCCTCTTCCCCGAGCGCCCCGGCCTCGCCCACGGCCTTGCCCCCTCCCCCTTCCCGTCGCGGCCGGCTCTGCCACCGCATGCACAGGAGAAGGAGGGACGCGTTGTCGAGCGGCGACCCTCGCCGCCACCGTTGATGGGCCAGGATTTCCTCTCTCCATGACGAATGGAAGAGAGGAGCAGAAGCCGAAGGAGGAAGAAGATGAAAGAATGCGGGGCGCCGTCCCTCCCCTCCCGCTCTTTATAAAGGGACGGGGCTGGGGCTCGACCGCCCCGCTCGGCCAATCAAGACAAGGAAGGCGCAGGGAGCCAGGACCGACCCGCCGCCCCAACCAGCGACGGCCCGTTTCCCGCCTCCACCGTTTGCCACCCCAAGCGCATGGGAGACACGTGGCAGACGTGCAGAACCGAGGGGACGGGTGAGGCGACCTCTCCCCACCCCGTGATCGTGGGGAGTTGTAATGCCCAGGATGGGACTATACCTCCTACGTGTCGAGGAACGACTTAAAGGTATAAGCCCATTCTGGAATGATCTCAAGTTCGGTATCTTTGCACGACCCATGTGAAAATAGGGATGAAATTGCAAAAGGATAGTTGGCTTACACTCGCCACGTCACACAATCCATTACATAAGCAAATCATCAACCAAATAACATCACAACCCGGCTACGGGTGAAGATCCAAATGAAAGATACCAAATACATAAAGCCACAGGTCCGAATCGCCCCTAGTAGAAACAACTACTGATCATCAGGATAGTGCACATAGTATCGACTACGTTCTTCATCGTACTCCCAGTACAGCTCTGTGCCGTCACCTGAGTAGTTCACCATGGTACCTGCATCTGGTGTGGTGTAGAATCTGTGAGCCACAGAGGACTCAGCAATCCCGTTCCCGGGTAGCAAAACTATCTAAGCCTTGGGTGTGGAACAAGGCTAAACAAAGAATAAAAGGTTGCAGCTGCACTAGCCCTAGATTACGTGTTAAGAGCGAGAAGAGAAGTGCCACGAGCGTCAAAGTGATCACGAAGTGATCCTATCTAAGCACGTCAAACATAACCCCACCGTGTTCACTTCCCGAACCCCTTTCGGAAAATGACCGTCACGGTTAGTCACGCTGGTAGTGTGTTCTGAACAGGGTGTCAAGTTTTCTACAACCGGATATTAACAAATTCCCATCTGCTACATAACCGCGGGCACGGCTTTCGAAAGTTCCAAACCCTGCAGGGGTGTTCCAACTTGGCCCATTACAAGCCCACGATCCGCGGAGTCGCAACTCCAAGGTGGGAAGGCCCGAGTCTTCTCGGAATCCCGTGCTCAAGATATACCGACATAGGTAAAACTAATCCAGCAAGACCTCCCAGCGTGCCGACACCCTGACAATAGCCGCGCATATCTAGTCTCAGGCCATGACTGGATGGGACCGCCTACGGGAAAATACCAATCCTCGAGTTTCCTCGTGGTGGCCCCGCAGTCGGCCCGGTTGGACCAACACTCGTGTGGAGCACTGGCCCGGGGGTGGTTAATTAAGAACTCGGGTTTGCAAAGACCTATGCAAGTTTTAGTTGTTAGGCAAATGGAGTACCAATGTTGGGCCTTGCTGGAAAAGGTTTAGCGCTAAGCGGGTTATCGAGGGGGTCCCATAACCCCAACCGTGTGTGGAACGCATAATCAAGGAACATAACACCGGTTTATACGGTTCCTAGGGTGGCATGAGTGGAACAAAACACCAAGCAAGAGGCTTAGCCTTCCACCCATTACCAATATATAGATGATTTAGTTTAAGAGTTTATATAGTGTGATATCCCAACATACTCAACATGAAGCAAGAATCTTCAAATCTTCTCCTGCAACTAGCAATGCTATAAGAGGGGCTGAGCAAAGCCTACGTAGCCAATCAAAGGTTTGCATTGGTTGGGTGGTTAGACAGATTCATGGTTACAATAGGAGGCTGACAGACAAAACATGGGCATCGAGGCAATAAGCTAAAGAGCGAGACTTCTAGCAATAGGCAAAGATAGTCATGATATCTCGGTCTGGTCATCTTGCGTGTCGAGTCGTCGATGGGATCGTAAGACGGCTCCTCGTTCTCAACCTCGGTAGTAACCTCGTTCTCGTACTCGGTCTCGGCTTCCGGCTCTACTCAACACAAGAACACACGAGGCACGAAATCAAACAAGGTGCAATTCACAATCTATAGGATGCACGTATGATGCACTTAGGATGCACTACAGATGCACTTAGGATGCATAACATGACAACATAGGAAGCACACCAGAACAACACAAGAACAAGACAATATGCTCAAGCAAGTAGGATGCAAGACAAGTCTATTTAGGATGCAAAACATGGCAAAGGTAGGAAGCACATAAAAACAACATAAGAACAACAAGTTTAAATGAGGCCGGAAACTACATAAGACAAAACCGGTAAGTCCTCATATGGATAGTTTGAAATTAGTCCAGATCTGAACAAACCATATGTTAAAGTTGTTAAACAGCAAGTTAACATGCACCATGATAATCTAAACGAAAATCTAGTCAAGTTTCATATAAAGTTTGTTTAAAACGGAGCTACGGTCTAGAAGATATGAGCAAAACAAGTTAAGCATGGCAACGGTGCAAGATGCACCCAAACATCAAGCAAACATACTCCAAACATGTTAACAAGATGATATTATGATTCTACATGCAAAAACACACAAGTTTCATGTAGGGCACGCTCAAAACGAAGCAACGGACTAAAAGATACACCCGAAACAAGAAACAATGCAAAGCTGAAATTAACAGCCACATAGCAACTTTGGGGAAAGAAATATATACTCTACAGAACTCAAACATGATGACAAGAAGCATGGACATGAAGTAGACATATGCTACAGCAAACAACTCCATTGGAGAAACTCCATAGGAGGCATGGATCAATAGCAACAAGCTACAATATTTGATCATGACACTAAAAACCTGACAGTAATATTTTATAGCAACTTGGGAGCAAGAATTAAATAAGCTACAACAATCCAAATGAGCAATTAAGGACATGGATACATATACAACAACATATACAACTAGGAATTATCAATGGCCACCCCAAAACTATCATGGATTTTCCTAGGGCATCAAGCAAACATAGCATCAGGATATGACATATTCCAGACATGGCATCAGGATATTAAAACAGTAACATTATCATGGCATGTTCGCGAGCATGTTTAAGTCATCTTAAAGAATATCATGACAAATAGTTTGCACCACAGCAAAGAACACATGATGGAGAATCTAAAACATATGAGCATGCGACATGGGGACAAACACAACAATAGAAACGAGCTCCTCAACTAGGCATCTCGTAACAAGTTACAAAACTTAACAGCCACATGCACTTTTGCAACAGGGATAAGCATGGCAATATGAACTCTAACATGCATGCTATAGCAACCAACATGTAGAGCATCTCATGATGAACATTTGGACATATCATTTGCTTCATTTGGATAAACATGCACCAAGTTATCACATCTCAAACATGGCATGAAAATAACTAGTGGCAGCAGTTTATATCATATAGCACTCTTGTCACGAAGATTAAGACATCTAGATGGACTCAAACAAGCATGACACAATGGAACAAAACATAGTACACATCACCACGGTCATTTTGACATATCATATGCACAAATCGGACTAGCACACTAAAAGATATCTCCATCACAATAAGCCATCAGACAACAAAATGCAAAAAGGACTTAGAGGGAAAACGACCTCAGATCTGGTCAACGGTGGATCGGGCCGGGTCGCGGGCGGAGCGGGTTGCGGGTCGGAACCCGCGGGCGAACGGGTGTGGGCCCGTTAGGGTTAGCAGCACCGGATCGGCTGGAACCGATCGGGATTGGCTGCCGACGGCGGCTCTCGGCCCTCCGGCGAGGCGGCCGGGCGGAGAGGCGGCGGGGCCGGCCGGCGAGCTCGGCCGGAGGAGGACGGCGAGGGGCGGCGGACGACGGGCGCCGGCGGCGACCTGGTCTTGAAGCCCGCGACGGCGCGGCTGCTAGCGCGCGGCGGCGGGGCTGGAAGGTGGCCGGCGGCGGATCCGGCGCCGACGGGCGGCAGGCGCGGCGGCCGGCGACCCGCGCGCGGGCGGCGGTGGACGGGAGCCGAGGAGCGGAGGGCGCGGAGGCGGACGGTGGCCGGCCAAGCCGAGTGGGCTGGCTTCGGGCCCCGCGGTGGAGGCGGATGGCTGGCGCGGCGGATGTGTCCGGTGGCGGGCGGACACGTCCGCCCGGCACGGTTTTCGAGGCGAGGCTGGAGGAGGAAGGAGACTAGGGTTTTTTGGACAAAAATGGCATGGTGGGACATTTTTATAGGCACAAGGAGCTAGGAGAGTCCAAATGGGGAGCGGTTTTCGGCCACGCGATCACAATTCGACGACCGAGATGATGGGAAGGGTTGTGCTGGGTTGGTGGGCTGTTGTGGAGGGGGTCTTGGGCCTCAAAGAAGAGGTTCTTTTAGCCCACTAGGTTACCCGTTGGAGTACCAAACGAACTCCAAACGCGACGAAACTTGACAGGCGGCCTACACGTACCAAAACAACATCGCACGACAAGTCTCACGCCATTCCGGAAACGTTACATGGCCACACACGAAAGAAGGACTCGGGGATGCCACGGGCACGTGTGAGAGCATCGGAACTCGAAACGGACAACGGGAAGAGACGAGTGGGACCGGATGCAAGCGACAACACAAAAACAATGCAATGCACATGACAACATGACATGGATGAAATGCACACACGCACACGACAAAACGAAGAACCCGAAAAGAAAGAAGAGCCCGGAAAGGAATTGATGAAGCCAAAGTTTATATATTGCCATATAGGGAAAGTGTTACATCTGGGGCATTACAAGCTCTCCTCTACTATGAAAAGATCTCGTCCCGAGATCTAGGACTGGAAGAAGGAAGGATACTCGGAACGAAGGTGATCTTCTCGTTCCCATGTATCTTCTCGGTCGGTATGATGTGACCACTTGACTTTCAAGAACTTGATTGACTTGTTGCGGGTCTTGCGCTCGTTTTCTTCAAGAATAGCAACGGGGTGCTCACGATAAGACAAGTCTTGTTGAATATCAATCTCCTCAAATAGAATAGTGCGTTCAGGTGTCTTGAAGCACTTGCGGAGCTGAGACACGTGAAACACATCATGAACATTAGCGAAGTTGGAAGGGAGCTCAAGTTGATAGGCTAGATCGCCTCTTTTGCCAATGATCTTGAAAGGGCCCACGTATCTAGGAGAAAGCTTGCCTTTGATACCAAATCTTTGGGTGCCTTTCATAGGAGAAACAGGGAGATAGACATGATCACCAATGTCGAAAACCAAAACACGGTGCTTGCCGTCATAGTAGCTTTTCTGACGCGACTGAGCGGCCTTGAGATTCTCACTTATTACTTTGCACATTTCTTCGGCTTCTGCGATCAAGTTATTGCCAAGAAGTTGACGTTCACCAGTCTCGGACCAATTGAGAGGAGTACGGCATTTTCTTCCATAGAGGATTTCAAACGGAGCTTTGCCGGCACTTGCTTGGAAGCTGTTGTTGTAAGAGAACTCGGCAAACGAAAGGCAATCTTCCCACTTCATGCCAAAAGATATGACACAAGCTCTGAGCATGTGTTCGAGGATCAGGTTCACTCTTTCAACTTGACCACTAGTCTGAGGGTGAAACGCAGTGCTGAAACGGATCTTAGTGCCCATGGCAGACTGAAAGGAGTCCCAGAACTTGGATGTGAACAAACTTCCACGGTCTGAGGAGATAACTTGAGGAATGCCATGTAAGGACACAATTCTGGAAGTGTACAACTCTGCCAGCTGAGCTGCATTGATGGATTCTTTGACTGGAAGGAAGTGAGCTACTTTGGTAAGCTTGTCAATGACAACCAAGATAGAATCATTCCCCTTCTTAGACTTGGGAAACCCAGTGACGAAATCCATTTCAATGTGGTCGAATTTCCACTCGGGAATAGGAAGAGGTTGGAGGAGACCGGCTGGACGTTGATGCTCTGCCTTCACTCTTCTGCAGACATCACATTCATTCAAGAATTGGGCAATCTCCCTTTTCATGCGAGTCCACCAGTAAGATTGCTTGAGGTCTTAGTACATCTTGGAACTTCCAGGATGAATTGAGAGGAGGGAGTCATGTGCTTCGTTCATTATGAGCTTCCTGAGATCACCCTTGGGAACCACAAGTCAGTCCTCAAAGAACAAGGTATCTCTCTCATCAACGCGATAGCACTTGTATTTGGGAGTACCCTTTGCAATACCATGTTTCATTTTCTGCACCATAGCATCACTGAGTTGGGCCTCACGGATCTGATCTTCGAAGGTAGGAGAAACTTGAAGATTTGCAAGAAAGCCTTGTGGAACAACTTGGAGGTTGAGCTTCCTGAATGCTTCACAAAGCTCAGGCTGAAACGGCTTGATAAGGAGACTGTTGCAATATGCCTTTCTGCTCAAGGCATCTGCAATGACATTGGCCTTGCCAGGTGTGTATTCGATGCTTGGATCATACTCTTGGATCATTTCAACCCAGCGAGTCTGGCGAAGGTTCAGGTTCGGCTGTGTGAAGATGTACTTCAAGCTCTTGTGATCGGTGAAGATGTCGACTTTTCTGCCCAACAGAAGGTGTCTCCACGTGATCAAGGTGTGTACCACAGCTGCTAGCTCGAGATCATGTGTGGGGTAGTTCTTCTCACTTGGCATCAATTGACGAGAAGTGTAAGCTACAATCTTCTTGTCCTGCATTAGCACACCTCCAAGTCCTTGAAGAGAAGCATCACAGAATACTTCGTAGGGCTTGGACTCATCTGGAGGAGTAAGAAGTGGAACAGAGATGAGCTTTTCTTTGAGAGTTTTGAATGCCACATCACAATCCGGAGACCAGTTGTACTTGACATTCTTCTGCAGCAAGTTGGAGAGAGGCTTGGCAATCTTGGAGAAGTTCTCAACGAACCTTCTGCAATAGCTAACAAGATCAAGGAAGCTTCGGAGTTGCTTGACGTTCTGAGGAGGTTCCCAGTTGACAATTGTTTCAACTTTCTCGGGGTTGACCGCAATACCGTCAGCGGAGATGATATGGCCCAGATACAAGACCTTATCGAGCGAGAATTCGCACTTGGAGAACTTGGCATAGAACTTATGTTCACGGAGTCTATCGAGAACCAGACGGAGGTGCTTTTCATGATCCTCTTCATTCTTCGAAAATACCAAGATGTCATCCAGATAGACGAGCATGAATTCGTTGGTGTAGGGGTTGAAAATGTAGTGCATCATTCTCGAGAAGGTAGGTGGAGCATTAGCGAGGCCAAAAGACATGACTGTATATTCATAGGAGCCGTAGCTTGTTCTGAATGCAGTCTTGTTAATATCATCTTCGCGGATACAGATCTGGTGATAACCCATCCGGAGATCAAGCTTTGAGAAAACTTTAGCTCCTTTGAGCTGCTCGAACAATTCATTGATGTTGGGGAGCGGATACTTGTTCTTTATTGTCTTCTTGTTCAATGGCCGGTAATCAACGCAAAGGCGCTCCGTGCCATCCTTCTTCTTGACAAATAAGACACCACAGCCCCAAGGAGAAGTGCTAGGCCTGATTGGACCCATACACTCTTGCTCATCGAGTTGTTTCTTCAGCTCCTTCAACTCTTCAGGGGAAAGCTTGTACGGACGCCGGCATGCTGGCTCAGTACCAGGCTCGAGTTCAATAACGAATTCAACTTGACGATGCAGAGGCATGCCTGGAAGCTCTTCAGGGAAAACATCTTCGTATTCATTGACCACCGGAATTTGAGAGATGGCATTAATCTCGCCCTCGTCATTGAGAGAGAGTAGCCTGATTGTGTTATCTCGAGAGGCAAAGATAATCACATCTCCGTCAGAATGAGTAATCTTGACTTCCTTATTTGCACAATCAATGTGAGCATCATGCTGAGAAAGCCAATCCATCCCAAGAATAAGATCAATGTCAGAATTGCCGAGAACAACCGGAGAAGCCAGAAAGTGGTAATCACCCATACGAATAGATACATTCGGAGCCTTTGAAGTGGAAGTCATATGTTTACCCGGAGAAATAACAGATAACCTCTTTGGCAAGTCCACTGTGCCCATGTTATGCTTAGATGCAAATGGACATGACATGAAGGAAAGTGATGCACCAGAATCAAACAAGACCTTTGCAGGAATAGAGTTAACTGGAAGATTACCAATTATCACATCAGAAGAATTTTCTGCTTGAGCTGCACTCATCAAGTTCACTCTTGCATGCTTGGGATTGTGCTTGAAAATAGCAGCGCTGACAGGTGGAGGAGGCGGAAGGCGCCTCTGGTTGGTGCACTTGTTGGAATAATGACCCTTCAGACCACATTTGTAGCAAGTGACCTCAGAAAGTGGACGAGGAGGAGGAACACTTGGTCTTGGAGCTTGGTACTGCGACTTGGACTGATTTCCTTGGTTGTGTGGGTGGGAGAAACCATGGCCACAAGAATTCTTGTTGTTGTTGTTGGGAGGTCGGATCACTTGAGGAGGTGGAAGCAAAAACTTCTGTTGCTTTGCGACCACTTGAGAAGAAGAAGAGGAGTGAACAGCGTCTCTGATCCTCTTTACGGAAGCTTCCATCTTGAGCTGGGCTGCCTCTTGCTTAAGTGCCATGTTATAGAATTGATCAAACTCATCAGGCTCGAACAAGGTGAGAGCTAGTTGGAGTTCATCCTTCAGACCACCACGGAACTGATAGATCTTGCTCTTGGCATCTGGGATGTATTTCTTGGCATAGCGGGCAAGGTTTTGGAACTTGATATTATATTGGTAGATAGACATTGAGCCTTGCTTCAGGTTGCGGAATTGCTCACGCATACCCTAGATGACACTTGCTGGAATGTGGTGAGAATGAAAGTCCTTGCAGAAGTCATCCCAGGAGATTACACGCCCTTCTCTAGAATCTTTGTACTGTTGCCACCTATCAGCGGCTTGGTCCTTGAGTTGGAAGGCGGCAAACTTCACATAGTCCTCGGGCCTGACGTTACTGCACTCGAAATGCTTCTTGATATCAGTTATCCAGTCTTCATCATCTAGAGGGTCCACATAGTAACTGAATGCCTTTGGTTGGTTTGCCAGGAACTGGTTGAGCGTAGCAAAGTGAGGTTGGTTGAACAAATTGCCTTGGACTTGGTTCCCATGAGCACCCTGATTTACTTGATTTGCTTGAATGTTCTGCATCATTTGCATAAGCATCTGGGTGTTCTGGTTCGTCGCTTGCATAATTGCTCTCCAGGCCTCAGACGGAGGAGGAGGGGAAGGAGGACGATCAGGAACCTCTTCACCCTCTGGGTTAGCGTTGGGAACCCTTTTAGGAGCCATCCTGAATGAGATGACAACTATTAGCCATTGATTGAAACAATATATAAGCTGAATCAACGGCTCGAAATTGCAACATAGTCTTCACAAGAACATTCGAACAACAATGAACGAATGTAATCCACAGTTTAATGATAACAACAATCTTCACGAGAAGCCACTTGGGAGAACAAAAGGTAAATAAAAAAATAACAAGGAGTGGATAGAACAAATACAAGATAGAAGCTTCGTTCGACATATTCGTGCTGAAAGCTTATGGAACGTGTTACAAAAGGGTTTTCCAATCCCCGGATCAGCATAGCCAAGGACCATTTAAGATGCAACTCCCAATCGGAACAACGGCCATAAAACTACTTCACTCAATGTAGAACCCCGAACTCCATATCATGCATTCGTTGGAAGAATGCCTACTAACTACAAGATGAACCCACCTATTAATTTTCGAAATTTTCCAGTTATGCAATCAGGTGTTGGGGATACAGGGGAAGCATCGCGCACTCAACTCTAATCCTACATCTAGTTGTATCCATCCTTCAACACATAACCAGTTATTTCCGGAAACCGTCTACCTCGGACCTTCGAAACGCATCTACTATACAAGCTATGGCAATACTCCCGAACTACCTCCCCAGTACAGGGTGACGTCGGGGTTATCTTGCCACTAACCACATAGGAGAGTTTTCGATGTCGGCCGTCTTAAGTATTCCAGAACTGATGCGATATATTTGTGACGACAACACCTCGGAGCTCAAATCCCCGGGACACTGCCATAAGCCCTAAATGACAGGAGGCATCGAGAACAATGTTCTCGTCACAAAGACATCGGAACAATCCAAACAATACTCGCGAGATTCCTAAAAAAAATTTGGTGGAATTTTGAGAGTAGAAGAGACAAGAGTAATCGTCAAGAGTCCTCACCAGAGTGAAAAGATATGAGGAGCAAAAGAAATCCTACTCTCTGATATATATATATATAGGACTCAAAACATTTGAAGTGTGTGCCTAGACTCAATCGTCAATGATTCGATCAATCAGTGGGGGCTTCTAGGTCGGTGAAGGCTCTGAATACCAACTTGTAATGCGCAGGATGGGACTATACCTCCTACGTGTCGAGGCACGAATTAAAGGTATAAGCCCATTCTAGAATGATCTCAAGTTCGGTATCTTTGCACGACCCATGTAAAATTAGGGATGAAATTGCAAAAGGATAGTTGGCTTACACTCGCCACGTCACACAATTCATTACATAAGCAAATCATCAACCAAATAACATCACAACCCGGCTACGGGTGAAGATCCAAATGAAAGATACCAAATACATAAAGCCACAGGTCCGAATCACCCCTAGTAGAAACCACTACTGTTCATCGGGATAGTGCACATAGTATCGACTACGTTCTTCATCGTACTCCCAGTACAGCTCTGTGTCGTCACCTGAGTAGTTCACCATGGTACCTGCATCTGGTGTGGTGTAGAATCTGTGAGCCACGGAGGACTCAGCAATCCCGTTACCGGGTAGCAAAACTATCTAAGCCTTGGGTGTGGAACAAGGCTGAAGAAAGAATAAAAGGTTGCAGTTGCACTAGCACTAGCTTACGTGATAAGAGCGAGAAGAGAAGTGCCACGAGCGTCAAAGTGATCACGAAATGATCCTATCTAAGCACGTCAAACATAACCCCACCGTGTTCACTTCCCGAACCCCTTTCGGAAAATGACCGTCACGGTTACTCACGCTGGTAGTGTGTTCTGAACATGGTGTCAAGTTTTCTACAACCGGATATTAACAAATTCCCATCTGCCACATAACCGCGGGCATGGCTTTCGAAAGTTCAAAACCCTGCAGGGGTGTTCCAACTTGGCCCATTACAAGCCCACGATCCACGGAGTCGCAACTCCAAGGTGGGAAGGCCCGAGTATTCTCGGAATCCCGTGATCAAGATATACCGACATAGGTAAAACTAATCCAGCAAGACCTCCCGGCGTGCCGTCACCCTGACAATAGCCGCGCGTATCTAGTCTCAGGCCACGACCGGATGGGACAGCCTACAGGAAAATACCAATCCTTGAGTTTCCTCGTGGTGACCCCGTAGTCGGCCCGGTTGGACCAACACTCATGTGGAGCATTGGCCTGGGGGTTGTTAATTAAGAACTCGGGTTTGCAAAGCCCAATGCAAGTTTTAGTTGTTAGGAAAATGGAGTACCAATGTTGGGCCTTGCTGGAAAAGGTTAAGCGCTAAGCAGTTTATCGAGGGGGTCCCATAACCCCAACCATGTGAGGAACGCATAATCAAGGAACATAACACCGGTTTATACGGTTCCTAGGGTGCCATGAGTGGAACAAAACACCAAGCAAGAGGCTTAGCCTTCCACCCATTACCAATATATAGATGATTTAGTTTAAGAGTTAATATAGTGTGATATCCCAACATACTCAACATGAAGCAAGAATCTTCAAATCTTCTCCTGCAACTAGCAATGCTATAAGAGGGGCTGATCGAAGCCTACGTAGCCAATCAAAGGTTTGCATAGGTTGGGTGGTTAGACAGATTCATGGTTACAATAGGAGGCTGACAGACAAAACATGGGCATCGAGGCAATAAGCTAAAGAGCGAGACTTCTAGCAATAGGCAAAGATAGTCATGATATCTGGGTCTGGTCATCTTGCCTGTCGAGTCGTCGATGGGATCGTAAGACGGCTCCTTGTTCTCAACCTCGGTAGTAACCTCGTTCTCGCACTCGGTCTCGGCTTCCGGCTCTACTTAACACAAGAACACACGAGGCACGAAATCAAACAAGGTGCAAAGCACAATCTATAGGATGCACGTATGATGCACTTAGGATGCACTACATATGCACTTAGGATGCATAACGTGACAACATAGGAAGCACACCAGAACAACACAAGAATAAGACAATATGCTCAAGCAAGTAGGATGCAAGACAAGTCTATTTAGGATGCAAAACATGGCAAAGGTAGGAAGCATAGAGAAACAACATAAGAACAACAAGTTTAAATGAGGCCGGAAACTACTTAAGACAAAACCGGTAAGTCCTCATATGCATAGTTTGAAATTAGTCCAGATCTGAACAAACCTTATGTTAAAGTTGTTAAACAGCAAGTTAACATGCACCATGATAATCTACACGAAAATCTAGTCAAGTTTCATATAAAGTTTGTTTAAAACGGAGCTACGGTCTAGAAGATATGAGCAAAACAAGTTAAGCATGGCAACGGTGCAAGATGCATCCAAACATCAAGAAAACATACTCCAAACGTGTTAACAATATCATATTATGATTCTACATGCAAAAACACACAAGTTTCATGTAGGGCACGCTCAAAACGGAACAACGGACTAAAAGATACACCCGAAACAAGAAACAATGCAAAGCTGAAATTAACAGCCACATAGCAACTTTGGGGAAAGAAATATATACTCTAAAGCACTCAAACATGGTGACAAGAAGCATGGACATGAAGTAGACATATCCTACAGAAAAGAACTCCAGTGGATCAACTCCATAGGAGGCATGGATCAATAGCAACAAGCTACAACATTTTGATCATGACACTAAAAACCTGACAGTAATATTTTATAGCAACCTGGGAGCAAGAATTAAATAAGGTACATCAATCCAAATGAGCAAGTAAGGACATGTATGGATAGACAACAACATATATAACAAGGAATGATCAATGGCCACCCCAAAACTATCATGGATTTGCCTAGGGCATCAAGCAAACATAGCATCAGGATATGACCGATTCCAGACTTAGTGAAATTTCACTAAGTGTTAAAACAGTAACATTATCATGGCTGGTTTGCGAGCATGTTGAAGTCATCTTAAAGCATAACACGACAAATAGTTTGCACCACAGCAAAGAACACATGATGGAGAATCTAAAACATATGAGCATGCAACATGGGGACAAACACAACAATAGCAACGAGCTCCTCAACTAGGCATCTCGTAACAAGTTACAAAACTTAACAGCCACATGCACTTTCGCAACAGGGATAAGCATGGAAATATGAACTCTAACATGCATGCTATAACAACCAACATGTAGAGCATCTCATGATGAACATTTGGACATATCATTTGCTTCATTTGGATAAACATGCACCAAGTTATCATATCTCAAACATGGCATGAAAATAACTAGTAACCGCAGTTTATATCATGTAGCACTCTTGTCACGAAGATTAAGACATCTAGATGGACTCAAACAAGCATGACACAATGGAACAAAACGTAGTACACATCACCACGGTCATTTTGACATATCATATGCACAAATCGGACTAGCACACTAAAAGATATCGCCATCACAATAAGCCATCAGACAACAAAATGCAAAAAGGACTTAGAGGAAAAATGACCTCAGATCTGGTCAACGGCGGATCGGGCCGGGTCGCGGGCGGAGCGGGTTGCGGGTAGGAACCCGCGGGCTAACAGGTGTGGGCCCCCGTTAGGGTTAGCAGCACCGCATCGGCTGGAACCGATCGGGATCGGCTGCCAACGGCGGCTCTCGGCCCTCCGGCGAGGCGGCCGGGCGGAGAGGCGGCGGGGCCGGCCGGCGAGCTCGGCCGGAGGAGGACGGCGAGGGGCGGCGGACGACGGGCGCCGGCGGCGACCTGGGGCTCGGGGCCGGCGGCGACCTGGTCTTGAAGCCCGCGGCGGCGCGGCTGCTAGCGCGCGGCGGCGGGGCTAGAAGGTGGCCGGCGGCGGATCCGGCGCCAGCGGGTGGCGGGCGTGGCGGCCGGTGACCCGCGCGCGGGCGGCGACGGACGGGAGGTGAGGAGCGGAGGGCGCGGAGGCGGACGGTGGCCGGTCGGGCTGGCTTCGGGCCCTGCGGGCCCACACGGTGGAGGCGGACGGCTGGCACGGCGGATGTGTCCGGTGGCGGGCGGACATGTTCGCCCGGCACGGTTTTCGAGGTGAGGCTGGAGGAGGAAGGAGACTAGGGTTTTTTGGACGAAAATGGCATGGGGGGACGTTTTTATACGCACAAGGAGCTAGGAGAGTCCAAATGGGGAGCGCTTTTCGGCCACGCAATCACAATTCGACGACCGAGATGATGGGAAGGGTTGTGCTGGGTTGGTGGGCTATTGTGGATGGGGTCTTGGGCCTCAAAGAAGAGGTTCTTTTAGCCCACTAGGTTACCCGTTCGAGTACCAAACGAACTCCAAACGCGACGAAACTTGACAGGCGGCCTACACGTACCAAAACAACATCGCACGACAAGTCTCACGCCATTCTGGAAATGTTACACGACCACACACAAAAGAAGGACTCAGGGATGCCACGGGCACGTGTGAGAGCATCGGAACTCGAAACGGCCAACGGGAAGAGACGAGTGGGACCGGATGCAAGCGAAAACACAAAAACAATGCAATGCACATGAGAACATGACATGGATGAAATGCACACACGCACACGACAAAACGAAGAACCTGAAAAGAAAGAAGAGCCCGGAAAGGAATTGATGAAGCCAAAGTTTATATATTGCCATATAGGGAAAGTGTTACATCTGGGGCATTACATGAGTGGACGTCTTGAGGACCGCGCCTCGGCCCCATTCAGTAAATGGGCCGCGCCTCCACGCCTTCCCCCATTTATGGGGAAGGCGCGAAGCCGCCTCTTTACTACGATGTGACGCATGCCTGCGGGAACCGACCCCGCGCATGCCGCCCACGTCACGCACACCCATCCACACCACACCACACGCGCGGATCGTGGGAGGCGCAGCGCGCGGAAAATCTTACCGCGGTAAAATCCGTCCCGCCTGCCCACGCACAATTCTGGGCCTAGCCCAACAATGCGTCGCGCTTATGTGTGGCCCAGGCCCGGGGGCTCCTGTCGGTGTACAAAAAGGGTGTACACTTTTTGTACCCCTATGACTGTGCACGGGCAGTCTGAGCCACAGGCACCGCCGCACCAAGCAAGGCCAGGGAGGTAAGCCGGGGTAAGACTAAAGCCCAAGAGAACAAGACCATAAAGAGCAAAGGGACGAAGCAGATTCCCTCGGCAAGATCCTTGCCGGGAGCCAGTTTTAGCAGCCCCGGCAAGATCCTTGCCGGGGCCAGCTTTAGCAGCCCCGGCAAGACCCTTGCCGCGGGAACTCGCCCCTCGCCTACGGAGTGAATCACGCTTGAGTCCAGTGCCCCCATGGGGCAAGGATTCAGGAGATATCCCCGTAGTGGCATGCAGATCTTTGTGAAGACATTCAAGATCACATACACACTAAGAAGACGACGACCCTTGGCGGGATCCCAGCCAAGGAAGACCACAAGACCTCCGGCAAGCACCTTGCCGGGGATGACAGCAGGCGCCACGGCAAGACCCTTACCGGGGCCCCGGCAAGGCCCTTGCTGAGGACATCCGCAGGGCCACCATCAGGCCCACGCCAACTAAGCTTCCACCGCCCTATGCAGCTACCGACCCAACCAGCTGGGCAGGCACCTGCGTGGCGACATGCAGATCTTCATGAAGACCCGCCATTACGCCACCTCAGCTGCCTGCCTGCCTACATGGCATCTCAGGCATCGCTGGCCAGGGCGCGTGTCGACACAAGAAGGAGCGGCGACGGACAAGATGGATAGCTCCCCCGTCCCCGATAAAGCAAGGACACCTAAGAAAGACGCATTAAATGCGCCTTGTCATGTAATGCGAGGGATAACCTCGCATCATTGTACCCTCTCCACCTCCCGTGTGCCACTGTGGCGACCCCTTTCCCTATAAAAGGAGGCCCGAGGCGACTAGGAGGAGGATTCGGTTTTTTGGAGCTCCTCACGCCCCATAGCTAGCTGAAGAACACAAATATACAACCCACCAAAGCAGGAGTAGGGTTTTACGCATCCTTGCGGCCCGAACCTGGGTAAACGAACCGTGTGCTATCTGTTTGATCCGCTCTTCTCTCAACCCCGCGCCCCGCAACCGTAGTAGGGATTCTTGTGATCCCATAGGTGTCGATCCAATACATCAACAGGCTTGTTGGACGGTGATGGGTTGGATGAGATTTATCATGTAATCGAGTTAGTTTTGATAGTGTTTGATCCCTAGTATCCACTATGTTCTGAGATTGATGTTGCTATGAGTTTGCTATGCTTAATGCTTGTCACTTGGGCCCGAGTGCCATGATTTCAGATCTGAACCTATTATGTTTTCATGAATATATTTGTGTTCTTGATCCTATCTTGCAAGTCAATAGTCACCTACTATGCGTTATGATCCGGCAATCCCGGAGTGACAATAGTCGGGATACTTCTCGGTGATGACCATAGTTTGAGGAGCTCACGTATTCACTAATGCTTTGGTCCGGTACTTCACTAAAAGGATCCCTTAATATCCCTTAGTTTCCATTAGGACCCCATTGCCGCGTGAGGGTAGGACAAAAGATGTCATGCAAGTTCTTTTCCATAAGCACGTATGACTATATACGGAATACATGCCTACATTACATTGATGAATTGGAGCTAGTTTTGTGTCACCCTAGGTTATATCTGCTACATGATGAATATTATTCGACACCTATCATTGTTGATCCATTGCCTACGAGTTCGTTTCATGTTGATACTTGCTTCGTTACTTTCGTTATTACTGCTGTCACCATCACTACAAAACTGCTATCGTTACTTTTGCCACCGTTATCGTTACTTCCGGACTACTTTGCTACTAAATACTTTGCTGCAGATATTAGTTTTCTAGGTGTGGTTGAATTGACAACTCAACTGCTAATACTTGAGAATATTCTTTGGCTCCCCTTGTGCCGAATCAATAAATTTGGGTTGAATACTTTACCCTCGAATACTGTTGCGATCCCCTATACTTGTGGGTTATCAAGACCTTTTTCTGGCGCTGTTGCCGGGGAGCATAGTTTTATTCTCTCAGTCACTTGGGATTTATATCTGTTGATCACTATGATTCCACTAAAGGATGATAGAACCATGATCGTTTCCTCTAGAACAAGGGGAGGTAAGGAACTGCCATCTAGCTCTGCACTTGATTCTCCTTCTGTTTTGAGTAAACTTGCGACACCTACACATGCTATTGAATCTGATATGTTGCATGTTATTTATGATGCCACTTCAGCTATGAATGATGCTTATGATACTACTACTGTTCTTGATAAAACTGTGCCATTGGGCGAATTACTTGATGTACATCTTGCTAGAGCTAGAACCATTGATTATGCTGAAGATGATGATATTTTTGAAACTGATGAAATTATTGAAGCTGAATACTTTGAAACTCCTATTAAATCTAGCTCTCCTAAATATGAATTTCCTGTTATGCATGAGGGATATGTTATGGAAGGATAGGTAGCTAGAGACTTTCCTGCTTGTAAGGATAGGAATGATATTAAGAAATTACTTCGCAGGTGGAAAGGAAAATCTATGAAGGCTAGAATACAATATGATCCTAAATTTACTGCTTCACCTATTCGTGTTACTGATAAGGATTATGAATTCTCTATTGATCTTGAGTTAATTACTTTAGTTGAATCCGATCCTTTTCATGGTTATGAATCTGAAACTATTGTGGCACATCTTACCAAACTGAATGATATAGCCACCCTATTTTCTCATGAGGAAAAAATTGCTATTACTATATTCTTAAGTTGTTTCCTTTCTCATTAAATGGCGATGCTAAGTTATGGTTTAATTCTCTTGCTCCTGGTTGTGTGCGTAGTCCCCAGGATATGATTTACTACTTCTCTGCAAAATATTTTCCTGGTCATAAGAAAAAAGATGCCTTACAGGAAATATTTAACTTTGTGAAAATTGAAGAAGAGACTCTCCCACAAGCTTGGGGGAGGCTTCTCCAATTACTTAATGCTTTACCTGATCATCCTCTCAATAAAATTAAATACTTGATATATTTTATAATGGACTAACGGATGCTTCTACGGACCACCTAGATAGTTGTGATGGTTGTGTTTTTAGGGAATGAGCTGTTGAGCAAGCTGAAAAATTATTGAATAATATATCGAGCAATGATAATGATTGGACTCTTCCCAAACCAACTCCGAAGCCAACTCTGAAGAAAAGAGGTATTCTATTTTTCAGTCCTGAAGATATGCAAGAGGCAAAGAAATCTATGAAGGAAAAAGGTATTAAAGCTGAAGATGTTAAGAATTTACCACCTATTGAATAAATACATGGTCTTGATAACCCTACATATGTAGTAGAGATAATTCTTTCTATAGATTTGATGAAGGTGATATTCCTCATAATAAGTCCGCTAGTCGATGCTTGGATGAGTTTGACAATTTTATTGTTAAACAAGAAAACTTCAATGCTTATGTTAGTAGAAAATTGAAACGTAATGCTCATACGCTTGAATACTTTGGTGATTATATGACTAGAATTGTTAATGATCTTAAGCTTATTAGTAAACATGCTTCCATGGTTACCACTCAAGTACAACAAGTACTTAAAGCACAAGATGATTTGCTTAATGAGTTGAATAGTAAAAACAAAGATAATGTTGTTAGAGTTATGACTAGAGGTGGTAAAATGACTCAGGAACCTTTGTATCCTGAGGGCCATCCTAAGAGAATTGAGCAGGATTCTCAGAGAACTAATATTGATAAAACTGGTCCTAGTAACAAAAGTAAAAAAGAAAACTGATAGGACTTTGCATGCTTCTGGTGAACCAGTTATAGGTACACCTGAGAATCCCAATGCTATTTCTATTTCTGATGCCGAGACACAATCTGGTGATGAACATGAACCTAGTGATAATGTTAATACTGATGTTCATACTAATGCTCAACCTAATAATGATAATGATATAGAAATTGAATATGGTGATGATCTTGATAACCCACAATCAAAGAATCAACGTTATGATAAGAGAGAATTCATTCCTAGGAAACATGGTAAAGAAAGGGAACCATGGGTTCAGAAACCCAAGCCCTTTCCTCCTAAACCATCCAATAAAAAGGATGATGATGAATTTGAATGCTTTTGTGAGATGATTAGACCTATCTTTTTGCGTATGCGTTTGACTAATATGCTGAAAATGTCTCCTTATGCTAAGTACATGAAAGAAATTGTTACTAATAAAAGAAAGATACCAGAAGCTAAAATTTCCACCATGCTTGCTAATTACAATTTTAAGGGTGGTATACCAAAGAAACTTGGAGATCCAGGAATACCCACTATACCATGCTCTATTAAAGGAAACAATGTTAAAACTGCTTTATGTGATCTTGGAGCCGGTGTTAGTGTTATGCCTTTCTCTTCATATCGTAGACTTGATTTGAATAAGTTGACACTTACTGAAATCTCTTTGCAAATGGCCAATAAATCAACTACTATACCCATCTGAAAGTGCAACTAATCCCGAGGTGGTTTTGGTAATTAATAACAACATATAGCTCATTGAACTAATGTCCTTTCAAGATAAATATTTCAGGAAGTTCAATGATTGGTATGGCGTGGATTAGAATGTGAACCCCTCAAGATGCAAAGGACAAAGATTGGCAAAAGCTCAAGACTCTACATTTTCATTTTAGTGATCCAAGATCACATTGAGTCCATAGGAATAGGCAATACTATTAAAAGGGGATGAGGTGTTGCTTAATAGATTACTTGCTCAAAATGCTTAGTGATATGCTCCAAATCCCTCAACCACTTTCTCATTTCCACATATGTCCCAAACCTAAAAGTAAAACTCAGCCCCACAGATTTGATCTATTCGGCGCCACCGAGTTCACTTGACATAGCCACTGCCACAAACCTTAATCAATTCCGTCTCACCGATAGGGATCTCGGTCTCACCGAGATGGGAATGAAAACTCTTTGTTTCCTCTTCGTAACATTTCGGTCTAACTGAGATGAGCGAATTGGTCCCACCGAGTTGGCATTGCAAACTCTCTGTTTCCTCTTCATAATGTTTCGGTCTCACTGAGATGAGCGAATCGGTCCCACCGAGTTTGCCTGACCAACACTCTGTTAGCCTATTACCAAAATCGGTCTCAATGAGTTTGTTTAATCGGTCAAATCGAGTTGAGGTTCTGCCCTAACCCTAACGCATTGGTCTGGCCTAGTTGATACTGTCGGTCCCACCGAAATGTCTAACGTCCACATTTTGAACTGCTTCCGTCTGACCGAGTTTGTTTATTCGGTGTGACTGAGTTCGCTCAAATGTGTGTAACGGCTAAATTTTTTGTGGAGGCTATATATACCCCTCCACCCCTTCTCCATCAGTGAGAGAGCCATCAGAACGTGCCTACACTTCCACTATTCATTTTATGAGAGAGAATAACCTGCTCATGTGTAGAGACCAAGATATTCCAATCCAACCACAAGAATCTTGATCTCTAGCCTTCCCCAAGTTGCTTTCCAGTCAAATCTTCTTTCCTCCATATCCAAATCTATGAGAGAGAGTTGAGTGTTGGGGAGACTATCATTTGAAGCACAAGAGCAAGGAGTTCATCATCAACGCATCATTTATTACATTTTGGAGAGTGGTGTCTCCTAGATTGGTTAGGTGTCACTTGGGAGCCTCCGACAAGATCGTGGATTTGAACCAAGGAGTTTGTAAGGGCAAGGAGATCGCCTACTTCGTGAAGATCTACCCTAGTGAGGAAAGTCATTCGTTGGCGACGGCCATGGTGGGATAGACAAGGTTGCTTCTTCGTGGACCCTTCGTGGGTGGAGCCCTCCATGGACTCGCGCAGTGATACGTCCATTTTGCATCATATTTTCTTGCTATTATTTATGTTGTTATTATGAATAATAATGCTTTTTGGTGTAATTCTAATGCCTTTTCTCCCATAATTTGCAAGGAAAGCACCAAGGGGGAGAATTCCGGCAGCTAGAAATCTGGACCTCAAAAAGCTACGTCAGGCCATCTATTCTGCACAACTAACAAGCTTAAACTCCACGGAGAATTTTTATGAATTATTTGAAGAATATTGGTGTAAAGAACTAACAGAGGGGGCCACCAGGTGGGCACAATCCAAAGGGGCGCGCCAAGGAGCCCAGGCGCGCCCTGGTGGGTTGTGCTCACTCAGGCCCACCTCCGGTGCCCATCATCTGGTATATAAGCCCTTCTGACCTAGAGAAAATAAGGGGGAGACTTTTGGGATGGAGCGCCTCCGTTTCGAGGCGGAACTTGGGCAGGAGCACTTTTGCCCTCCGGCGGAGCAATTCTGCCGGGGGAACTTCCCTCCCGGAGGGGGAAATCATCGTCATCATCATCAGCAACTACTTTCCCATCTTGGGGAGGGCTATCTTCATCAACATTTACAATAGCACCATCTCAGCTCAAACCCTAGTTCATCTCTTGTGTTCAATCTTGTTACGGAAACTATAGATTGGTGCTTGTGGGTGACTAGTAGTGTTGATTACATCTTATAGTTGATTACTATATGGTTTATTTGGTGGAAGATTATATCTTCAGATCCATTACTATTTAATACCCCTCTGATCTTGATCATGTTCATCACTTGTGAGTAGTTACCTTTGTTCTTGAGGTCACGGGAGAAATCATGTTGCAAGTAATCATGTGAATTTGACATGTGTTCGATATTTTGATAGCATGTATGTTTTGATTACCTTAGTGGTGTCATGTGAACATCGACACTTCACCATATTTGGGACTAAGGGAATGCATTGTGGAGTAGTAATTAGATGGTGGGTTGCGAGAGTGACCGAAGCTTAAACCCCAGTTAATGCACTATTCCCTAAGGGACCGATTGGATCCAAAAGTTTAATGCTATGGTTAGAATTTATTCTTAATACTTTTCTCGTAGTTGCAGATGCTTGCGAGAGGGTTAATCATAAGTAGGAGGTTTGTTCAAGTAAGAATAGCACCTAAGCACCGATCCGCCCACATATCAAATTATCAAAGTAGCGAACACAAATTGAACCAACATGATGAAAGTGACTAGATGAAATTCTCGTGTACCCTCAAGAACACTTTGCTAATTATAAGAGACCGTTTTGGCCTGTCCATTGCATCAAAAGGATTGGGCTATCTTGCTGCACTTTTGCTACTACTATCGTTACTTGCTTGTTAAAAATTATCTTGCTATCAAACTACTCTGCTACTTACAATTTCAGCACTTGCAGACATTACCTTACTGGAAAACACTTGTCATTTCCTTCTACTCCTTATTGGGTTCGGCACTCTTAATTATCGAAAAGAACTACCATTGACCCCCTATAATTGTGGGTCATCGAGGCAATTTTCTGGCATCATTTCCGGGGAGTGAAGAGCTTTTGGTAAGTGGAAATTGGTAAGGAAACGTTCATATAGTGTGCTGAAATTTATTGTCACTTGTTACTATGGAGAACAATCCTTTGAGTGTTTTTGTTCTGGGTATCTTCACCTCGATCGGAACCACAGTTAGCTACCCCTCAACCCACTGCACCTACTGAAAATAATGAATATGTAATCCCTTCGGGTATGATAGAACAACCGCTAGCTAATCCTTATGCAGAAGATGGAACCGAACATCCTGATATGCACTTGATATATGTGGAACAAATTTGTGGATTTTTAAGCTTGCAGGTCTACCTGGAGATCAAGTTATGAAGAAGGTATTTCCTTTATCTTTGAAGGGAAAGCATTAGCATGGTATAGGCTATGCGATGATTTTGGATCTTGGAACTGGAACCGATTGAAAATGGAGTTTCACAAAAAAAATATCCTATGCATCTAGTTCATCGTGATCGGAATTACACATATAATTTTTGGCCTCGTGAAGGAGAAAGTATCGCTCAAGCTTGGAGGAGGCTTAAATCAATGTTATATTCATGCACCAATCATGAGCTCTCAAGAGAAATTATTATTCAGAATTTTTATGCTTGGCTTTCTCATAAAGATCAATCCATGCTTGATACTTCTTGTGTTGGTTCTTTTATGAAGAAAACTATTGAATTCCGGTGGGATCTTTTGGAAAGAGTTAAACGCAACTCTGAAGATTGGGAACTCGATGAAGGTAAAGAGTCAGGTATTAAGCTTAAGTATAATTGTGTTAAATCTTTTATGAGTACTGATGCCTTTTCAAAGTTTAGCACTAAATATGGACTTGACTCTGAGATAGTAGCCTCCTTATGTGAATCTTTTGCTACTCATGGTGATCTCCCTAAAGAGAAGTGGTTTAAATATCACCCACATATTAAAGAAGAAATTAAAGAACCGGTATCAGTTAAAGAAGAAACTATACTTTATAATGTTGATCCAGTTGTTCCTACTGCTTACATTGAAAAACCACCTTTCCCTATTAGGATAAATGATCGTGCTAAAGTTTCAACTGTGGTTAACAAAAGTTATATCAGAACACCTAAACTGTAGCGACCCGACCCGAATGGATCGAAGTCTCTGTGCTTAAGTGTCATCCCTGGATCGGTATGCTGATACACACAATACTCGGGGATTTATAACAGAGGTAAATCACATGTATAAAGTAACGTAAATAGTATTACCTCAATCAACATAGCGGAAGTAACAACAAGGTTGTGGAGTGCCATCAACACCAACGACAAAGTTTACTGTAGACATCGCAACCCTAACGTATCACTTACTCGTCGGATAACTCCTGCAACATGAGACGTTGCCGCCATGTAGGTCAGTACATTGAATGTACGGGCAAATTCACACCATAGGATAATGATGAATAATTTCTATCACTTCATGCATATTTGGCTGGTGGAGGCTGTAAGGTTAACTTTGCATAAAGCTAGTTTTTACCTATAGCAAAGGAATAAATTTTATTTACTACTCAGTTGTATTAAGCAATATTAAGAATGGGTCCTCCGTCTCAATCCCAAATTACCAAAGTCATTAATAACCCAACAGGTTAATTAAATAGAGTGTTGAGATCAGTCCATAATTCAAATACCAGGATACTCAAGATGTCCAGAACCGGGGACACGGCTACACATGAATAGTTTGTACACTCTACAGAGGTTTGTCCACTTTTCCCCAGAAGACTCGATCGCCTCCATTTAACTTCTTGCACTACATGGTGTTTGAGAACCGGATAACCGAGACACAGTCTTTCAAAAGCATTTACTCTTTACCCCGGATGGACCGGTACACCTATGCTACCTCTTGAGCTTGCGTTGTATTCCCTCGAAGATGAAAGGGAGATGCAGCACAGTAGCGTAAGTATTTCCCTCAGTTTTTGAGAACCAAGCTATCAATCCAGTAGGAGGCCACGCGCCAGTCCCTCGCACCTGCACAAACAAATAAGAACTTCGCAGCCAACGCGATAAGGGTTTGTCAATCCCTTTACGGTCACTTACGAGAGTGAGATCTGATAGAGATGATAGTTTATATTTTTGGTATTTTTGGTTTAATAAAACAGCAAATAAACAACGAGAATAGAAATTGACGGGAAAGTAATATGATAAAGATAGACCCGGGGGCCATAGTTTTCTCTAGTGGCTTCTCTCATAATAGCGGTATTCTACGGCGGGTAAACAAATTACTGTCGAGCAATTGATAGAAAAGCGAATAATTATGAGACTATCTAGGCATCATCATTGTATATAGGCATCACGTACGAGACAAGTATACCGACTCCTGCCTGCATCTACTACTATTACTCCACATATCGACCGCTCACTACTAGAAAAAAGGCTATAGGTAATATCACTATTAGTGGCGCACCAGAGATGTGGTGCGCCACTACTATATAGCAGTGGCGCACCACAAACAGGTGCTCCACTAATAGTGACATTACTAGTGGCGCACCAGGTGTGGGGTGCGCCACTACTAAGTTTTTGAACAGTAACCAGCCATGCCCAGGCTTACCAGTGGCGCACCAGGACAAGGTGCGCCACTACTATTTTTGATAGTAGTGGCGCACCTTGCCCTGGTGCGCCACTGGTAAGGCTGGGCATGGTGGTCCCAAAAAAAAAAAATAGCAGTGGCGCACCCCTTCACTGGTGCGCCACTAGTATTCCTGGCTACTAGTGGCGCACCAGTGAAGGGGTGCGCCACTGCTATGTTTTTTGCACCAAATGCACCCCCCCCCCTGTGGACCGCCTTTTCAGTTAAAAAAATAAATAAAAGAAAATGATAGAAATGTCAAAAAAATAAAAAAAAATAAGATTCCAATGTGATTTGTGGTCTAGTTGTTAGCAAAATTTACAAACATGAATTTCGACTTTTTTTGCAAAATCTCTCGAGAATTTGTAAAATGGGCATAACTTTTGCATACGAACTCCGATGAAAAAGTTTTTTATATGAAAAAGCATCTACTCGAAAAGTTACATCCGAATTTAACGGGGGAACCCCGTTAAACATTTTCTAAATCCCCAAAAACTAAGAGAAAAAAAGTTACGGGGCTTTTAAGATCTACAGGCAAAAAAATTCAAAAAAATTCAAAAATAGTAGTGGCGCACCGTGGGTGTGGTGCGCCACTAATATAGTTTTTTTTTTTGAAAAACTATTTTTTTGGAATAAATATTTTTTGAAAAAATTCAAAAATAGTAGTGGCGCACCGTGGGTGTGGTGCGCCACTAATATAGTTTTTTTTGAAAAACTATTTTTTTTGGAATAAATATTTTTTGAAAAAATTCAAAACAATTCAAAAATAGTAGTGGCGCACCGTGGGTGTGGTGCGCCACTAATATATTTTTTTTTTGGAAAAAAATGGTTTTTTTTTTGAAAAAATGTTTTTTTTGAAAAAATGTTTTTTTGAAAAAAATAGTTTTTTTGAAAAATATGATATGTAAAATGACCGGGAAGTTTGAAATATTTATTCAAAATTTCATCACACTCATGAACATGAACAAACTCCCAGACATTAACAAGGTTTAATAGGATTGATATGATAGATATATCAACAAGTGACTGCTAAGTGAGCTGGTGCTGGGGTTGGATAGAACTCAGAAGTTAAGCGTGCTTGGGCTGGAGTAGTGTAGGATGGGTGACCTTCTGGGAAGTTTGACCACGGAGTGCGATTTGACCCGAGATTAAGCCATATTGACCCGAGATTAAGCCATAGTGACCCGAGATTAAGGAAAAAAAATTCCCGCAAAAATTGAAAAAAAAAATTGAAAAAAAAATTGAAAAAAAAAATTCTGGAAAAAAATTTGAAAAAAAAAATTGTTACTAGTGGCGCACCTGTAGCAATATCAGTGGCGCACCTGTAGCAATTCTGGAATAAAATTTGAAAAAAAAAATTGGAAATTTTTTTTTTGAAAAAATATTAGTGGCGCACCCGGGGGGCATACCAGTGGCGCACCAGTGGTGCGCCACTGTTATTGGGATTAACAGTGGCGCATCATAGGTGCGCCATTAGTATTTCTTATTAGTGGCGTGGTATTAGTGGCCCACCCATGGTGCGCCACTAATGGCAATATTGGGTGCGCCACTAATAGCCTTTTTTCTAGTAGTGGCTATCCAGCATGCATCTAGTGTATTGAGTTCATACGAACAAAGTAACGCCTTAAGAAAGATGACATGATGTAGCGGGATAAACTTAAGCAATATGATGAAAACCCCATCTTTTTATCCTCGATGGAAACAATACAATACGTGCCTTGCTGCCCCTACTATCACTAGGAAAGGACATCGCAAGATTGAACCCAAAGCCAAGCACTTCTCCCATTGCAAGAACTATAGATCTAGTAGGCCAAACCAAACCAATAATTCGAAGAGACTTGCAAGGATATTATGAGCACACATAAAAAGTTCAGAGAAGAACCAAATATCTTTCATAGATAACCTTGATCATAAACTCACAATTCATCGAATCTCGACAAACACACCGCAAAAAGAGATTACATCGAATAGATCTCCTAGAAGACCGAGGAGAGCTTTGTATTGAGATCCAGAGAGAGAGAGAAGAAGCCATCTAGATACTAGCTATGGACCCGAAGGTCTGTGGTAAACTACTCACAACTCATGCTGAGGGCGATGATGATGATTATGAAGGCGTCCGTGATGTATCCCCCTCCCGGAACAAGCTCCAAGATGGTATCTCCACGGGAACAGCAACTACGGTGGTGGAATTAGGGTTTTCTCTCTGCGTATGGAGTTTCTAGGGAACGTAGGTATATATAGGAAGAAGAGGGGCACCGGGGGCCACAGGGGCTGCCCTCAAGGCAGGGGGTGCGCCCTGGGAATGGGGGCGTGCCCCCACCCTCGAGGGTGGCCCCTCTGTCCTCTGGCTTGGCCCTGAAATCTTTCGTGCATGATTTCCTCCAAAAATATCTCCTGCGAAGGTTTTATTCCGTTTGGACTCCGTTTGATATTCGTTTTCTGCAAAACCCTGAAATAGGCAAAAAACGGCAATCTGGACTGGGCCTTTGGGTTAGTAGGTTAGTCCCAAAAATGATATAAAAGTGAATGATAAAGCCCATTAAACATCCAAGACTTCATAAATAATAGCATGGAACAATGAAAAATTATAGATACGTTGGAGTCGTATCAAGCATCCCCAAGCTTAATTCCTACTCGTCCTCGAGTAGGTAAATGATAAAGAAAGAATTTTTGATGTGGAATGCTAACCAATATAGTTTTTCAATGTAATTCTCTTAATTCTGGCACGAATGTTCAGATCTGAAAGATTCAAGATAAAAGTCTATGTTGACATAAGAAATAACAATACTTCAAGCAATACTAACAAAGCAATCACGTCTTCTCAAAATACTATGGCTAAAGAAAGTTATCCCTACAAAATCATATAGTGTTGGCTATGCTCCCTTGTTATCACACAAAATATTCATATTATGCACAACCCCGATTTCAGCCAAGCATTTGTTTTCATGCTCTATCTTTTCAAACCTTTCAACTTGCACGCAATACATGAGCGTGAGCTATGGATATTACACTATGGGTGGAATAGAGGTGGTTGTGGAGAAGACAAAAGGAGGGAGATAGTCTCACATCGACTAGGCGTATCAACGGGCTATGGAGATGCCCATCAATAGATATCAATGTGAGTGAGTAGGGATTGCCATGTAATGGATGCACTAAAGCTAAATATGAATGAAAGCTCAACAAAAGAAACTAGTGGGTGTGCATCCAACTTGCTTGCTCACGAAGACCTAGGGCATTTGAGGAAGCCCATCGTTGGAATATACAAGCCAAGTTCTATAACGAAAATTCCCACTAGTATATGAAAGTGACTAAGCATGAGACTCTCTACACTGAATAATATGGTGCTACTTTGAAGCACAAGTGTGTAAAAAGATAGTAGCAATAGTCCCTTTTTTTGGGGCCTTTCTTTTTTTTTCTTTGGCCTTCCCTTTTTTTTTGCGGAGGGGCTTTATAGATTCAGCCTTTCCTCCCATGGGACAATGCTCTAATAATGATGATCATCACACTTTCATTACAACACAAGATTACAACTCGATACTACAACAACAAAGTATGACTCTATATGAATGCCTCCGGCTGTGTACCGGTATGTGCAATGAAACAAGAGTGACATGTATGAAAAGATTATGAATGGTGGCCTTGCCAGAAATACGATGTCAACTACATGATCATGCAAGGCAATATGACAATATGATGTGTGTCATATAAACGAAACGGTGGAAAGTTGCCTGGCAATATATCTCGGAATGGCTATGTAAATGCCATGATAGGTAGGTATGGCGGCTGTTTTGAGGAACAATATGCTGGCTGTTTCAAGGAAGGATATTTAGTGGGTTTATGGCACCGGCGAAAGTTGCGCGGTACAAGAGAGGCTAGCAATGGTGGAAGGGTGAGAGTGCGTATGATCCATGGACTCAACATTAGTCATAAGAACTCATATACTTATTGCAAAAATCTACGAGTCATTAAAACAAAGCAATCAACGCATGCCCCTAGGGGGAGGTTGGTACGAGTTAACCATCGCGCGCCCCCGACCTCCACACAAAGGTTGACACTCTACAAATACCTCATGCTTTAACTTAGTCACATAATGGTTCACCATACATGCATGCTACGGGAATCACAAACCTTAACACAAATATTTCTCAATTTCATAATTACTCCACTAGCATGACTTTAATATCACTATCCTCATGTGTCAAAACAATTATCAAGCATCCAACATCTCTTTCTATTCAATGCACTTGATGTGATTTTTTTACTACATTGACATTGGATGTTTATCATGTGAAGACTAGTTCTTTTATCCTAAACACTTTACCATGCTATTTTAATAGACTCTCAAATAGATCTACGTGAAGCATGAGAGTTCAACAATTTCTTCAAAATATTACCACCACTATGTTCTAAAAGATATAAGTGAAGCACTAGAGCAAAAACTATTCAACTCAAAAGATATAAGTGAAGCACATAGAGTGTTCTAATAATTTCTAGGCCATATTTAACTCTCTCAAATACGTGTGTCCAGCAAGGATGATTGTGGCAAACTAACAAGAAAAGACTCAAATTATACAAGACGCTCCAAGCAAAACACATAGCATGTTGCGAATAAAAATATAGCTCCAAGTATAGTTACCGATGGAGGAAGACGAAAGAGGGGATGCCTTCCCGGGGCATCCCCAAGCTTAGGATTTTGATTATCTTGAATTTATTGGGTTGCCATGGGCATCCCCAAGCTTGGGCCTTTGCTACTCCTTGTTCCATAGTCCATCAAAGCAATACTCAAAACATGAAAACTTCACAACACAAAACTTAGACAAACATTCTCGTGAGCTCCTTTAGTAAGAGAAAGCAAACCACCACTCGAAGGTACAGCAAGGAATTCATTCATTGTTTTTATTGGTGTTAATACTACTGTACTCCAAGTTCTCTATGGTTCATATCCTCCAATATTACTCATAGATGCATCGGAATAAGCAAACAACACACGAAAAACAGAATTTGTCAAAAACAGAACAGTCTGTAGTAATCTGCTAGGTTCGCCTACTTCTCGAACTCCAAAAAATTCAAACTAAATTGGTAATTTTTCGCAATTTGTCTACCAATCAGCATAAAAAATAATCAACTAAAAATCACGCTCCAGTAAAATCTGAAGACTACTTTAGCGAGCGCTAACGATTCTTTTTTCACAGCAAGATGAAATAAACTTCACACAAGTCCTACCAAAGGTTTTACTTGGTACAAACACTAAACAAAACATGAAAACACATCTAATCAGAGGCTAGATGCAATATTTATTCCCTAACAGCAACAAAAAAAAACAAAAAATTGGGTTGCCTCCCAACAAGCACTATCGTTTTAGGCCCCTAACTAGGCACGATACAAGATAGATCTAGGTATTGCCATAGTGGTATGATATGTCACGAAAGCTCATCTCATATTCCCTACGTTCAGTAGCAAGGTTCCTTTGTGGCAAGCAAAAGTAATCAAAATGGCTAAATTTAATGGGACAAAAGTCCCCTACATCAATCTCGGGAGGAACAGGTTCCTCCTTCGGCCCTTTGTAGTGGATGACCAATTCATCATTATAGGCGTTCTTTTGGTAGAAGGCCGTAAGCCTTCGTTCAAGGAAGAAGCCTAACCCATTATTTTGAATAGCAAAGTCACCGTTTACCTCAGAAATTCTATCAATCAAGATCTCAACAGGAACCTTTTTTCTAAGGTTTTCATTAAAAGCAACATGATCAGGAGATTGCAAACGCATAAGGTCTTCTTGATTGAACAAGATAGCCTCTATAGGAGGTCGACCGGCATCTACTCCGTAATGAGCAAAAATTTCTCTGGCCTCTTTCATGATATATCTAAATTCATGAGCCGAAAAGATAGTAGCAGCACGCTTAACGGAAGAATGTTCAATATTGGAGAACTCCAAAAATACTCTCTGAATACAGGGATGCATATGGATAAATTGCCTTTCAATTTCTACTATGAGCATAGATACATGTAACATCCCAAAATTCTAAATTTTGGAATATTATAATAAATAGATAGATTTGATTGCTTGGTTGATGTGCTGTGTGAAATTGAGTGAAATTTGAAACTTTTGAAAGTTAAATGAGAGGGAATAAAATGACTTTCCCAAAACTTTCACTTTGCATTTTGATCTCCGGGAATTCAAATTCTTTTCAACACAAAACCCTAGAGTGAAGATAATATGACTTCTTCCATTTATTTTAAATGATAAAGGGCTTTGAAAGGATTTTGAATTTCATTTCTGAAATATCTCAAATTCAGAAACTTTATGCAACCCGAGAGAAGATAAAATGACTTCTTCAAATAATAGGAAATTTGAGTTGGAAGTTTTTCTGAAATTTTCTGAAACTCATTTTCAAAATTTGAGTTATTTGGGTTTTACTCAAAATATTTTTCTCCAAAAATAAATTATATGGAAAATAGTGTAACATGATTCCCTATAGCAGAAAATTGGAGAGAAATAAATTTGACATCATTTTGATATTTTTAAAATGATTTTTATTGGATTTTATTGCAACACTAGTACTATTTGATTTATTAGAATTTTTGAGGATTTTATTTGGCTGTAGAAAAATGTTCATGTTGCAGGGTTTCTTTTTCTGAAAATTTTGATATATAATATGCCTATATTATATATTGTTTTTATTTTTCTTTTTCTTTTTCTTTTTATACTCTGTCTGTATTTAAAAAAAAGTTTCCCTGACTGGACCGGCCCAGCACCCGAGCCACGCCCAACCCAGCTCGCCGCCATCCTCCTCCCGCACGACGCCGTCGCCACCTCGGCGTCGGAGACATGCATGCCTCCCGGATCCACCGCCTCGCCGCCTGCCCCTTCCCCACGCAAAGGCCCCTCACCCTCCCCTTAAATACGCCGCCCCGCCGCCCCTCTCTCCCATTCGCCTCGTCCGCCGCCGCCCGTGAAATCCGCCGCCGCCGCCGCTGGCTGACGCCGCCGCCGCTGCAGGCTGCTACTGCCGCTGCTGCCTCGCCTTGTGCCTAGGTAAAAGTCGCCCCGGTTCTCACTGCCGAACCGCCGATTTTCGTCAAAAAACCGCCTAGGTAAAAGTCGCCCGGTTTTCCGTTTAGATCTGTTTGTTTTTTAGGTTGAGCTATCTAGTGAATATTCACTAGTTAGGCTTATAAAACGAACATTCATTCGTTAAACTTTTCTTTTCCTGTTTAGTTTTCGGCCAGGGACCTATCTGTGAATATTTATTTCATAGTTTAGCCCCAACACTTCAAACGGCCACAACTTTTTACTCGTTGGTCCAAATCCAACGAAACCAACGCCCACGTCTTCGTTACGATCTCCTCTCTCCAGTAAAACAAATTAACCATGTTTTTGAAAATTTTAAAAATTGAATTGAACTAGTTTTGTTTCAAACTTGTTTTTGTCATAACTTGAGTTTCGTAACTCCGATTTAGTTGATTCTTTTTGCAAATCGAAGCTCTTGACCTAACCTTTCTGATAAGGCCAAATTCACATAATTTTGGTACTCTTAGAAATTGGTTTCTGTTTCAAGAGTCATTCGCTTGTTTTCAAAGTTCTCCGAAGTGTTTTCTTCATTCTTTCTTATCCGCTGTGTGATTGCTTATGCATGGTTACAATTGTTTGCTTACATAGATTGATCAGAGTGTGCCGAGTAGAATTATCACGAGTTTTGTGTGCGAAGAATCTAGATCGTCAGTACAAGGCAAGTTCACACTTTGATCATACTTTCCAATACCCAGTTTTATTGCATTAGTTCTATCCTCAAACACTTGCATGAGTAGGACTGGTTACATAATATGATGCTTTGTAGTTCATGAGGGAGGAACCCAATGACCTGAGATCAACCAAGGGGGGATATACTCTTTGTTACTTATTGCTTAGCCATGCTCGTAGACGTGGATTGGTATGAGAGTTTCATGAAAGACGTGAGTGTTATTTAAGGGAAAGTTTAAGGTGGAAATTTAATACACATCTGGGTGGATTGGTTGTGGCACCATGGAGCACCCAGTGGTTGTCGGGCACCTGGAGAAACTAGTGTTATCCTAGGGGATTCCGGAGGAACCGTGCGATCACCCTATTGGAATGCCACCTAGGCTCAAAGGGATCATATAATATTTTTCATGCCTAGAAACTTCCATGTGCAGCCACAAGCCATTATGGGCTCTAGCATAGTATGAGTAAGTTGTGTGACATCTTTCAGTGGTGTACTAGCATATGTAGCGGATGTAGGTGTACCGGTCCCCCCGGGGTAAAGAGTTAATGCTCCTGAAAGACTGTGTCTCGGTCATCCGTTTCTCAAACACCATGCAGTGAGAGAAATTAAACGGAGGCGATCGAGTCTTGTGGGAAAAAGTGCACAAACCTCTGCAGAGTGTACAAACTATTCATGAGTAGCCGTGTCCCCGGTTATGGACATCTTTGAGTATCTAGAAGTGGATTATTTGTTGATCTCAACACTCTATTTAATTAATTTGTTGGGTTTATAATGACTTTGGTTTGGGATTGAGATGGAGGAACCATTCTCAATTGTTCATGATTTAAATTTAACAAAGTAGTTAATAAATGCATTCCTTTGTGGTAGGGAAAAATCAATAATCAGCCTTAGAGCCTCCACCAACCAAATATGCATGTAGTTGTAGGAATTGTTTATCATTACTTCCACAGTGTGAATTTGCCAGTACATTCAATGTACTGACCTACATGGCTGCAACGTCTCATGTTGCAGGATTTATTCGACGAGTAAGTGTTACGTTAGGGTTGCGCTGTCTACACTCAACTTTGCCGTTGATGTTGATGGAACTCCACAACCTTTGTTGCTTCCGCTATGATCGATTGAGGTAATAGTATTTACGTTACTTTATACATGTGATTTACCTCTATTATAAATCCTCGAGTACTGTGTGTGTCAGCATACCGATCCAGGGATGACACTTAAGCACAGAGACTTGATCCATTCGGGTCGGGTCGCTACAAGATGGTATCAGAGCACATGTTGACTGTAGGACATGACCCTAGAAACTGGCAAGCCCATAGGAAAAGTTTTCTCTAAAACTATCTTTTCAAAAAGATTCTATACCTCTCTTCTTTTCTGAGTTTTGTCAAAATCTTCCCTCTTACCTCAAATAGTTAGACAATACCCTTTTCCATTGGATCACTTCAGAGTAAAGAGGATTTTACCATACATTTGGAAGTGTTGAAGCTACAACAGTGGATACTCCGAACATTTGAAGAGTTGACGACTCTGAAGAGATGTTGACCTTTAGAAGACGAAACCCCTATTATGTACTTACGTTAGATGCGACGATTGTGAGCCATCATTTGTTTAATGTTTTTCCGATGGCCACAAAACAAAACCCGTCTTTTCAAAACCATTGTCTGTTTTGAGTTTATCTCTCTCTCTTCTGAGTCTCATCCCAAAAACCCTTGGACCCCATAGAGGATGATTGAAGATAGACTTGAAGTCTCTGGACCAATAACCCAGCTGGAGGCAAAGCTATGGATACAAAACATTAAGGATCACTTCAAGAAGAATTTGGTTAGAAGGAATGCGGTTCAATACGCTCTTCAGTACTTTACAAAAAGTGCTGCAATATGGTGGAAGATGCATCAAGCCATACAAGGATGTAGTGGAGCAGAAAATTGGGAGGAATTCAAGAAGACTCTGTTAAGATCCCGTCTCATCTGAGAGCGTGGTGACAACCCGAAGAAGAAACTTTGTGCCTGCAGGATTTGTGGAGAAATAGGACACACCCAGGAGGAGCACAAGGATGAATGCCCTAACTATGAAGGAAGCCACCTAGCTGAAGAATGCCCAACTAGGTAGATTACTTGTTTCTTGTGTGAAGGGACTACCCACTACCCTGCTCAGTGTCACATTTACCCCATGGTGAAACGAACAATCCAGCAGAAGAAAGAAGCAATGAAAGAAGTCCTCGAGGAAACCTTAAGGGAATGCGCGATGGAGGAAGATGTTGACAAACCTGATGGAGAAAGCCTAAACAAATTTTACTCCGATGCTTGTTATTCATGTGGAGGAGAAGGACATAGTTCACAATATTGCACGAAGGAAAGCCATGAGTATCCGGGAGACTTCCCGATAGAAGAAGTGGAGTTTGATCCACAAAAGATTGAAGAATTGATAGGAATGAAGAAGTCGAGGAAGAGAAAGAGCATGTGTCCCCAGAAGAACCCAATTTATGTGGAAAAGGACCTGAGTCACATCACATGTTACTGGTGCAAGGATTTAGGTCATTATGCTAACAACTGCCCAACCAGGAAGCGAAGAATCCAGTGAACCAGGATAGTCACCATGAACTCCCTAGATTTGTCTTATGACATTAGTTTACACTACAAGGAAGTAGAGCATTTTAGCCAGGAGAAGGTTCAGACCGGAGGAAAGATGATCATAGTAGTTGAGATCTGGATATTGGAATGAAGCTATAGCTAAATATGGAATACACTTTTATTACGATGTTGAGTTGAGTTATGGAAAGAACATTGTAATAGTCCGTGAAGCAATAGAAGTTGGTACTTTTGGAATCCAAGAAGGAGATGCTATGAGTTGTTGCACTATTTTGAGTGTCTCTCTTGCTATCTCACCCAGACCAAGACCTAGAACCCATGCACCAGCTGATCCCAAAACTTTCTCGGACAAACGACCCCATTTTACCCAAGGATGTCCGTATGCTATCCTGAGAACCCCTTCTATCTTATGCCTACAGATGACAACCCTATACGAGTCTTTTCTCAAAGGCCCGGAAACGATCATGACCCTGACAAGCGACCAGGATTACCCTAAGATCCCGAAGGACATGATGAAGCATATTCACCTAGAAGGAGATGCAGTTTACAAGGGTTATTCCTTCATGGAGAATGGAGTTGAACTTTGGTACGTGGAGGTACACCTCCATCGTGTGAAAGGAGTTTGCCCAAAAACTATGGGTCAATACTTTTTCATCTCCCGAGTACCATGAACAAAGTTCTTCGACTCTGTTCGTGAAGCTGCTATGGAGGCCATATGTCAGATTGGAGAAATACTCCAAGCAAGACTTTGTTATACCTAGGAATGCCTGAGTAGAGTGCATGCAGAGATGATGGAGATGAAGCACACGACCAATAGGATGAAGCAACAGATTGAGGATTTCAAGAATCACGTTGCACATTTCCCGTGGGACTGAAGCATCCTTAGCTAGGACAAAGGAATAAAGATGCAAGGGAACGTTTGACCATACCCAACTATGTGAATGGAAACATTCGTAGTGAAGCACCTTTGTGATTGAAGTGTTGAGTAATGGTTCATCAAGTAATAAAAGATTTGATATGAGGAGAATATGGATTATGGATGAACCAGTGCATTTTAGGGCGATACTTTTCTAAGTGAACCCTGGACCAATAGAACGGAAACTGTTGCCCCAAATAGTGGAGTTTGCACCAAATAAGTTGGAGTTTATTTTGATATGATGCTTACCCCAAGAGTATGAAGGAAATATGTACAATTGGAATTAATGATGGTGTAATGCTGGAAGTGTGGAGCAATAGTGACTCCAAGGATGATTTAAGGATATACAAGTTCTGAAGTGGACCTATAAGCCGAGGACCTAAGGAGGCTACGTAAACATAAGGAAACCACGAGATGTGTCAGTAGTAATATGTTCCTGCTGAAGTAAAGTAGGACACCTCGCTAGAGATTGTCCCAAGAAGGAGACTTATGCTAAAGTAGTTGAGTTGAAGACTGCAATGGAAATGCAGTAGATTGTAGTAAGTTGAGAATTGGTGAAGTTAGCATCATGGTATTGATTTTGGATTCTACGAGTTGTTACTACATAAGTGATGAGTGAAGACATGATGCATGGAAGAAGATTTTGAAGAATCTCGTGTTATTCATTTTAAGTGTGGTAGAATCCAACGCCATTACCCGAATACACTAGCTAGTGGTTAGTTACGATAGACTTTGGAATGGACCACTCAATAAGGAGTCTGAGTAATTACATCCTAGTTTGTATCCACAGAAGGAAGGGATACCAAACAACTTGGATGGATTTAAGAAAACCAAGGAAGTTGGATGTCGGAAGAATGATCAGATACGACCCAATGATGAGACCAAGTGTTACTAGTGGTGGGATGAGCCATAACCCACAGGCCCCAGGACCTGACAAAGAAGCAAGCACACTCTTGCTGAAGGAAAACCCCTGGTAGAAGTGACGACCTTGACCACAAACGATCTTATAGGTGTTTACGCAAAACTCGAGGGTTGTGGAGAACGATAGATGTTTTGTTCAGCTTGCAGAAGTAATGGATTGTATCCGAACTTAGTTCGTTGACAAGAGAAATTCTGCAATGCTTGTGAGGATGACCGAGTGTTAGAATGCGAGATTCACTAAACCATATACAAGGTAATGATTTGGGTGCGAGATGGATTGATCACCATACCGACTTACTCTTATTATTTGCCTCTGCTATATGGGGTGGTAAATCTGAGTGACTTACCTATAGTAGAGAGACGATGATGTCAAAACCTTGTTCAAACCTTAGAATGGTATATAAATTTTTCCCTTGTACACGGCATGTTGTTGCCAACCGTAGGATATACGATGAGGATGAAGCCCAGACTCGTTTTCTGCAGGGACCCTGTTAATTTGTTTGATGACCACCATGAGATATCGGTATTGTTTTGTATTGGCGCCAGACGTGTCAGCCAAGAATAACCAGTCTCAGTAGAACCTTACCAAGATGAAAGGACACAAGAATGGATGGCAAATGTCATGCCACTACCGGAAGAACCCAAAGAAGGTATTACGCCAAAGATTTGAGAAGACCGACCCTGTCAACAATAAGGGCGGAGTATATGAGCTCTTGTTAGAAACGTGACCGTGTTTCTAAGTGTGGTAGCACACTAGACCAGACCCATCAATGGATTTGTTAGGAGACCCCCAAACCCTAACCTATTTCTTGCTAGCCTCTCCGAGTCTCGAGGACGATATTCATTTTAAGTGTGGTAGGTTTGTAACATCCCAAAATTCTAAATTTTGGAATGTTATAATAAATAGATAGATTTGATTGCTTGGTTGATGTGCTGTGTGAAATTGAATGAAATTTGAAACTTTTGAAAGTTAAATTAGAGGGAATAAAATGACTTTCCCAAAACTTTAACTTTGCATTTTGATCTCCGGGAATTCAAATTCTTTTCAACACAAAACCCTAGAGTGAAGATAATATGACTTCTTCCATTTATTTTAAATGATAAAGGGCTTTGAAAGGATTTTGAATTTCATTTCTGAAATATCTCAAATTCAAAAACTTTATGCAACTCAATTATTTTCCTGAGAGAAGATAAAATGACTTCTTCAAATAATAGGAAATATGAGTTGGAAGTTTTTCTGAAATTTTCTAAAACTCATTTTCAAAATTTGAGTTATTTGGGTTTTATTCAAATTATATTTCTCCAAAAATAAATTATATGGAAAATAGGGTAGCATGATTCCCTACAGTAGAAAATTGGAGAGAAATAAATTTGACATCATTTTGACATTTTTAAAATGATTTTTATTGGATTTTATTGCAACAGTAGCACTATTTGATTTATTAGAGTTTGTGAGGATTTTATTTGGTTGTAGAAAAATGTTCATGTTGCGGGGTTTCTTTTTCTGAAAATTTTGATATATAATATGCCTATATTATATATTGTTTTTCTTTTTCTTTTTCTTTTTATACTCTGTCTGTATTTAAAAAAAAAAGTTTCCCTGACTGGACCGGCCCAGCACCCAAGCCAGGCCCCGCCCAGCTCGCCGCCTTCCTCCTCCCGCACGACGCCGTCGCCACCTCGGCGTCCGAGCCGTGCACGTATCCCGAAGTCCACCATCTCGCCGCCTGCCCCTTCCCCACGCAAAGGCCCCCCTCCCCTTAAATACGTCGCCCCGCCGCCCCTCTCTCCCCTTCGCCTCGTGCGCCGCCGCCCGCGAAATCCGCCGCCGCCGCTGCAGCTCCGCCGCCGCCATTGACTGACGCCGCCGTCGCGCAGGCTGCTACTGCCGCTGCTGCCTCTCCTTGCGCCCCGCGCTGCTCCTCCCCTCGCCACCTCGCGCCGCGCCCCGCCTCCGCTCTCGCCCAGCGCCACCACCGCCGCAGCCAGGCCTCGCCGGAGGTCACCGTCGGCGGGATCCGGTCCACCGCCCCGGTTCTCACTGCCGAACCGCTAGTTTTCGTCAGAAAACCGCCTAGGTAAAAGCAGCTTGGTTTTCCGTTTAGATCGATTTGTTTTTTTAGGTTTAGCTATCTAGTGAACGTTCACTAGTTAGGCTTATAAAACAAACGTTCGTTTGTTAAACTTTTCTTTTTCTGTTTAGTTTTCGGCCAGGGACCTATCTGTGAATATTTATTTCATAGTTTAGCCCCTACACTTCGAACGGCCACAACTTTTTACTCGGTGGTCCAAATCCAACGAAACCAACGCCCACGTCTTCGTTACGATCTCCTCTCTCCAGTAAAACAACTTAAACATGTTTTTGAAAATTTCAAAATTTGAATTCAACTAGTTTTGTTTCAAACTTATTTTTGTCATAACTTGAGTTTCGTAACTCCGAATTAGTTGATTCTTTTTGCAAATCGAAGCTCTTGACCTAACCTTTCTGATAAGGCCAATTTCACATAATTTTGGTACTGTTAGAAATTGGTTTCTATTTCAAGAGTCATTCGCTTGTTTTCGAAGTACTCCGAAGTGTTTTCTTCATTCTTTCTTATCTGCTGATTGATTGCTTATGTGTGGTTACAATTGTTTGCTTACGATAGATTGATCAGAGTGTGCCAAGTAGAACTATCACGAGTTTTGAGTGCGAAGAATCTTCATCATCAGTACAAGGCAAGTTCACACTTTGATCATACTTTCCAAGACCCGGTTTTATTGCATTAGTTCTATCCTCAGACACTTGCATGAGTAGGACTGGTTACATAATATGATGCTTTGTAGTTCATGAGGTAGGAACCCAATGACCTGAGATCAACCAGGGGGTATACGCTTTGTTACTTATTGCTTAGCCATACTCGTAGACATGGATTGGTATGAGAGTTTCATGAAAGATGTGAGTGTTATTTAAGGGAAACTTGAATGTGGAAATTTAATACACATATGGGTGGATTGGTTGTGGCACCCTGGAACACCCAGTGGTTGTCGGGCACCTGGAGAAACCAGTGTTGTCCTAGGGGATCCCGGAGGAACCGTGCGATCACCCTATTGGAATGCCACCCAGGCTCAAAGGGACCATATAATATTTTTCATGCCTAGAAAATTCCATGTGCAGCCACAAGCCATTATGGGCTCTGGCATAGTATGAGTAAGTTGTGTGACCTCTTTCAGTGGTGGACAAGCAGATGTAGCGGATGTAGGTGTACCGGTCCACCCGGGGTAAAGAGTTAATGATCCTGAAAGGTTGTGTCTCGGTCATCCGTTTCTCAAACACCATGCAGTGAGAGAAATTAAACAGAGGTGATCGAGTCTTGTGGGAAAAAGTGCACAAACCTCTACAGAGTGTACAAACTATTCATGAGTAGCCATGTCCCCAGTTATGGACTTCTTTGAGTATCTAGAAGTGGATTATTTGTTGATCTCAACACTCTATTTAATTAATTTGTTGGGTTTATAATGACTTTGGTTTGGGATTGAGATGGAGGAACCATTCTCAATTGTTCATGATTTAAATTTAACAAAGTAGTTAAATAAATGCATTCTTTGTGGTAGGGAAAAAAATCAGTTTTATGCAAAACAGCCTTACAGCCTCCACCAACCAAATATGCATGTAGTTGTAGGAATTGTTTATCATTACTTCCACATTGTGAATTTGCCAGTACATTCAATGTACTGACCTGCATGGCTGCAACGTCTCATGTTGCAGGATTTATTCGACGAGTAAGTGTTACGTTAGGGTTGCGCTGTCTACACTCAACTTTGCCGTTGGTGTTGATGGAACTCCACAACCTTTGTTGCTTCCGCTATGATCGATTGAGGTAATAGTATTTACGTTACTTTATACATGTGATTTACCTCTGTTATAAATCCTCGAGTACTGTGTGTGTCAGCATATAGATCCGGGGATGAGACTTAAGCACAAAGACTTGATACATTTGGGTCGGGTCGCTACAATACAACATCTGCAAGGCTACTAGTTCTGTGAAGAATAGAGCCACCCATAGTGGGCAAAGCACTGGCACAAGTAAAGAAGTCTTGAAGAACCCCTTTTCCAATAATATTACCACTACCAACCCGGAACTTCTTCACATGTAAAGTGGTAGCTTCATCCGGGGGGTCAACATGAGCGTTGCCCTCGGTGTTGCTACCCTTCTCGATAAAATCGTCCCCCATCTCAGACATGAGGGCAAACAAGCAAGCAAGCAGCACACGAGGAGACAAGAAGCAAGCTAACGAGAAACACACGATGGAAGAAGGGCGAATAAAATGGCAAAGGTGAAGTGGGGGAGAGGAAAACGACAGGAAAATAAATGTAATGCGAAGGATAAGGGTTTGTGATAGGTACTTGGTATATCACTTTTGTGTAAGCCTCCCCGGCAACGGCGCCAGAAATTCTTCTTTCTACCTCTTGAGCTTGCGTTGTATTCCCTCGAAGAGGAAAGGGAGATGCAGCATAGTAGCGTAATTTTTTCCCTCAGTTTTTGAGAACCAAGCTATCAATCGAGTAGGAGACCACGCGCCAGTCCATCGCACCTGCACAAACAAATAAGAACTTCGCAGCCAACGTGATAAGGGGTTGTCAATCCCTTTCCGGTCACTTACGAGAGTGAGATCTGATAGAGATGATAGTTTATATTTTTGGTATTTTTGGTTTAATAAAACAGCAAATAAACAACAGGAATAGAAATTGACAGGAAAGTAATATGATAAAGATAGACCCCGGGGCCATAGTTTTCTCTAGTGGCTTCTCTCATGATAGCGGTATTCTACGGCGGGTAAACAAATTACTATCGAGCAATTGATAGAAAAGCGAATACTTATGAGACTATCTAGGCATGATCATTGTATTTAGGCATCAGGTCCGAGAAAAGTAGACCGACTCCTGCCTGCATCTACTACTATTACTCCACACATCGACCGCTATCCAGCATGCATCTAGTGTATTGAGTTCATACGAACAGAGTAACGCCTTAAGAAAGACGACATGATGTAGAGGGATAAACTCAAGCAATATAATGAAAACCCCATCTTTTTATCCTCGATGGCAACAATACAATACGTGCCTTGCTGCCCCTACTATCACTGGGAAAGGACACCGCAAGATTGAACTCAAAGCCAAGCACTTCTCCCATTGCAAGAACTATAGATCTAGTAGGCCGAACCAAACCAATAATTCGAAGAGACTTGCAAGGATATTATGAGCACACATAAAAAGTTCAGATAAGAACCAAATATCTTTCATAGATAACCTTGATCATAAACTCGCAATTCATTGGATCTCGACAAACGCACCGCAAAAAGAGATTACATCGAATAGACCTCCTCGAAGACCGAGGAGAGCTTTGTATTGAGATCCAGAGAGAGAGAGAAAAAGCCATCTAGATACTAGATATGGACCCGAAGGTCTGTGGTAAACTACTCACAACTCATGGTGAGGGCGATGATGATGATGATGAAGGCCTCTGTGATGGATCCCTCTCCCGGAACAGGCTCCAAGATGGGATCTCCATGGGAACAGCAGCTACGGCGGTGGAATTAGGGTTTTCTCTCTGCGTATGGAGTTTCTGGGGTACGTAGGTATATATAGGAAGAAGAGGGGCACCGGGGGCCACAGGGGCTGCCCTCGAGGCAGGGGGCGCGCCCTGGGAAGGGGGGCGCGCCCCCCACCCTCGAGAGTGGCCCCTCTCTCCTCTGGCTTGGCCCCAAAGTCTTTCGTGCGTGATTTCCTCCAAAAATATCTCCTGCGAAGGTTTAATTCCGTTTGGACTCCGTTTGATATTCCTTTTCTGCAAAACCCTAAAATAGGCAAAAAAACAGCAATCTGGACTGGGCCTTTGGGTTAGTAGGTTAGTCCCAAAAATGATATAAAAGTGAATAATAAATCCCATTAAACATCCAAGACTTCATAAATAATAGCATGGAACAATAAAAAATTATAGATACGTTGGAGACGTATCAACCTACATTCCCCTACATCTGCTAGTCCACCACTGAAAGAGCTCACACAACATACTCAACTATGCTAGAGCCCATAATGGCATGTGGCTGCACACAGAAGTTTATGAGCATGAATGATATATGATCCCTTTGAGCCTGGGTAGCATTCCATAGGATGATCACACGGGTCCTCCGGGATCTCCTAGGACAACACTGGATTCCCCAGGTGCCCTGCAACCAATCCACCCAGTTGTGTATTAAAGTTGCCACCTTAAACATTCTCTTAGTTGTTATTACACTCACAACTTTCATGAAATCTCACATACCAATCCATGTCTACGAGCATGGCTAAGCAATAAGTAGCAAAGCGTATATTCCCTGGGTTGATCTCAAGTCATTGGGTTCCTACTTCATGAACTACAAGCAATGTCACATGTAACCAAGTCCTACTCATGCAATTGTTTGAGGATATAACTAATGCAAGTAAAACTGGGTATTGAAGAGTATGATCAAAGTGTGAACTTGCCTTCTACTGTTGATTAAGATTCTTCGCACTCATTACTCGTGATAGATCTACTCGTCACACTCCGATCAATCTATCGTAAGCAATCAATAGTAACCACACATAAGCAATCATACAGTACCAAAATAACTCTTGCAACATAAAACAATCTCTAAAAATACCAAAATTAAGTGAATTTGACCTTATCAGAAAGTTTAGGTTAAGAGCTTCGATTTGCAAAAAGAATCAACTCGAACGGAGTTGTAAAACTCAAGTTATGGTTAAACGAAATTCAAATTCAAATCTATTTGAAACCAAATTTTAAACTTTCGAAAACTTGTTTAAGTTGATTATCTGAATAGAGGGAATCATAACGAAGAAATGGGTGTCGGTTTCGTTGGATTTGGATAAGCGAGCAAAAAGTTGTGATCGTTTTAAGATCAGGGTCAAATCTGTAAGAGAACTAATTGCATCTAAGTCCCAGGGCAAAAATAAAAAGAAAAACAAAAAAATATATCGAGTGAACGCTCGCTAACTGTAACTAATCTAACGAGTCTGTTCACTATAGATACTAAACAAACGAACGTTTGTTAAATAGAACCGATCAGATTTTTCTAAAAAAAAAACCCCGAGGAAAATCTTATCTACAAAAAACTAAACCGGACCGGGGCGGTCATTTTTACCAGTTCGGTCTTCGACGGTTTCGGCGGCTTCCCGGCGACATCAGATCGGCGGTGATGTCGGCGGCTACGGCTGCGGGCTTCGCGCAGCGGCGGCTCCATGCGGCGGTGGGGCGACGGCTACGGCGGCGGAAGCGGCACCGGCAGCGGCATAATATGCCACGCCAGCGCGACAATGGCGGCGAGAGGCGGCGGCGGCTGACGAGGGGAGAGGGGCGGCCGGCCTCGCCTTTAAAGGCCAGGGGGCGGACGGCTTGGGGAAGGGGCGACGGCCGCCGTGTCGGTGCGGGACTCTCGCGGGAGTCCCGCTCGGGCACGCGAGGAAGAAGGCGGCGCGGGCGTCTGGGCTGCGGCCTGGCCTGATTGGCTGGGCCAGCCCAGTTCGGCTGCGACCCAATAAGTTCCTTTTTTAACAATTTTATAGACAATAAAAATTAAAAAGTACCAGTAAAATAAAAATTTACTATAGGCATATTATATATCAAAAAATTTAGAAAAAGATTTTCTACAACATGAACATTTTTCTAGCGTCAAATAAAATCCACAAAAAATTAAATAAATCAAACAGTGCTACTGTTGCAATAAAACCCAATAATAATCATTTCAAAAATGCCAAAAAGACTTCAAATTTATTTCTCTCCAATTTTCTACTGTAGGGAATCATTTTACCCTATTTTCGACATATTTTATTTTTGGAGAAAAATAGTTTGAATAAAAATCAAATAAGTCAAAGGGACTTTAAATTTGATTCTTTGAAACTTTTATCTTCTCTCATGAAACTCATTGATTTGCGTAAAGTTTCTGAATTTGAAATATTTTCAAATGGATTTCAAATATTTTCAAAAGCCTTTTTATTTATTAAATGGAAGAAGTCATATCATCTTCACTCTAGGGTCTTGTGATGAAATGAATTTGGATTTACGAAGATCAGAAAGAAAAATGTGAGTTTGGGAAAGTCCTTTTAATTCCTCTTACTTAACTTTCAAAAGTTTCAAATTTCACTCAATTTCACATAACACAAGCAATCAAAACTATCTATTTAATATAACATTCCAAAATTTAGAATTTTGGGATGTTACATAAACCAGATGAACAATCTAAAGTAGAACCTAATATTTCTATGGTCGAAGATCTCTTGGAAGAAAATGTAGATGGGCATGTTATTTGCTTTAATGAGGAAGCTGCTAGAATTTCCAAGCCTGATAAAAAGGATAAACACAGACCTATTGTTGGCATGCCCGTTGTCTCGGTCAATATAGGAGATCACTGCTATCATGGTTTATGTTACATAGGTGCTAGTGTGAGTGCTTTTCCCTAATCTTCATAGCAAGAAATTATGAATGACATAGCACCCACCGAGATAGAAGACATTGATGTCACCATTAAACTGGCTAATAGAGACACTATATCACCAATTGGGATTGTTAGAGATCATGAAGTCTTGTGTGGGAAAATAAAATACCCCACTGATTTTCTTGTTCTTGGTTCCCCACAAGATGACTTCTGTCCCATTATCTTTTGTAGACCTTTCTTGAAAACTGTTAATGCTAAAATATATTGTAAGAAACAAACTGTTGGTGTTAGTTTTGGTGATGAGTCTCATGAATTTAATTTCTCCAAGTTTAATCGAAAGCTTCATGAAAAAGAATTACCCAGTAAAGATGAAATTATTAGTCTTGCTTCTATTGTTGTGCCTCCTATTGATCCTCTAGAACAATATTTGCTAGACCATGAAAATGATTTACATATGCATGAAAGCAATGAAACAGATAATATTTTCTTCGAGCAACATCCTATGCTTAAACACAATCTACATATTGAAACTCCAGGAGGTCCTCCTCGACCTAAAGGTGATCCTGTGTTTGAATTAAAAGAACTGCCTGACACTTTGAAATATGCTTATCTTGATGAAAAGAAGATATATCCTGTTATTATCAGTGCTAACCTTTCAAAACATGAAGAAGAAAGATTATTGAAAGTTCTAAGGAAGCACCGAGCTGCTATTGGATATACTCTTGATGACTTAAAGGGCATCAGTCCCACTCTATGTCAGCATAACATTAATATGGAACCTGATGCTAAACCCGTTGTCAATCATCAATGTCGGTTAAATCCAAAGATGAAAGAAGTGGTAAGAACGGAAATATTAAAATTTCTGGAAGCATGTATAATCTATCCTATAGCTGATAGATGGGTAAGTCTCGTTCATTGTGTTCCTAAGAAAGGAGGTATTACTGTTGTTCTTAATGATAAGAACTAACTTATTCCACAAAGAATTATTACAGGCTATAGAATGGTAATTTATTTTAGGAAATTAAATAAAGCCACTAGAAAAGATCATTACCCTCTACCTTTTATTGATCAAATGCTAGAAAGATTATCAAAGCACACACAGTTTTGCTTCCTTGATGGATACTCTGGTTTTTCACAAATACATGTTTCTCAACCTGATCAAGAAAACACTACTTTTACTTGTCCCCTTGGAACTTATGCTTATAGACATATGCCTTTTGGTTTATGAAATGCACCTGCTACCTTTCAGAGATGTATGACTGCAATATTCTCTGACTTCTGTGAAAAGATTGTAGAGGTTTTCATGGATGATTTCTCCGTTTATGGGAAGTCATTTGATGATTGTTTAAGCAATCTTGATCGAGTTTTGCAGAGATGTGAACAAACAAGTCTTGTCTTGAATTGGGAGAAATGCCACTTTATGGTTAATGAAGGTATTGTCTTGGGCCATAAGATTTTTGAAGAGGATATTGAAGTGGACAAATCTAAGGTTGATGCAATTAAGAAAATACCATGTCCTAAGGATATCAAAGGTATTCGTAGTTTCTTAGGTCATGCTGGTTTCTTTAGGAGATTTATCAAAGACTTCTCTAAAATGTCTAGGCCTCTCACTAACCTTTTACAAAAGGATGTTCCTTTTGTTTTTGATGATCATTGCTTTGAAGCCTTTGCAACACTTAAGAAAGCCTTAATTTCTGCACATATAGTTCAACCACCTGATTGGAACTTACCTTTTGAAATTATGTGTGATGCTAGTGATTTATGTTGTTGGTGATGTTCTAGGACAAATAATTGATAAGAAACTAAATGTTATTCATTATGCTAGTAAAACTCTAGACAATGCTCAAAAAAATTATGCTACCACTGAAAAAGAATTATTAGCAGTTGTGTTTGCTTGTGACAAATTTAGATCTTACCTTGTTGATTCAAAAGTAACTGTTCACATTGACCATGCCGCTATTAAATATCTTATAGAAAAGAGAGATGCTAAACCTAGACTTATTCCATGGGTTCTCTTGCTACAAGAATTTGATTTGCTTATCACTGATACAAAAGAAGCTGAGAACCCCGCAGCTGATAACTTTCTAGACTTGAAAATGTGCTTAATGACCCACTACCTATTGATGATAGTTTTCCTGATGAACAGTTAGCTGCAATAAATATTACTAATAATACTCCTTGGTATGCTCACTATGATAATTACATTGTTGGTAAATATTTACCACCTAGTTTTACTTACCAACAAAAGAAAAAGTTCCTTTATGATTTAGGACATTACTTTTGGAATGACCCATATCTTTATAAAGAAGTAGTAGATGGTATTATTAGATGTTGTGTACCTGAGCGTGAACAGGGTCAAATCCTTCGGAAGTGTCACTCTGAAGCATATGGAGGACATCATGCTGGAGATAGAACTGCTCACAAGGTATTGCAGTCTGTATTTTATTGGCCCACTCTCTTCAAACATGCCCGTAAGTTCATCTCATCTTGTGATGACTGTCAAAGAATAGGTAATATCGGTAAGCGTCAAGAAATGCCTATGAATTATTCACTTGATGTTGAACCATTTGATGTTTGGGGATTTGATTACATGGGACCTTTTCCTTCCTCTAATGGGTATACACATATTTTGGTTGACGTTGATTATGTTACTAAATGGGTAGAAACTATTCCAACCAGTAGTGCTGATCACAACACCTCTATTAAAATGCTTAAGGAAGTTATTTTCCCAAGGTTTGGAGTCCCCAGATATTTAATGACTAATAGTGGTTCACACTTTATTCATGATGCTTTCCATAAAATGCTTGCTAATTATGATGTTAACCATAGAATTGCATCACCATACCATCCTCAGTCTAGTGGTCAAGTTGAGCTTAGTCATAGAGAAATAAAATTAATTTTGCAAAAGACCGTCAATAGGTCTAGGAAGAATTGGTCTAAGAAATTAGATGATGCACTTTGGTCTTATAGAACAGCTTATAAAAATCCTATGGGTATGTCTTCTTATAAAATGGTTTATGGTAAAGCTTGCCATTTACCTCTTGAGTTAAAACATAAAGCTTTTTGGGCAATCAAGGAACTCAACTATGATTTCAAACTTGTTGGTGAAAAGAGGTTATTTGTTATTAGTTCATTAGATGAATGGAGAACCCAAGCTTATGAAAACGCCAAGTTATTTAAAAAAATTAAAAGATGGCATGATAAAAGAATCCAAAAGCGTGAGTTCAAAGTTGGAGAATATGCTCTTTTGTACAACTCTCGTTTCAGGTTCTTTGTGGGCAAACTCCTCTCTAAATGGGAAGGACCCTATGTCATCGAGGAGGTTTATCAGTGTGGAGCCATAAAAATAAATAATGCTGAAGGTACTAACCCGAAGGTTGTTAACGGGCAACGAATAAAGCATTGTATCTGAGGCACACCCATTAATGTTTTTCTTACTGTGTACGCCCATTAATGTTGAAAGCAATATTATCCACACTTTGACACCGGAAGAACACATAAAAGAATCCTTGTGAAACACTCCAGAATCGTGAAAATAAGGAGGTACGTGATACAGTAAGTAAACGCACTCCGAGAAATCTGCAAAAATATTTTTTATCAGTTTTGGAATATTTACAAAAATAGGAAACTAATAAACTACGAGGAAGCGTACCCTGGTGGGCACAAGACACCAGTGCGCTCCAGGCTTGTCTGGCATGCCCAGGTGGATTGTGCCTGCCTCGGGTTCCTTCCGGACTCCGTTTTTCTACAGCTTGCTTGTTTCCCAAGATAAAAATTCTTTATATACCCCCCGAACCTATTGACCACCATATCACAGAGAAATCTTCCATTTTCTTTTCTTGCTATTTTCTGGCAGATCCCATCTATCATGGCTACCCCAAGCTCCTCCAAGGACAAGTTCTTAAAGAACGTCATCAACCCATATCTGCGGGAGGTGTTGCAACACCCCCGGGTCATTCAGATGCAAGAGAGATTGCTGCACATCCGCGACGAGCAAGGAACCAAGGGGATGGGAACCATGGAAGCCAGGCTTGAGGCTGTGGAGCAAGAAGTCTTCCGGTGCAAGAAGATGGTGGAGCGTGGACTCAATGCTAATCACCTCATGATCATTGACTTTTCTCGTGCTCTCAAGGTGGATGGAAAGTCCATAAAGGATATCATATTCACCCTCAACGAGCAAATCCACTACCTTCAAAGCTAGATCTATGATCTTCAGGACCAAGTCTTTGAATACGAGGCAAGGTTCAAAGGTATGAGTTTGGCTGCCAATTGTAGGACCCATGAGACCCACTCTTCCTCTTTCGATGGTGGAACTCTATCATGGAAACCCGAGGACAAGATCACATCAACTTCATCACCACCACCATCTTCTTCACCACCAAAAGAAAATTGAGTATCGGGTATGGGCACTGCCCTTGGCTTTCGCCAAGCTTGGGGGAGGTGCCCCGATATCGTATCATCCCCACTATCCTTTTGCATTTACTTATCTTAGTTCGATCTTTGGCTTTAGAATAAATGAAAGTTTAGCTTGATCCCTTCTTTTTGCGAGTTTGCTTAGTAATCTATCCTTGTAATTGTGTGTGAGGAATATATTAAAGTTTAGTTTCGAGTTTTGCTTTCTTTACCTTCCCGTTGCAATAAAAAGAAAGGTTATAATTGAATGAATAAAAGAAGGGAAATAAATTAAGAAGATTATAAGCTAATCTTATGGTAGGTGATGGCACCACATAAGGAAAAGCATAAGTAGAAAATGTTATTAGAGATTGAAAAACATAGCATTGGTCAATGATGCAACTCATGAAAAAATTAATAAGGGAAGAGAAGATTCACATATAAATATACTATCCTAGAAATCTTTTGTGATTGTGAGCCCCCATTAAAATATTATATGCCAAAATTGTTGACGTTGGACAAGGAAGAGAACTTAATGATTTATGTTTGTTCATATTCACATAGAAGTCATATTGTCATAGATCCTTTAACATGTGGTGCTTGCTCAATATCTTCTCTGGCCAAAAACTCCGCATTAAGTAGAGATACTACTTGTGCATCCAAAAACCCTTAAACCCAAATCTTTTTTTGAGAGTCCACCATACCTACCTATGGATTGAGTAAGATCCTTCAAGTAAGTTGTCATCGGTGCAATAAGGCAATACAAATTGCTTCTAAAAGTGCGTGATCATTTAGTGTAAGAGAAAATTGAGCATTCCACGAACTTGTCATGGTGAAGAATAAAAGTGACAGACTGCATAATAAAGGTTGCTATCACAAGGGGCAATGCAACGTGACGTTCTTTTGCACTAAGGGATTGAGCATACAAACAAATAAGCGCATGGCAACCTCTGCTTCCCTCTGCGAAGGACCTATCTTTTACTTTTATGCAAAGACTCAAAGTTTTCTCTACATTCCTTTTTTATTTTTATCCTTTGGCAAGCATCATTTGGTGAGGAAAGATCTAGGCACATATGTCCAGTTGAATATGGGTGACATGAGTTATTATTGTTGACGTCACCCCTGAGGTGAGTGCGTTGGGAGGAAAAACCATAAGCCCCTATCTTTCTATGTGTCCGGTTGAAACGTTTTGCTCATGTGTATGCGGTGAGTGTTAGCAATCATATACTATATGATGGTTGAGTATGTGGACTTGCCTAAAGGCTCCGATACGCGACCCTTCCTGAAAAGATGATGAATTGTAGTTGCGAAGTTGACTGAAAACATGGTTTGTTGGTTTCTAACAGAGTTTATGCTTTATACTTCAATTATGTGATGACTGTTACTTATTCATGAGAAGTCTATGGTACAAGTCCTTTGATAAAAGCCTCATGTTTAAATTTGTTGCTGTTATAAAAATCAACATGATACTTCTATGTCTGTATTTTGTTTTTATTGACACCTCTCTCTCAAAGCATGTGGACATGTTTTTCGTTTTCAGTTTTCGCTTGAGGACAAACGAGGTCTAAGCGAGTTGATACGTCCATTTTGCATCATGTTTTCTTGCTGTTATTTATGTTGTTATTATGCATAATAATTCTTTTTGGAGTAATTCTAATGCCTTTTCTCTAATAATTTGCAAGGAATGCACCAAGGGGGAGAACTCCGGCACTTGGAAATCTGGACCTGAAAAAGCTACATCAGGCCACCTATTCTGCACAACTCCAAATAAGCTGAAACTCCACGAAGAATTTTTATGAATTATTTGAAGAATATTGGAGTAAAGAAGTACCATAGGGGGCCCACTAGGTGGGCAAAACCCACCTGGGGCGCCAGGGAACCCAGGTGCGCCCTGGTGGGTTATGCTTACCCAGGCCCACCTCTGGTGCCCATCTTCTGGTATATAAGCCCTTATGAACTAGAAAATATAAGGGGGGGACGGGATGGAGCGCCGCCGTCTCGAGGCGGAACTTGGGCAGGAGCACTTTTTCCCTCCGGTGGAGCGATTCCGTTAGGGGAACTTCCCTCCCGGAGGGGGAAATCATCGTCATCATCATCACCAACAACTCTCCCATCTTGGGGAGGGCTATGTTCATCAACATCTTCAACATCACCATCTCATCTCAAATTCTAGTTCATCTCTTGTGTTCAATCTTGTTACCGGAACTATAGATTGGTGCTTGTGGGTGACTAGTAGTGTTGATTACATCTTGTAGTTGATTACTATATGGTTTATTTGGTGAAAGATTATATGTTCAGATCCATTATGATATTTAATACCCCTATTATCTTGAGCATGTTCATCACTTGTGATTAGTTACCTTTGTTCTTGAGGTCACGGGAGAAATCATGTTGCAAGCAATCATGTGAATTTGATATGTGTTCGATATTTTGATAGTATGTATGTTGTGATTCCCTTAGTGGTGTCATGTGAACGCCGACTACATGACACTTCACTATATTTGGGCCAAAGTGAATGCATTATGGAGTAGTAATTTGATGGTGGGTTCCAAGAGTGACAGAAGCTTAAACCCCAGTTTATGCACTATTCCGTAAGGGACTGGTTGGATCCAAAAGTTTAATGCTATGGTTAGAATTTATTCTAAATACTTTTCTCGTAGTTGCGGATTCTTGCGGGAGGGTTAATCATTAGTAGGAGGTTTGTTCAAGTAAGAACAACACCTAAGCACCGATCCACCCACATATCAAATTATCAAAGTAGCGTACACGAATTGAACCAAAATGGTGAAAGTGACTAGATGAAATTCTCGTGTGCCCTCAAGAACGCTTTGCTTATTATAAGAGACCGTTTTGGCCTGTCCTTTGCCTCAAAAGGATTGGGCTACCTTGCTGCACTTTTTCTACTACTATCGTTACTTGCTCGTTACAAAATTATCTTGCTATCAAACTACTCCGCTACTTACAATTTCAGCACTTGCAGACATTACCGTACTGGAAAACACTTGTCATTTCCTTCTTCTCCTCATTGGGTTCGACACTCTTACTTATCGATAAGAGCTACACTTAATCCCGTATACTTGTGGGTCATCATGCAGCCATTACCCTTCGTGGGTTGAAGTCTCCATCAACATGGATGTACGATAGCACCACCTATCAGAACGACGCCAAAAACATCCATGTCTCCACTTGCGTTTGCACTCTCCAACCCCTCCCTTTACCTTCATATGCAATGCTTTAATTTCGGCTGCCACCACTCTAGAATTGAATGTGTAGGAAGAGTGCTTGACTTGTGCTAAGTTGCTAAAATATGCCAAAACTTAAAATTGGAAAAAGGCTAAGTTTTTATTTGGTCAAGCAGTCTAATCACCCCCTCTAGAAATACTTTTGATCCTACAAGTGGTATCAGAGCTTTGGTCTCCTTTTTCATCGATTTCCATAACTTTGGTGATCATAGACTTGGTTTCACAACCTAGGAGAGTATGGCATCTAGCGAGGGAAGTTGCCATCATAGAGGTCCTTACTTTGATGGTAATAATTTTGCTAGTTGGAAGCATAAGATGAAAATGCATATTCTTGGACAAACCCCGCCGTTTGGGCTATTGTGTGTATTGGTTTGCAAGGTGAATTCTTCGATGGGAAGGAACCGAATCATGAAGCTACCACTGAAGAATTGAAGATGTTGCAATACAATGTTCAAGCTTGTGATATCCTCTTCAATGGATTGTGTCCCAAAGAATTCAATAAAATCAGCCATCTTGAGAATGCAAAGGAAATTTGGGACACTTTGATTGATATGCACGAAGGTACCAACTCCATCAAGGAATCCAAGTTGGATGTGCTTCAAAGTCAACTTGACAAGTTCAAAATGAAGGATGGTGAAGGTGCGCTGAAATGTACTCTAGGCTTGCTCTCATCACAAATTAGATTGCCGGCTTAGGAAGCGAAGTGATGACCGATAGATTCATCATCAAGAAGACCTTAGAGCCTTGGATGGAAAATATGACACCGTGTGCACATTGATCCAAATGATGCACAATTACAAAGACCTCAAGCCAACGGAAGTCATCAGTAGAATTTTTGCTCATGAGATGTCACTTAAGGATAAAGAAGAGCTTCACAACAAGTCCAGTGGTGCTTACAAAGCTGCATGTGATGCTCCTACGTCATCAAGAGAGAAACAAGTCTTCAATGAAGAATTGAGCTTAATGGTGAAGAACTTCAAGAAATTCTACAAGAATATAAGCAAAGAAAGAAACTCCAAGTCAGGTTCCTACAATGACAAAAGATCTTCTAGTCGTGATCGGAATTAGTACAATTGTGGGAGACCTGGACACTACTCCAATGAGTGTACGGATCCACACAAGAGAAGAGAAGACTCACCCAAAAGGAGAAGTAAAAGAGATGAATCACCACCAAGAGGGAGAAGGAGTAGAGATGATCATTATGAATGAAGACCCTCTCGTAGAAGCAAGGAATCAGAAAGGAATGACAAATCTTCAAGGAGCTATACAAGACGAAGACATCAAGCTCATGTTGGTAAATGGATATCCTGTTCCAACTCTGATGACCACTCCGAGAGAAGCTATTACTCCGACTCCGAAGATACTCAAGATGAAGGTGTTGTCGGAATTGCTCTTACATCATCCAACTCCTACGACATATTTGACTCACCAAATGAAGGTATTGGGAGATGTGAAACGTCTCCAATGTATCTACTTTTCCAAACACTTTTGCCCTTGTTTTGGACTCTAACTTGCATGATTTGAATGGAACTAACCCGGACTGACGCTGTTTTCAGCAGAATTGCCATGGTGTTATTTTTGTGTAGAAATAAAAAGTTCTCGGAATGAACTGAAAATTTACGGAGAATTATTTTGGAAAATATAAAAAATACCTGCGAGAAGATCCAGACCAGGGGGCCCACACCCTGTCCATGAGGGTGGGGGCGCGCCCCCTCCCCTAGGGCGCGCCCCCTGCCTCCTGGGCCCCCTGGTGCTCCACCGACGTATCTCCGGATCCTATATATTTACTTTCGGGGAGAAAAAAAATCAGAGAGGACGAATTATCGCGTTTTGCGATACGGAGCCGCCGCCAAGCCCTAATCTCTCTTGGGAGGGCTGATCTGGAGTCCGTTCGAGGCTCCGGAGAGTGGAGATCGTCGCCATCGTCATCATCAACCTTCCTCCATCACCAATTCCATGATGCTCACTGCCGTGCGTGAGTAATTCCATCGTAGGCTTGTTGGACGGTGATGGGTTGGATGGGATTTATTATGTAATCAGTTAGTTTTGTTAGGGTTTGATCCCTAGTATCAACTATATTCTGAGATTGATGTTTCTATGACTTTGCTATGCTTAATGCTTGTCACTAGGGCCCGAGTGCCATGATTTCGGATCTGAACCTATTATGTTTTCATTAATATATGTGTGTTCTTGATCCTATCTTGCAAGTCTATAGTCACCTACTATGTGTTATGATCCGGCAACCCCGAAGTGACAATAATCGGGACCACTCCCGGTGATGACCTTAGTTTGAGGAGTTCATGTATTCAATATGTGTTAATGCTTTGGTCCGGCACTCTGTTAAAAGGAGGCCTTAATATCCCTTAGTTTCCAATAGGACCCCGCTGCCACGGGAGGGTAGGACAAAAGATGTCATGCAAGTTCTTTTCCGTAAGCACATATGACTATATTCGGAATACATGCCTACAATACATTGATGAACTTGAGCTAGTTCTGTGTTGTAACATTCCAAATTTTCAATTTGGAATGTTATACATAGATCATATTGCATTTCATGCTTTTTGCATTTTTGGTTGTGGCGTTCCTCAAAATTCTAAGCAACTCAAGGACCTACGGAGAGAGTTGGGAATTTTACCGTTTTCGTATTTGAGTTCGGTCGAATACCGGTACGAGGACAGTGTGATTCTAATTATTTTTCTCTCCTAAAAATACTTCTAAATACAAAATATGAGCAGAGATAATATGACTTCTCTAAAATAAGAGAAATATTGGAGGAAAAATGTTAAAATCACTTTTGGTATTTTTCTGGATTTATTTGCGGATTTATTTGCATAAGAAAAATGTGCGTATATCAAAATTGCATTTAGGTCCGGGAAAAATGTTCACTTTGTCCTAAATATTATTAGAGGACGGTGAAAATTTATTTCGGGAATTTTGGAGTCCGTTTAGTATTTCTTTCGTTAGTTTTTCTGCGCCAGGACTCTATTTAAAAAACGCGTAACCGACTTGGAGTCGTAAAGGCCCAGGACTTTGGGCTTTATAAGCCAGCGCCCCGGTCCGACCGCCCCCAGCCCAGCGCCCCGCCCCCTGCCCTAGCTAGCGCCGCCGCCACCACCCGCCGCCAGCGCTCGCCGCCGCTGCCGCCGCCGCACGCGCCGCACCCCGACGCCCCGTAACCGCCGCCACGCCGCCACCTCGCCCCGCCGGACCACCCCGCCGCCGGACCGCCGTCGCCGGAGTTCGTCGCCGAGGTATATCGTTTTTTTAGAACCCCTCGGTTTTTTTTAAACCGTAGATCTGCTTTATTATATTAAATCGGTTCGGTTTCTCGTTAGTTTAGTTATTTAGCGGACGTTCGTCCGTACGTTCGTTTTAACGAACAGTTTTCGTTAGTTAGCCGCAGATAGCGAACGTTCGTTCGTTAGCCTATTCGTCCGTTTTTCTTTTTCGGGGTATTTATCCGCGGTTATTCCGATCGCGATTTCTGCCATGATCTTGTTTTTCGTTTTTCTTTTCGCTCGAGAGTGGGAATCAGGTGATTCAAAATCCCAGATCTTCATCTCGATGCCCTGTTTACGTTTAATCAACTTGAACAAAGTTTTGGCTACTGTAAAATTTGACTTTAGGCCAATTAGTAACCGGAGCTCGTTTCTTTCGCAGTTTGAGTTTCGTTACTTCTTTCGAGTTGATTCTTTTTGCAAACCAGAGTTCTTAAGTTGAACTTTCTGGTTAGATCTCTTATTTGAGTTTTACCCGTGCATTAGTTAAGTACTTATTGTATGCTTGTTTGTTTGCGATAGAGTACCCGGAGTGCGCCGCTTGCTACTTTGAGTCTCTAGGTTTTGCGGATCATCAGCAAGGCAAGTAACACTTTGATCATGCTTTCCAATTACCCAGTTTTCATTGCATTAGTTCAACCCTCACACATTGCATGAATAGGATCAATTAACTTGTGGGATTGGGAAGTAGATTGAGGTAGTACCTATTACCTGCACTACATTCAATCCTTTGGGAGTTACTTCTATGTTTGCTGATAGGACATGCTATGCTCGTAGACGTGGATTGGGTGATTGAAATCCATGACAGATGTGAGTTTGTTAATTAATGGTTCAACTTAAGGTGGCAACATTCATACACATCTGGGTGGATTGAGGCATCTGGGTATTCCAGTGATTGCCTGTTTTTCTTTTGGACCGCCACCCAGGCTCAAAGGGATCATGAGATTTTTCATACTAGAAACTTCCGTGTGCAGCCACATGCCAATATGGGCTCTGGCATAGTTGAGTAAGTTGTGGGAAACCTTTCCATGATGGGCTAGCAGATGTAGTGGGTTTTGTAGGTGTACTGGCCTATCTATCTGGTTAAGGGGACCTCTTCGGAAAGACTGTGTCTCGGTCATCCGTTTCTCAAACACCATGCAGTGTGAGAAACCAAATGGAGGCGATCGAGTCTTGTGGGGAAAAGTGCACAAACCTCTGCAGAGTGTACAAACTGATCATGATTAGCCGTGTCCCCGGTTATGGACGTCTTGAGTATCTCGTACTTGGATTTTCATGTGCATCTCATCATGTTACTCTAATTTAATATTGTTGGGTTTAATGATTATTTTTAATTGGGGTTGAGAGGATGTCTATCTTCTCAACGATGTTTCAACTACCATGATAGTTAATTAAAATCTATTCCTTTGAAGTAGGGAAAAATTGGCTTTACGCAAAAAGTTAACCATAGAGCTTTCCACCAGCCAAATATGCATATAGTATAGCTTTACTTCCATTGCATTCTCTTGTGTTACCTTGCCAGCATATTCCATGTGCTGACCCGTTTTCGGGCTGCAATGTTTCATGTTGCAGACTTTTCACACGACGAGTAAGATGCCCCTTTTAGGTCGTGGTTCTATACTCAGTGATGCCACTGGAGTTGATGGACTCACTTATCTTCCAAGCCTTCCGCTGTTATCGTATTAGATGGCCTTCAGCCATATTTATTGTAATAAGTTCATCGTTGGACTATCGATGTAATAAGTGTGTGATTGCTACTCTGTTATAAATCCTTCAAGTACTGTGCGTGTCAGCATTACTGATCCAGGGATGACACTGATGCACAGAGATCAGAATGATTGAGGTCTGGTCGCTACATGTGTCACCCTAGGTTATAACTTCTACATGATGAATTGCATCCGACATAATTTCTCATCACCGATCCAATGCCTACGATCTTTTCACATATTGCTTGTTGCTTATTTACTTTTCCGTTGCTATTATTACAAAAACTACAAAAACATTATCGTTACCTTTGTTACCGCTACCGCCGCTATCATATTACTTTGCTACTAAACTACCTTGCTGGAAATACTAAGTTTCCAGGTGTGGTTGAATTGACAACTCAGCAGCTAATACTTAAGAGTATTCTTTGCTCCCCTTGTGTCGAATCAACAAATTTGGGTTGAATACTTTACACTCGACAACTGTTGCGATCCCCTACACTTGTGGGTTATCAAGACTATTTTTTGGCGCCATTGCCGGGGAGCATAGCTCTATTCTTTAAGTCACTTGGGATTTATATATGTTGATCACTATGAAGAATTTGAAGGACTCAAAAACCAAGATCATACCCTCAATTACGAGGGAGGTAAGGAACTGCCATCTAGCTCTACACTTGATTCACCATCTGTTATGGGTAAATTTGCAACACCTACCCCTACTATTGAATCTGATATGTCGTATGTTCTTGATGATGCCACTACTGCTATGTATGATGAAACTACTTCTATGCTTGATAATACTGTGCCACTAGGTGAATTTCTAGATGAACAAATTTCTAGGGTTAGGGTGAATGCAAATATTGAAACTGATGATATTTATGAAAGTGATGATGAAGCTTCTCCCATATGAATTGTCTGTTGTCCCTGAGGGTTATGTTATCGATGAAGAAACTACTAGAGACTTTCTTGCTTGCAATGATAGATACGATCTTAAGAAATTATTAGCTAAGCTGAAAGAAAAATCCTTGAATGCTAGAATGAAACATGACCCTGCTTTCGCTACTTCACCTATCTTTGTTACTGAAAAGGATTATGAATTCTCCATTGATCCTGAGTTAATTACTTTGGTTGAATCTGATCCTTTCCATGGCTATGAATCTGAAACTGTTGTGGCACATCTTACTAAGTTGAATGATATAGCCACCCTGTTTACCAATGATGAAAAGATTCATTATTACTATATCCATAAGTTGTTTCCGTTCTCGTTAAAGGGTGATGCTAAGACTTGGTTTAATTCTCTTGATCGTGGTTGTGTGCGTAGTACCCAGGATATGATGTATTACTTCTCTGCTAAATATTTTCCCACTCATAAGAAACAAGCTACCTTACGGGAAATATATAACTTTGTGCAAATTGAAGAAGAGAGTCTCCTACAAGCTTGGGCGAGGCTTCTCCAATTACTTAATGCTTTGCCTGATCATACTCTTGAGAGAATGATATACTTGATGTCTTTTATAATGGACTAACCGATGCTTCCAGAGACCACCTGGATAGTTGTGCTGGTTGTGTTTTTAGGTAAAGAACAGTTGATCAAGATGAATTACTATTGAATAATATGCTGGTCAATGAAAATAATTGGACACTTCCTGAACCAGCCCCTAAGCCAACTCCAAATAGAAGAGAGGTGTTCTATTTCTTAGTCCTGAAGATATGCGAGAGGCAAAGAAATCTATTAAAGAAAAAGGTATTAAAGCTGAAGATGTTAAGAATTTACCACCTATTGAAGAAATACATGGTCTTGATAACCCGACACAGGTAGTAAAGGTAAATTTTCTTTATAGATTTGATGAAGGTGATATTCCTCATTATAAGTCTGCTAGCCAATGCTTAGATGAGTTTGACAATTTTATTGTGAAGCAAGAAAACTTCAATGCTTATGTTGGTAGACAATTGCAACACAATGCCTATATTATTGAACGCTTGAGTGATTATCTGTCTAGAGTTAAAGGTGAACTGAAACTTATTAGTATACATCCTTCTATGGTTACCACTCAAGTAGAACAAGTACTTAAGGCTCAGAATGATTTGCTCAATGAATTAAATAGTAAGAATAATGATAATGCCATTAGAGTTGTGACTAGAGGTGGCAGAGTGACTCAGGAACCTTTGTATCCCGAGGGCCACCCTAGGAGAATTGACCAAGATTCTTAGAGAGATAATTTAGATGCACCTAGTTCTTCTAAGAAGAAGAAAAAGAAAAATGATAGGACTTTGCATGCTTCTAGTGAACCTGTAGCTGACACACCTGAGAATCCCAATGATATATCTGTTTCTGATGCTGAGGCACAATCTGGTAATGAACATGAACCTAGTGATAACATTAATGATGATGTTCATGACGATGCTCAACCTAGCAATGATTATGATGTAGAGATTGAACTTGCTGTTGATCTTGATAACCCACAATCAAAGAATCAACGTTATGATAAGAGAGACTTTGTTGCTAGGAAGCACGACAGGGAAAGAGAACCATGGGTTCAGAAACCCATGCCTTTTCCTCCGAAACCATCCAAGAAAAAGGATGATGAGGATTTTGAGTGCTATGTTGAAATGATCACACCTATCTTTTTGCGTATGCGTTTGATTGATGTGCTTAAAACAAATCCTTATGCTAAGTATATGAAAGATATTATTACCAATAAAAGAAAGACACCTGAAGTAGAAATTTCCACCATGATTGCCAATTACACTTTTAAAGGTGGAATACCTAAGAAACTAGGAGATCCAGGAGTACCTAATATACCTTGCTCCATTAAAAGAAACTATGTTAAAACTGCTTTATGTGATCTTGGATCTGGTGTTAGTGTTATGACTCTCTCTTTATATCGTAGACTTGACTTGAGTAAGTTGACACCTACAGAAATATCTTTGCAAATGGCCGATAAATCAACTGCCATACCTGTCGGTATTTGTGAGGATGTGCCTGTTGTGGTTGCAAATGTTACTATTCTAACGGACTTTGTTATACTTGATATTCCCGAGGACAATAATATGTCTATTATCCTTGGTAGACCCTTTTTGAATACTGCAGGGGCTGTTATTAATTGCAACAAAGGAAATGTTACTTTTCATGTCAATGGTAATGAGCATACGGTGCACTTTCCGAGGAAACAACCTCAGGTCCATAGTATCAATTATGTTAGAAAAGTTTCAACTATTACTATTGGAGGTTTTGAATTTCCTCTTCCTACTGTCAAGAAGACATATGACATTCTTATTGTTGGGGACATACATATCCCCATTGAGGTAACCTAGTGTTATTCTAAAATTCTCTGGTTTCATGTTATTCGGAAAGAGTTTATTAACAAGACCTGATCAACCTTGTTAATGGATTCCTTTTGATGAGCATGGGATAGGTGAATCTAGATAGCACAACCTTCTGTACCTTCCTTTTACTTTCTGTTAATTAGGATAAATAAAACAAAAGTAGTATTTTCTGTCTGTTTCCAGACTTATCTGTGCAATGAAAAAGTACCCCAAAAATACAAGTTCTCCAAATGCCCTGAAAATTTAACATGATTTTTTCTAGAATATTTGAGAACATATGGCACAGAACACACAGTGAGGGGAGCCAGCACTTGGCCACGAGGGTCCAGGGCGCGCCCACCCTCACAGGGCGTGCCCCCTGCGTCGTGGGCCCCACGTGCCCCCCTCCACTTATTCCTGCACCCATACTCTTCTTGTTTCTCCCAAAAAAATCACCAACCAGCTCAAGCACGAGTTCTAGCTCATCTTGCTGCCATTTTCGATCTCCTTGCTTAAAGCACCATTCACCAAACTATTTGGGGGAGATTGTTCCTTGGTAGGTGACTCCTCCATTTGTCCAATTAGTTTTTGTTCTAGTGCTTTATTTATTGCAAATTTTTGCTGCTGTGGTGACCTTGTTCTTGAGCTTGCATGTCAAATTTCTTTGGTCCCAAGTAGTTCTGATGCATGATCTAGTCTCTAGGCACTAGTAGGAGTTGTTGCTATCAATCTTGTTGAGTTTGGTTAACTTTTATTTTGAGTTAATAAAAATTTTAGAAATTTTCAGAGGAGGAAAATGATAAAGAGATTGTTGAGGGGTTCCTCCAGTAAAATGTCAGAGGAGAAGAAGAAGGAAGAAAATAAGAAGCCCAAATATAATCTTCCTCGCATGGCGGAAGTTCGGCCGTGTGAATGGCCTTGTAATGATTTCATGATGGCCGCCGGGATTTACGAAGACTTTTATTGGTTGGCAAATTATGCAGGCCTCACCGACTTCCTCCATGGCCAGCGTGAACAGTATCTCTTACTCACTAATATTTTCACGCAAAATTTTCATTTTCATGCTAAGAAAACACCACCTATAGTGGAGATTCGTTTATATGATGAGGTTAAGGAGATATCACTCTTAGAATTTTGTGAAGTATGCAAGATACCCTTTGAAGGTAGACTTGATGAACCACGTCGTGAATAACGTTGAAGGGTTTATTGACATGATAGCTATAGGGGAAACTAGACAAGTCTCAGGGGCAAGAATTACTAGTATACACTTCCATGTTCTGTGCTACTTTGCTTTATTTGCTAATAGATGTTTAATTGGTGGTGGCAACAGTGGGAATCTTAGTGCCCCTGATATTGTCATTTTACACCATGCTTTCTTTCAAGACACAACTTTTAGCTTGGGTGTCGTCGTTGCTAAACGACTGAGCCTGAACCGCTCAAAGGGGCCCGTGTTTGGAGGCATCTTTGCTTCTCGCCTTGCTGAACATTTTAGAATACCTGTTAGGCATCATGAGAAGGAAGAAAAATTACTTGCCCTTGCTTATCTAGACTACAAGAGCATGATAGCACATGATTTTATTGTTAAAGACAAGGATAGGTTGCTTAATTATAAATTAAGGTTTGATGAAAAATATTGTGAGATTGTTACCTTGCCTGCACCATCTCTGCTTGATCTGTCTACAGGCATATATCTCGTTACATCAGATTCCTTCTACAAGTACCAGGGCCAGGCACAAGCTTCGGAGCCTGAGCCAGAGCCACCACTCGATCCTTACAGTCAGTCTGTTTATGGGTGGGACCTGGATGAGCTTGCCAACTAGTGGCACCCGGAGGACACATCTCAATACACTGGAGGGAGTAGCTTCGATCCGTGGCCATAGACCAACTTAGGCCAAAAGCCTAAGCTTGGGAGAGTACGTGTTTCTCACCGACTTTACATTCATGTTCACATACTTACTCTACTTGTCGGTGCTCACACTCTTTCATTGTACCATCCATGATTAGTTTCAATTCTTTTTCTTAGTCTTTTTCTCGTGTGCTAGAAAAAACCTTAAGAAAAACAAAAAATATTAGTTGTAGCTTCTAGCTAGTTTACTTCTCTTGTAGTAGTAATTAAAGGAAACCAAAAAACATTTATTGTTCTTCTTTTGCTTCTTGGGAGCTTTCCCGTGTAAATAGTTTCTTTTCTTTTCTTTGGGGGTCAAGAGAAGAAGACCATGATTTAAAATGCTTAGTGGCTCTCATATGCTTTATTGATTGATTTAACCTTGAGCCATATTACCTTGTCTTCTCTCTTGTATTAAATGCTCGCAGATTCCAGCTTAGTCCAATGCACATGCACTATTATTATTATCCACACCATTCGGTCATGCAAGTGAAAGGCAATAAGGATGACATATGATGAACTAATTGAGATGAGAAAAGCTGGTATGAACTCGACCTCTCTTGTTTTTGTAAATATGATAGTTCATCGTTCCTGATTTAGCTTGTTATGAATGAAACATGCTTGCAATGACATATAGAGATCATAGCTACTTATGTCATGCTTAATTATTTAAGAGTTTATAATGGTCTATCTTGCGTGCCAACATGATATTAAAATGGTTGTGATGTAGTATGATAGGGTGGTATCCTCCTTTGAACGATTCAAGTGGTCTGACTTGGCACATGTTCACGCATGTAGTTGAAACAAATCAAAATAGCCTCCACGATATTTATGTTCATGGTGATTTATATCCTACTCATGCTTGCATTCATTGCTGATTAATTTTAATGCATGTTCATGACCGTTGTTGCTCTCTAGCTGGTCGCTTCCCAGTCTCTTTCTAGCCTTCACCTGCACTAAGCGGGAATACTGCTTGTGCATCCACTTCCATAAACCCCAAAGTTATTCCATATGAGTCCACCATACCATCCTATATGCGGTATTTACCTGCCGTTCCAAGTAAATTTGTATGTGCCAAACTCTAAACCTTCAAATGAAATTTTGTTTTGTATGCTCGAACAGCTCATGTATCAACTAGGGCTGTCTATATCTTCCATGCTAGGTGGGTTATTCTCATGATGAGTGGACTCTGCTCATCATTCATGAGAAAATGGCTGGTAACCGGGAGGCCCAGTCCCATGATCAAAATCATAATAATTAAACAAAACTCACCCAGGGTTGTTGCTGGTTTGGACGGTACACATTGTTTCGGGCTAGCCGTGGAGTGTGCTTGTTGGTGGTTGGGGGAGTATAAACTTTGCCATTCTATTTGGGAACCGCCTATAATGTGTGTAGCATGGGAGATATCGAGATTCTGGGTAGATATGTTAACAATGAAAGTGTACTGCCCAAAATGTTATTCATCTCTATTTAAAAATCGAGCTCTGGCACCTCTACAAATCCCTGCTTCCCTCTGCGAAGGGCCTATCTATTTTCTTTTATGCTGAGTCATCATCCTCTTATAAAGAGCACCAGTAGGAGAGCACCTCTATTATTTGCATGTATAACTATTAATTTGCATTGAGTATGATCATGACTGGATCTCTTTTACCATGGATTACAATGTCTAGTTAGTCCTTGATCCTTAAAGGTGCTCTGCATTTATGTTTTGCGGTCTCAGAAAGGGCTAGCGAGATACCATCTTGTTATATCATATCATGATTGTTTTGAGAAAGTGTTGTCATCCAAGGTTTATTATTATTGCTGGCTAATTGATTATGCCATTGATGTGAGTAGACATGAGACCTGAAAGTTATTGTGAATGTGGTTTATTCATGATCATTGCTGAAAACCTGAATCCTGGCTTACATATTTACAACAACAAGAGCAAACAGAGTTTGTCAAAGTTTTTCTTTATCACTTTCAGTTTATCAACTGAATTGCTTGAGGACAAGCAAAGGTTTAAGCTTGGGGGAGTTGATACGCCTCCAACGTATCTACTTCTCCAAACACTTTTGCCCTTGTTTTGGACTCTAACTTGCATGATTTGAATGGAACTAACCCGGACTGGCGCTGTTTTCAGCAGAGTTGCCATGGTGTTGTTTTTGTGCAGAAATAAAAAGTTCTCAGAATGAACTGAAAATTTATGGAGAATTATTTTGGAAAATATAAAAAATACATGCGAGAAGATCCAGACCAGGGGCCCACACCCGGTCCATGAGGGTGGGGCGGCGCACCCCCTCCCCTAGGGTGCGCCCCCTGCCTCGTGGGCCCCCTGGTGCTCCACCGACGTATCTCCGGATCCTATATATTCACTTTCGGGGAGAAAAAAATCAGAGAGGAAGAATTATCGTGTTTTACTATACGGAGCCGCCGCCAAGCCCTAATCTCTCTCGGGAGGGCTGATCTGGAGTCCGTTCGGGGCTCCGGAGAGTGGAGATCGTCGCCATCGTCATCATCAACCTTCCTCCATCACCAATTCCATGATGTTCACCGCCGTGCGTGAGTAATTCCACCGTAGGCTTGCTGGACGGTGATGGGTTGGATGGGATCTATCATGTAATCGAGTTAGTTTTGTTAGGGTTTGATCCCTATTATCCACTATGTTCTGAGATTGATGTTGCTATGACTTTGCTATGCTTAATGTTTGTCACTAGGGCCCGAGTGCCAAGTTTTCAGATCTGAACCTATTATGTTTTCATGAATGTATGTGTGTTCTTGATCCTATCTTGCAAGTCTATAGTCACCTATTATGTGTTATGATCTGGCAACCTCGAAGTGACAATAATCGAGAGCACTCCCGGTGATGACCTTAGTTTGAGGAGTACATGTATTCACTATGTGTTAATGCTTTGGTCCGGTACTCTATTAAAAGGAGGCCTTAATATCCCTTAGTTTCCAATAGGACCCCGCTGCCACGGGAGGGTAGGACAAAAGATGCCATGCAAGTTCTTTTCCATAAGCACGTATGACTATATTCGGAATACATGCCTACATTACATTGATGAACTGGAGCTAGTTCTGTGTCACCCTAGGTTATAACTTCTACATGATGAATTGCATCCAACATAATTTCCCATCACCGATCCAATGCATACGTGCTTTTCACATATTGCTTGTTGCTTATTTACTTTTCCGTTGCTATTATTTCAAAAACTACAAAAACATTATCGGTACCTTTGTTACCGCTACTGCCGCTATCATATTACTTTGCTACTAAACTACCTTGCTACAGATACTAAGTTTCCAGGTGTGGTTGAATTGACAACTCAGCTGCTAATACTTAAGAGTATTCTTTGGCTCCCCTTGTGTCGAATCAACAAACTTGGGTTGAATACTTTACCCTCGAAAACTATTGCGATCCCCTACACTTGTGCGTTATCAAGATGCTTCATGGCTAAAGGCCCTAATGTATCACGCCCCGAATATCTTGATGTCAATAGTGATGAAGGGGATTTGATAGTAGATGATGATTTACTTGTTGGTAGCACTAGTGATGAAAACTATGATGAAATTCCTATTAATCATGCTAATCAAGATAAAACGAATGCCGATGATAAGGAGAAGATTGAGCGTCTAACTAAAGAACTAAACATTCTTAAGTTAGCTCATGAAACTACCTTAGAAGATCATCGAGAGCTTTTGAGGAATCATGAGAAGCTATGCTTTGAAAAGCTAAACCTAGAGCAAGAGCATGAGTTCTTAAAATCAATCAATGACGATCTTCGTAAGAAAAGTTCTTCTTACATTGCCAAGCGTTTACTCTTGTCTACCTATATGCCACAAGTAAAATCTAGCAATAAGAACAAGAAAGATTCTTCCTCTAGTAGTAACAATAATCATGATAAATCCAATATTGTTGCTTCTAGTAGTTCTCTTGATTCCACTAATGATTCTCTTAGCCAAGTTACACTTGAGCAAGAAAATAGCTTATTAAAGGGAGTTATAGAGAAAGGTGTTTATAAGAGCCTTGGTGAGAGTAAGCAATTCGAGAAAATTGTACGCAAGCAAGGAAGGCACCGGAAGAATCAAGGTGTTGGTTTCGAACGAAAGTTCAATGCCAATGGAGTTGAGTGGGAAGAAGATCAATACCCCAAGACAAAGTTTGTTCCTCAACAAGAGAAGTATGATCCTACTTCCTTCAAGGAGACACAAGCCCAAGATGATCTTCCACCACAAGACCACAAGCTAAAAGGCAAGGACAAGCTTCAAGAGGAGATTGGTGCATTTTAAGAAGCTCCTAAGGCCTTGGTCAAGTGGGTTCCCAAGACTACGTCAAGTTCTTCTTCATCAAGTACATCTGCAACTCCAAGGATTCCCATCAAGATGATATGAATCCCGAAGAAGAAGAACTAGATAGTTCTTGAGGGTGACTCCGCCAACATAATTCAGTCATATTAATATTGGCAAGGACAAGTGCAATCAACTTCCACATCTTGCACTAGTTCAAGGAGTCACAAACCCTCTTGTTGGTAAGACAAGGGACAAGGTAACCTAATCCACTCTATGTCCACGGATATCTTTGTTTGTTCCTTGTGGGACTAACCAATGTAGGTATTGAAAGTGCAACTCACTCCAATGGATTGCTCCAAATGATCTACATCAACACTGAGCATCTACATCTTCAAAACCTACATGAAGTCATCATTGACAAAACCCAAGGTTAGTTCATCCCTCTTAGGGGGGGATATCACATCTAGGGGGAGCTTTACTGAAATAATTGAGCTAAAGCAACTCTAATGGTGTGAACACAACAATGCTTTATGTAGAAGTGGTAACCCCACTTGTGCTTAAACGATGAGTATGACCTATGATCAAATTTTGTCATATGACTCCTAAGTCAATATACTCATATATAGATGACGTAGTCATCACCAATTGCTTGATAGATGCTAGAGTGTTTGTGCATGCTTTGCCACATATTTCATTTTCTATCTTATTGAGTGAGCATGTTGAGTGCATGTTTTTCTCATTCGAGGACATCCATTTGTTACTTTGATTGTTTTGCTTTCCTCTTTTGCCAAATGGATGGACAAGAATGCCTAAGAACTTGCTCTAGCTATCTATGCTTTTCTTGTCTCAAATTCTATTCATGCTACATCACAAAGTTTGATCAAGTCAGATTCAAACCATCTGGGTGAGGAGCACTCGGAGTCACCGATTCGTCATAGACATAAACTTCCAAAACCTCTTAGTGCATTTCGGTCTGACCGATTCATCCCTTTTGGTCATACCGAGTCCATCAAGTTGATCTATGTTTTTAATCTCGGTGCAACCAATTAGAACAATTCGGTCACACCGAGTTGCAGTAATTGCGCCCAGTTTTGCATCTCGGTGCCACCGAGCCGTTCCACTCGGTCACACCGACAGGGTCTGGATATAAATACCCACGGGCTGAACTTTGGAATTTTTTCTGAATTTTTCGCCCGCGCCTGTCCAGCTCTGCCGACTCGAGGTCTCCGGATCGTCTTCCCGTCACCAGTGACCCCCTGCTGCTGGTCTCTGCCGCCGTCAATGGGAATCTCCGCCGCTGTTGTCGCCGTAGCGAACTCATCGCCGGGTTAGGGTATGAGTTCGATCCTTTGTGCTTTCTCAATCCGATTCTTAGCACAAAGTCAATGCCATATTTCTTTCCATGTTTGAGATCATCCTATCGAGAGAAAACTCCCTTTAGATTAGATTTGATTCAAAATTTTAGGGTTAGGTTTCCGCCGAACTCATCTCGGACCGACCGAGTTGTAGAAATCGGCCTCACAGATTTGTCTTTGGCCATTGCACTTGTAACTTTCGGTCTGACCGAAACATACAAATCGGTGTGACCGAGTTCAACTCTCAGTGAAACCCTAGCAATCTCAGAGTCACCGGACTGTGGCTCGGCCTGACCGATTTCACCAGTTTAGACTCTAAAAGTTGCTTCGGTATCACCGAGTTTAACAAATCGGTAGGTCCGAAATGCTTTCTATAGAAACCTAAAACTAAGTTTTTGACTCAATTTTTTTGCAAAAATCTCTGCACTTGTGATGCTCATCCACTCTACCTCAACTATATCTATTCACACGGTCAGCTTGCATTTTTAGTTATGCTTGAGGGCAGTGACAGCCAGAATAGGTCAGTGGAGCAGGCATATCTGAGTGAGGGCCCTAGTCCCTCCAACAGTAGCTACTATGAGAGCAGCAGAAGCACTCCAAGCAATCTGCCAAAGGCTGCCACCAAGACAGGGAAGAAGAATAATTCTGACAGTGAGGAAGTCACTTCAAGAAGAAGGTTGTCAACAAGGAGTATGGCACTGCAGCCAAGAGAGTGCCTATGTCAAAAGCAAGATCTTCCACTCAAGAAACTATGGTGTTTACTCTTGAAACAAGAGATGATGAGCCAGCAGGAACCAAGAAGAGAGCTAGGAAGACTACTGCCAGAGTTATTGGCAAGCCATCTATGAGCGATGATGATGCTGATGATGATGCACCTGCTGCAAAGACTTAGAAGCTGATGGGGATGCCATCAAAGCCAGGGCTGCTCAATCCAAGCCCAAAGCTTCCCCCAAGGCTTCAACACCCAAGAGATCCACTAGAGACAATCTTGCAGCTGAAAAGAACAAGGCCCCAGTGCCAGATGTTCCAGAAGAAGAGCAAGATCAAGAAGAGGAATCCTAAGATGATGATGAATCTATGATGCTCAGGAAGCTTAAGCCAAAAATTCCAGATTATAATGATGCCTATCTTGTTGCTGAAAACATGAAACTGAGAAAGGATGTAGGTCTGAGACATTGGAAACAGGCTGATCCATTTGCTACCAGGAGGAGAAGTGTTTTGCACTACAGGTTTCACACCAATGAACAACATGACTTCTATGAGACATTCTTGTTGGACAAGAAGCCCATTGTTTGTGACATAAAGTGGGTTGATTGGAAATACATTGACAAGCATGCTGATTTCTTTCCAGGTGTGCATATAAGCTTCAAGTAGAATGAGGTTGAAAGTTTGTTGGAAAGAAACTGACCAGATGGAACGATGAGATGATCATGCAATTCTACTCCACTACTCATTTCTATCCAGATGTGAGAACTATATGGATGGCAGAAGGAACAAGCTACCAATCAACAGTTGCTGAATGGGCAAGTTTGATCAATGCCCCCAAGGAGGATGATAATGACACAGATGTGTATGCCAAGCCCAGGAAAGATCATGACTCTATGGCAAACATGTACAAGCCAATTCTTGACAAACACTTGAAGACTAACAAGCTTGGTTCTATATATCATCTGATGTCTGGACTGACCACAGTCAACACCATATTGAGTCACACCTTGTTGCCCAAGTCAGGAGATCATAGGATGATCCGAGGTCACTCCATTAACTTGCTTCACATGTTTGATCTTCCTGAAAAGTTCAAAGTCATGACCCTGATTGTGGAGACAATCAAGAGGACAACAGCAGACCAGAAGAGGTCTTGTGGATATGTCCCTCACATTCAGATGCTGATCAACTCCAGGTTGGAAAAGGGGACATATCTGCTTGACAAGAGGCATCTACCCCTTAGGCCATAATTTGAGGATAATGAAGTTGTCATAGATGCATCCCATCCTACATCGGTTGAAGGCCAAGAGAAGATTGCACAAGAAAAGGCAGCAAAGCTAGCAAGTGCTTATGGAATTCCCAAGACCAAGCAAGATCACCTTAGCCATCTACTTGAGGCCACTCTGAGGATTGAGAAGAGTTTGGCCAACTTGACTCAGAATCAAGCGAGTCTTGAGAGGATCATTGAGGCTAAGTTCTATGATATAGATGTGAATGTCACAGAGATCTAGACTACTGTGGAGAAGCTCAAGGAAGATGGTGAGGACAGAGGTACAACCAATGCTTTTCAGAGAGTCTCAAGAGGACCAAGATCTTCAGTTGTGCCAGTTGTCGAGCCTAGGCCTACACTTTCAGCTCCTGCAGCCAATGCCATAGTTGTTCCTCCAGTATCAACACCTCCAGTTCCACAGACTTCATCGGAAGTGTTTGCAGATGCTCTTATATCCACGCCATCTACGTACACCGGAGCCACCAGTGAGAAGACTTCTTCATCAGCTCCAAGAGATCTTGCCTAGAGTGCCATATAGCACTATGCATTTTCAAGCTTTTTTGTAACTTGTTGCCAAAGGGGGAGAAAGTGTATAGATCATTAGGCTTTGAGAGAGAGTGTGTGTCTTGCTTCTATTTGTTGGTTTTTTGCTTGCTACCTCGTCTGAACGTTTGGTTATTGCTACAGTTTGCTTATGTGTGTGAGATACTTTTTGTGCTTGATCATATCATACTATGCTTAATGTGTGCTTATTTGATTGTGTATGATCATTCACTTTTTTATTTGGTTGATGAGTGCCTATTGCTTAAATCTTATCATTTTGAGCGCTCCACCAAGATGTATGTGACATGGAAGAGTAACCCATGATCCTAATCGGTTGTGCATTTGCATTCAAAGAAAATCTCAAATAAAGCACGAATTTAGGGGGTGCTCTTTCTTATCACATACTTATCAAAGCAACGATATATTTCACTCTTATTATCATTTGTCGAAGCTTTGATCTATATGTTGTGATCAATTACCAAAAAGAGGGAGATTGACAGTGCAACTAATCCCTGGGTGGTTTTGGTAATTATTAACAACATATAGCTCATTGAACTAATATCCTTTCAAGATAAATATTTCAGGAAGTTCAATGGTTGGCATGGATTAGAATGTGGACCCCTCAAGATGCTAAGGACAAAGATTGGCAAAAGCTCAAGACTCTACATTTTCATTTTAGTGATCCAAGATCACATTGAGTCCATAGGAATAGCCAATACTATTAAAATGAGATGAGGTGTTGCTTAACGGGTTACTTGCTCAAAATGCTTAGTCATATGCTCCATATCCTTAACCCACTTTCTCATTTCCACATACGTCCCAAACCTGAAAGTCAAACTCGACCCCACTGATTTGATCTATCCGGCGGCACCGAGTTCACTTGACATAGACACTGCCACAAGCCCTAATCAATTCGGTCTCACTGATAGGGATCTCGGTCTCACCGAGACGGGAATGCAAACTCTATGTTTCCTCTTTGTAATGTTACGGTCTAACCGAGATGAGCGAATCGGTCCCATCGAGTTGGCATGGCAAACTCTCTGTTTCCTCTTCGTAATGTTTCGGTCTCACCGAGATGAGCGAATCGGTCCCACCGAGTTTTCCTGACCAACACTCTGTTAGCCTATTACCAAAATTGGTCTCACCAAGTTTGTGTAATCGGTCAAACCGAGTTGAGGTTTTTCCCTAACCCTAACGCATCGTTCTCACCGAGTTCATACTTTCGGTCCCACCAAAATGTCTAACATTCACATTTTGAACTGCTTCGGTCTGACCGAGTTCGTTTATTTGGTCTGACCGAGTTCAATCAAATGTGTGTAATGGCTAGATTTTTTGTGGAGGCTATATATACCCCACCACCCCATCTCCATCAGTGAGAGAGCCATCAGAACGTGCCTACACTTCCACTATTCATTTCCTGAGAGAGAACCACCTGCTCATGTGTTGAGACCAAGATATTCCAATCCAACAACAAGAATCTTGATCTCTAGCCTTCCCCAAGTTGCTTTCCACTCAAATCTTCTTTTCACCATATCCAAATATGTGTGAGAGAGATGAGTGTGGGGGAGACTCTCATTTGAAGCACAAGAGCAAGGAGTTCATCATCAACACACACTTTATTACCTTTTGGAGAGTGGTGTCTCCTAGATTGGTTAGGTGTCACTTGGGAGCTTCCGACAACATTGTGGAGTTGAACCAAGGAGTTTGTAAGGGCAAGGAGATCGCCTACTTCATGAAGATCTACCCTAGTGAGGCAAGTCCTTCATGGGCGACGGCCATGGTGGGATAGACAAGGTTGCTTCTTCGTGGACTCTTTGTTGGTGTATCCCTCCGTGGACTCGCGCAACCGTTACCCTTCGAGGGTTGAAGTCTCCATCAATGTGGATGTACAATATCACCACCTATCGGAACCATGCGAAAAACATCTGTGTCTCCAATTGCGTTTGCACTCTCCAACCCCTCGCTTTACCTTCATATGCAATGCTTTACTTTCCGCTGCCACAACTCTAGAATTGCATGTGTAGGAAGATTGCTTGACTTGCGCTAAGTTGCTAAAATCTGCCAAAATTTAAAATTGGAAAAAGGATAAGTTTTTCTTTGGTCAAGTAGTCTAATCACCCCCTCTAGATATACTTTCGATCCTACACCATCGATCCTACACTATCCTAACAAACTTTGTTATTCTTGATATTCCCGAGGACGACAGTATGTCGATCATCCTTGGTATACCCTATTTGAATACTGCAGGGGCTGTTATTGATTGCAACAAGGGCAACATCACTTTTCATGTTAATGGTAATGAGCATACAATACACTTTCCGAAGAAACAACCTCAAGTTAATAGCATCAATTCTATTGGAAAAATTTCAACTATTGCTATTGGAGGTTTTGAATTCCCTATTCCTACTGTCAAAAAGAAATATGATATTCTTATTGTTGGGGACATGCATATCCCCATTGAGGTAACCTAGTGTCATTCGAAGATTATCTGGTTTTATGTTATCCGAAAGAAGTTTGTTAAAGAGACTTGATCAACCTTGTTAACAGATTCCTTTTGACGAGCAAGAGACAGATGAATTTAGAGAGCACCACCTTCTGTACCCACCTTTTACTTTCTGTTATTCAGATTCAATAAAACAAAAATAGTTTTACCCGTCTGTTTTCTGAATTATCCACGCAATAAAAAATGTACCGAAAATAAAAGTTCTCCAAATGACCTTAAAATTTAATATGATTTTTTGTGGAATATTTAAGAATTTCTCGCACAGAGAATGCACCAGGGGGATGCACCAATGGGCCACAGGGATGGAGGGTGTGCCCTACCCCCTGGGCGCGCCTCTGTCCTTGTGGGCCCCACCTTGCCCCCTCCACTTATTCCAGCACCCATCCTCTTCCTCTTCCTCCAGAAAAAATCCTCCCATAGCTCATACCCGTGTTCTAGCTCATTTTGCTCCCATTTTCGATCTGCTAGCTCAAATCATCATTCGGAAAACTGTTTTGGGGGATTGATCTTTGGTATGTGACTCCTCCAATGTTCCAATTAGTTTTTGTTCTAGTGCTTTATTTATTGCAATTTTTTGCTATTGTAGCGACCTTATTCTCGAGCTTGCATGTCAAATTTATATGGTCCAAAGTGGTTGTGATGCATGATATAGCCTCTAGGCACCTGCAGGAGTAGCTGCTATCAATTTTGTTGAGTTTGGTTCACTTTTATTTGGAGTTTCTAAAAATTTCAGAATTTTTCAGAGAAAGAAATGATGAGGAGATTGTTCAGAGGCTCTTCGAGCCGGGGTTCAAAGGAAAAAGGAAATGAGAAGAAGGAGAAGCCCAAGTACAACCTTCCTCGCACCGCGGAGGTGCGGCCGTGTGAATGGCCATGTGATGCATGCTTGAGAGCAGCCAAAATTTATGATGATTTTTATTATTCGGCGGAGAATGCAGGCATCAGTGACTTCCTCCACGATAAGTGTGATCAACACCTCTTACTCACTAATACCTTCGTGCAAAACTTTTACTTCCATGCTAGGAAATCACCACCTTCAGTAGAATCTGATTTATATGATGCATAAGGAGATGACGCTTTATGACTTTTGTGAGGTGTGCAAACTACCTTATGAAGGCAGCGTCGATGAACCACGTCCTAGAGATGTGGAAGATTTCATTGCTGAAATTACCGTTGGGGAAAGGAGAAGGGTGTCAGAAGCAAGGGTTGCTAGTTTACATTTTCCCGTTTTGCGTTACTACTCATTATTTGTTGGGAGATGTTTAATTGGTCGTGGGGAGAGTGCAGGCCTTAGTGCTCCTGACCTTGCCATTTTGCGCCATGCTCTGCTTCGCGATAGAACTTTTAGTTTGGGTGCTATGGTTGCTAAATGGTTGAGTTTAAACCATTCGAAGGGTCCTATTTTCGAAGGCATTTTCGCCTCTCTCCTTGCTGAACACCTTGAGATACCTATTAGGCATTACGAAAAAGTTGAGAAATTGCTACCGAACTTTTACTTAGATTATGACAGCATGGTAGCACATAAGTTTATTCGTTATGATGAGGAAAAGAGGCTTATTTATAACTTGATATTTAGCAAGGATACTTTTCAGATTATTACCTTGCCTGCACCTACTTGGTTCGATCTTCATTATGGTAGGTACTTCATTTTGCCCGAGGACATTCATGCACACTGGGAGGGGACACGATCCTCAGTTTCTGAGCCAGAGCCATCACCTGATCCATAGCAGGAGCCTATTTGAGCCTATTTATTAGTGGGAGCCGCAAGAGCTAGCTAATCAGTGGAACCCCCAGGATCCTCCTTAGTACCATCGGACAAGGCTACTTTGATCCATGGGTATAGACCAAGTTAGGGAAAAGCCTAAGCTTGGGGGAGTACATATTTCTCACCGACATTACATTCATGTTCACACATTCATTCCAATTGTCGGTGTTCATATTTTTTTTCATTGTATTATCCATGTTAGTTTATTTTTCTCGCTTTATTCTTGTGTGTTTGAAAAACTTTGAAAACCCAAAAATATTTTTTTCTTCCTTTTGTCTTTTCTTTCTTGCCGGTTCTTGTAGTAGTTTGTAGTATTAAAAGAAAATCCAAAAAGATTTTTGTTCTTCTTTTGCTTGTCGGGAGCTTTCCCGTGTAAATAGCTTTTCTCGTTCTTGTTTTACTTTCTTCATACAAACGAAAACTCCAAAAATATTTCAGTGTGTTTCTTTGAAATTATTTTCCTTTCCTTTGGGGGTTGAGAGGAGAAGACCACGATGAGAATGATGGGTGCCTCTCATATGAATTATTGCTTATCAAACAAGAGCCCATATTACCTTGTCTTCTCCTTTGAATAAATGTTTGCAGATTCCAGCTTAGTCCAATGCACGTGCACTATTATTATTATCCACACTGTTCGGTCGTGCAAGTGAAAGACAATAATGATGATATAAAATGAAATGATTGAGATGGAAAAAAGTTGGTATGAACTCGACCTATTTTGTTTTTGTAAATATGATTAGCTTGTCATTCCTGATTCAGCTTATTATGGAAGAAACATGTTTGCAATGACAATTAGAGATTATAGTTACTCATGCCATGCTTAATTAGCTAGGAGTTTGTAATGGTTTAACCTGCGTGCCAACATGATTTTAAAATGGTTGTGATGTAGTATGATAGGATGGTATCCTCCTTTGAATGATTTAAGTGGCTCGACTTGGCACATGTTCGCACATGTAGTTGAAACAAAACCAACATAGCCTTCATGATATTTATGTTCATGGTAATTTATATCCTACTCATGCTTGCATTCAATGTTGGTTAATCTCAAGGCATGTTTATGACCATTGTCGCTCTCTAGCTAGTCGCTCCCCAGTCTCTTTCTAGCCTTCACCTGTACTAAGCGGGAATACTGCTTGTGCATCCACTTCCATAAACCCAAAGTTGTTCCACATGAGTCCACCATACCTACCTATATGCGGTATTTACCTGCCGTTACTAGTAAATTTTCATGTGCCAAACTCTAAACCTTCAAATAAAATTTTGTTTTGTATGCCCAAATTACTCATGCTGCGACTGGGGCTGTATTTATCTTCCATGCTAGGTGGGTTATTCCCATGATGAGTGGACTCCCCTTGTCATTCACGAGAAAATGGCTGATAATCAGGATGCCCAGTCCTATGATCAAAAGACCAAAATGAAATCACAAATAATTAAACAAAGCTACCCCAAGACTATTGTTGGTTTCGACGGCACCCGTTGTTTCAAATAAGCCATGGATTGTGTTTGATGGTGGAGGGGTAGTAAAAATATACCATTCTGTTGGGAACCGCCTATAATGTATGTACCATGGAAGATATTGAGAACTCTTGGTTGTAGCGTTGACAGAAGGTATACTGCTCAAAATTATATTCATCTCTGGTTTAAAAACTTGAGCTCTGGCATCTTTGCAAATCCCTCCTCCCCTTTGCGAAGGGCCTATCTAGTTACTTTCATTGCCGATTCATCACCCTCTTATAAAAGGCACCAGTTGGAGAGCTATAGCGACCAGACCTCAAACAGTCTGATCTCTGTGCATCAGTGTCATACCTGGATCAGTAATGTTGACACGCACAGTATTCGAAGGATTTATAACAGAGTAGCAATCACACACTTATTACATTGATAGTCCAACGATGAATTTATTAAAAATAACATGGCTGAAGGCCATCTAACACGATAACAGCGGAAGGCTTGGAAGATAAGTGAGTCCATCAACTCCAGCGGCATCAGTGAGTATAGAACCACAACCTAAAAGGGCATCTTACTCGTCGTCTGAAAAGTCCGCAACATGAAACGTTGCAGCCCGAAAACGGGTCAGCACATGGAATATGCTGGCAAGGTAACACAAGAGAATGCAATGATAATAAGGCTATACTATATGCAATATGGCTGGTGGAAAGCTCTACGGTTAAGTTTTTTGCGTAAAGCCAATTTTTCCCTACTTCAAAGGAATGCATTTTAATTAACTATCATGGTAGTTGAAACATCGTTGAGAAGATAGACATCCTCTCAACCCCAATTAAAATAATCATTAACCCAACAAAATTAATTAGAGTAACATGTTGAGATTCACATGATAATCCAAGTACTAGATACTCAAGACGTCCATAACCGGGGACACGGCTAATCATGATCAGTTTGTACACTCTGCAGAGGTTTGTGCACTTTTCCCCACAAGACTCGATCGCCTCCGTTTGGTTTCTCGCACTGCATGGTGTTTGAGAAACGGATGACCGAGACACAGTCTTTCCGAAGAGGTCCCCTTAACCAGATAGATAGGCCGGTACACCTACAAACCCAACTACATCTGCTATCCCATCATGGAAAGGTTTCCCACAACTTACTCAACTATGCCAGAGCCCATATTGGCATGTGGCTGCACACGGAAGTTTCTAGTATGAAAAATCTCATGATCCCTTTGATCCTGGGTGGCGGTCCAAAAGAAAAAAACAGGCAATCACTGGAATACCGAAATGCCTCAATCCACAGAGATGTGTATTAATGTTGCCACCTTAAGTTGAACCATTAATTAACAATCTCACATCTGTCATGGATTTCACTCACCCAATCCACGTCTACGAGCATAGCATGTCCTAACAGCAAACGTAGAAGTAACTCCCAAAGGTTTGAATGTAATGCAGGTAATACGTACTAACTCAAACTACTTCCCAATCCCACAAGTTAATTGATCCTACTCATGAAATGTGTGAGGGTTGGACTAATGCAATGAAAACTGGGTAATTGGAAAGTATGATCAAAGTGTTACTTGCCTTGCTGATGATCCGCAAAACCTAGAGACTCAAAGTAGCAAGCGGCGCACTCCGGGTACTCTATCGCAATCAAACAAGCACACAATAAGTACTTAACTAATGCATGGGTATAACTGAAATAAGAGATCTAACCAGAAAGTTCAACTTAAGAACTCTGGTTTGCAAAAAGAATCAACTCAAAAGAAGCAACGAAACTCAAACTGCGAAAGAAATGAGCTTTGGATTACTAGTTGGCCTAAAGTCAAATTTTAAGGTAGCCAAAACTTTGTTCAAGTCGATCTAACGTAAAGAGGGCTTCGAGACGAAGATCTGGGATTTTGAATCACCTGATTCCGACTCTCGAGCGAAAAGAAAAACGTAAAACAAGATCAGGGCAGAAATCGCGATCAGAATAACCACGGATAAATACCCCGAAAAAGAAAAACGACGAACAGGCTAACGAACGAGTGTTCTCTGTCTGCGGTTAACTAACGAAAACCGTTCGTTAAAACGAACGTACGGACGAACGTCCGCTAAATAACTAAAGCGAAAAACAGAACCGATCTATTAAAAAAAATAGATCTACGGTTTAAAAAAAACCGAGCGGTTCTAGAAAAAAAAGGCATTTACCTCGCGAACTCCGGCGAGACGGCAGCGGCGGGGCGGCGGTCCGACGACGGGGCGGCGGGGCGGCGGGTGGTGCGGCGGCGGCGGCGATCGCGGCGGCGGGGCGGTGCGGCGGCGGCGGGGCGGTAGCGGTTGCGGCGGTGCGGCGGCGGACGGCGGAGGCGTCGCGAGCGGCGGCGACGCGGGGCTCGGGCGGCGCTAGGGTTTGGGAGGCGCGGCGCGAGGCGGGCTGGCTGGGGGGACGGGCCGGATTCGGGCGCTTATAAAGCCCAGGAGTGCTGGGCGAGTAAGACTCCTAGTCGGTTTCCTTTTATTTATTTATTTTCTAAAAGAGTCCCGGCGCAGAAAAATTAACGAAAGAAATACCAAACGGACTCCAAAATTCCCGAAATAAATTTTCACCGTCCTCTCATAATATTTAGGACAAAGTGAACATTTTTCCCGGACCTAAATGCAATTTTAAAAAATGCGTATTTTTCCTATGCAAATAAATCCAGAAAAATACCAAAAGTGATTTTAACATTTTTCCTCCAATATTTATGTTATTTTGGAGAAGTCATATTATCTCCGCTCATATTTTGTATTTAGAAATATTTTTAGGAGATAAAAATAATTAGAATCACAATGTCCTCGTACCGGTATTCGAGCGAACTCAAATACGAAAACGGTAAAATTCCCAACTCTCTCCGTAGGTCCTTGAGTTGTTTAGAATTTTCGAGGAACTCCAAGAACAAAATGCAAAAACATGAAAATGCAATATGATCTATGTATGACATTCCAAATTGAAATTTGGGATGTTACGAACCTACCCCCCTTAGAATGAATCTCGCCCTCGAGATTCGACTTGGCTAGAGAACAGGTGTGGGTGGTCCTTGCGTAGATCATCTTCTCGTTCCCAGGTGGCTTCTTCCTCGGTGTGGTGACACCACTGAACTTTGCAAAACTTGATAACCTTGCTGCGAGTAACTCTGCTCGAAAATTCGAGAATATTAACAGGCTTCTCCTCGTAGGTCAGATCACTGTCCAACTGAATTGCTTCCAGGGGTACTGTGTCTCTAAGGGGTATATCGGCCATCTCCGCATGGCACTTCTTAAGCTGCGAAACATGAAATACGTTTTGCACTCCTGACAATCCTTCGGGCAATTCCAACTTATAGGCAACCTCTCCCATGCGTTCCAAAACATGGTAAGGTCCCACAAATCTCGGGGCTAACTTCCCTTTAACTCCGAAATGTTTAACTCCTCGGAGAGGCGATACTATCAAGTACGCTCTATCTCCGATCTCATAGGTTATCTCCTTGCGCTTCGAGTCTGCATAACTCTTCTGCCTGGACTGAGTTACCTTCAGTCTATCTCGAATCAACTTGACCTTCTCCTCAGACTCTTTGATTAAGTCTGGTCCAAACAACTGTCGGTCTCCAACTTCATCCCACATTAACGGTGTTCGGCATCTCCTTCCATACAATGCCTCGAAAGGAGCCATCTTCAAGCTGGCTTGGTAGCTGTTGTTGTATGAGAAATCCGCATAGGGCAAGTTATCATCCCAACTAGATCCATAATCTAATGCACAGGCTCTTAGCATATCCTCCAAAATATGATTGACTCTTTCAGTCTGTCCATCTGTCTGCGGGTGAAATGCTGTGCTAAACTCTAGCCTGGTACCCAAAGTTTCATGTAACTGATTCTAGAACTTTGAGGTAAACTGGGTTCCTCTATCTGATACGATGCTCCTCGGAACTCCATGCAGACATACAATTCTGGTCATGTATATCTTTGCCAACTTTGCATTGGTATAAGTAGTTTTCACAGTGATAAAGTGGGCTACCTTCGTCAATCGGTCTACTACTACCCAGATTGAATCATATCCTGCTTTGGTCCTGGGCAATCCGGTAATAAAGTCCATGCCAAGCTTCTCCCACTTCCATTCAGGTATTGGCATAGGTTGTAACAATCCTGCTGGCTTCTGATGTTCTGCTTTTACTCTCTGACATACATCACAAACTGCTACATACTCCGCAATATCCTTCTTCATACCGATCCACCAGAAAATATCCTTCAAATCCAAATACATCTTAGTATTTCCTGGGTGAATCGAGTATGGTGAATCATGGGCCTCCTGTAAAATCAACTTCCTGATCTCCGCGTCATTAGGCACATAGATTCGATCCTCAAACCATAAGGTGTCGTGTTCATCCTCACGAAATCATTTAGCTTTTCCTTCGCTCATCCTCTCCTTTATAGCGACAACCTCCTTGTTAGCTTTCTGAGCTTCTCTGATTTTATCGATCAGGGTAGACTGGATTTCTAACGTTGCTACATAGCCTCTAGGAACTATCTCCATACGTAGTTCTCGTAGGTCCTCGGCTAACTCCTTTGGAAATCCTTCCATCATTAGGGTATTGACATGGCTCTTACGACTTAGCGCATCGGCTACTACGTTAGCCTTTCCGGGATGATAATGCAATCTCATGTCATAATCCTTAATGAGTTCCAGCCATCTCCTTTGCCTAAGATACAGCTCCTTCGGAGTGAATATATACTTCAAACTCTTGTGATCCGTCTATACTTCACAATGGTTCCCAATAAGAAAATGTATCCACGTCTTCAGTGCATGCACTACGGCTGCTAACTCCAAATCGTGGGTGGCATAGTTCAGCTCATGAGGTTTTAGTTGTCGTGAAGCATACAAAACAACTCTTCCTTCCTGCATCAGAACAGCTCCAAGTCCTCGACGTGAAGCGTCGCAGTACACCTCATAATCCTTATGTTGATCTGGCAGAATCAACACAGGGGATGAGACCAAACGTTTCTTTAATTCCTGGAAACTGGCCTCACATTCGTCTGCCAACTGAACTTGGTGTCCTTCTTCAACAACTCCGTCATTGGCTTTGCAATCTTCGAGAAATTCTCAATAAATCTCCGGTAGTATCCTATGAGTCCAAGAAAACTCCGGATCTCTCCAACTGTTGTTGGTGCTTCCCAATGGGTCACAGTGTCCACCTTAGCGGGATCTACTGCTATTCCTTCTCCGGATATAACGTGTCCGAGAAATCTGACTTCCTTCAACCGAAACTCGCATTTGCTAAACTTGGCATATAACTGATGTTCTCTAAGCTTTTCCAATACCAAACGCAAATGCTCTGCATGCTCCTCTTCATCCTTCGAGAAGATCAATATATCATCTATGAACACTACGACGAACTTATCCAAATACTCCATAAACACTTTGTTCATCAGGTTCATAAAGTATGCCGGTGCATTCGTCAGACCAAACGACATAACGGTATACTCATACAACCCATACCTAGTGGTAAAGGCCGTCTTAGGTATATCTTGTTCTCGGATCTTCAATTGATGGTACCCTGATCGCAGATCGATCTTGGAAAATATCTTAGCTCCTTGCAATCTATCGAACAGATCATTGATCATTGGTAATGGGTACTTATTCTTGATCGTTACTTCATTCAATCCTCGGTAATCAACAACCATTCTTAAGGATCCATCCTTCTTCTCCACTAGAAGTACTAGCGAACCCCAAGGCGAAGAACTTGGGCATATGAATCCTTTATCCAGTACCTCCTTAATCTGCTTCTTAATTTCCTCCAAATCCTTTGCGAGCATCCTATATGGTCTCTTAGAAATTGGCCCGGTGCCTGGCAAAAGTTCAATAAAAAACTCTATATCTCTATCCGGTGGCATGCCAGGTAACTCCTCTGGAAACACATCCGGATAATCCTGCACTACTAGCACTTCCTCCTGAACAACTCCCGTGAGAAAATGCACTTGAGTCCTTATAGGGGAATGCCTAGATACATACTTAATCCTTTTTCCCTCCGGGGTGGTGAGAAAAATAGACTTACTGGCACAGTCAATGTTACCTCCATGCTTCGATAGCCAGTCCATACCTAATATCACATCCAATCCTTGTGACTCCAGGACTATTAGGTCAGAGGGGAAAGTATGGCGTCCTATGATCAATGACGTCTGAAAACATCCTTGGTGGGCCATATAATCTGCTCCAGGCGAACTTATTAACATGGGGGTCTTAAGAACTCGGGTGGACATCCTATGTCTATTTACGAATCCCCTTGAAATATATGAATGCGAGGCACCAGCATCGAAAAGAACTATTGCGGTAAAGGTCTTAACCAAAAACTTACCGACAACAGCATCTGGTTGCTCTTCTACCTCCTCCACGGTCACGTGGTTCACTTGTACTTTGTTGAACGGGTTGGGCTGCTTCCCGGCGCTTCCATTGCCGTTCCCATTCTTAACTTCTGGGCATTCATTGGCATAATGTCCAGTCTTCCCGCACTTGTAACAAGTGACATGGCTAAAATCCCTCTTGGTGGGTGTGGACTATGTAGGGCGGTTCTGGTTTCCATTGACTCCATTCCCATTCCCATTACCATTCTTGGTGCCATTGTGGTTGTGCGAGCTACCTCCTCCATGGGTATGCTGAAACTGTCCTATCGCTTTAGGGGTAAAACGGGGCTTCTGCTGAGCTCCAGAATTATACTTTCCTTGCCCATACTTCCTCTTGCGACTTTCAATCTGTTGATGCTTCCTTTCAATCATTAGGGCACGATCAACCAACTCCTGGTAATTGTTGAAAGTTGCCACCATCAACTGTACACTCATCTCATCATTTAGCCCTTCCACGAATTTCTCCTGCTTCTTGGCATCTGTAGCCACATCATCTGGGGCATAACGAGATAGGGTACTAAACTCATCCACGTACTGGGCCACAGTACGATTTCCTTGGCGCAAATTGCGAAACTCCTGCTTCTTCATACTCATGGCTCCAACTGAGACATGGGCGATACGAAAAGCTTGCTGAAACTGATCCCAAGTCACATTGGCTACGGGGTAAGTGGCTGTGTAATTCTCCCACCATGCCGCGGCTGGTCCAGACAACTGGTGTGCGGCAAATCGCACCTTCTCAGCATCCGAGCAATTGGCGGTGGTCAAATCCCTTCCAATCTTGTGTAGCCAGTCATCAGCCACAATTGGTTCGATGCTGCTAGCAAACACGGGTGGTTGCAACCTTAAGAAACGGGTCAGGTTGTCCACGGGTGGTGGTGGTGGAGGGTTGTTGTAGTTGTTCTGGTTGTTCTGAGTGTTTTAGACAAGAAGTTGCATCAGGGTGTTCTGTTGCTGGATCAACTGGGTGAGCTCAGGGGGGAACTCGAATTCACGTCTTGGAGGCATCTGATGGGTGTAGAGGGAAGAGATTAGAATAGAAAAGAGGTCTAAGGGAAAATCACTACCCATATGCACATGAGACAAACACACAATCATATCACACCAATCAATTTCAAACAAGGTCTTACAAATCTAACGATCGTTTACAAAAGTGCTCTAAAACTAATATATGGTAGTAACTACTAGTCACAGGGTGGTCATCTAGAAATATTGCTCGGCAGAGGATTCCATAATATCTGCCCCAACTTCATCTTCATAGTCTTCGTTCTTACTATCCTCAGCTTCGAAATCTGTGTCATCTATAATGATGTAGTCTTCCGTGGAATCTCCTTTGGTTCTTCTTCCTCGTCTTCTTCTCCCATGAGTATCCCTAACTTCCGGGTCAAATCATCATTCTTCTCCACAAGTATCTTCATCTCCTCCTCATATCCGTCGCATGTAGACTTGAGTTCTTCTTCTAGATCCAAATTCCTATTTAGGGCTTTCTTCAAATCTATCATCCCTGCACACATCTGGTGCCCCTGGCGACGAATGTGGTGGTTCAACTCCTGGATGAATGCTGCAATGGATATACCCTTTCGGGTGCTGATCATATCCCAATTCTCATCTCGGCGTCCACAAATCTGGTAGATGGTGTCCTTTAGCTCCTGCTTGTAGACTTCTCCAATCCTTCCCATAGCAATGTGGGCTGCCATACTCCTTCCTAGGCTCCATGTGGGTGCATTAAAGGAAAATGCTATGAGTGGGGTGACAGGTGCGAACGTCCTTCCTGGAACTTGGGCTTGAATCAACCAATGCTCCTCCTCGGGTAGAGTGGCATTGTAAGTTCCGGTGAAACTTGGTAATCCAATGTTCAGATATCTGGTGACTTCCTTCAGGTGTTGTCCAAAGGGTGTTTCTTCATCCGGTTGCATGAACTTGTACTTTGCTTCCACCATCCTAAAGAGTAGAAAAGATGAGGAGTCAGAAAGAGAAGAGTGAATTGTGCTCTAGGGCTTGTCTTAGTGGTCGTGTCCTACAGTCAGCGTGTGCTCTGATACCATCTTGTAGCGACCAGACCTCAAACAGTCTGATCTCTGTGCATCAGTGTCATCACTGGATCAGTAATGCTGACACGCACAATATTCGAAGGATTTATAACAGAGTAGCAATCACACACTTATTACATCGATAGTCCAACAATGAATTTATTACAAATAACATGGCTGAAGTCCATCTAACACGATAACAGCGGAAGGCTTGGAAGATAAGTGAGTCCATCAACTCCAGCGGCATCACTGAGTATAGAACCACGACCTAAAAGGGCATCTTACTCGTCGTCTGAAAAGTCTGCAACATGAAACGTTGCAGCCCGAAAACGGGTCAGCACATGGAATATGCTGGCAAGGTAACACAAGATAATGCAAAGATAATAAGGCTATACTATATGCAATATGGCTGGTGGAAAGCTCTATGGTTAAGTTTTTTGCGTAAAGCCAATTTTTCCCTACTTCAAAGGAATGCATTTTAATTAACTATCATGGTAGTTGAAACATCGTTGAGAAGATAGACAATCTCTCAACCCCAATTAAAATAATCATTAACCGAACAAAATTAATTAGAGTAACATGTTGAGATTCACATGATAATCCAAGTACGAGATACTCAAGACGTCCATAACCGGGGACACGGCTAATCATGACCAGTTTGTACACTCTGCAGAGGTTTGTTCACTTTTCCCCACAAGACTCGATCGCCTCCGTTTGGTTTCTCGCACTGCATGGTGTTTGAGAAATGGATGACCGAGACACAGTCTTTCTGAAGAGGTCCCCTTAACCAGATAGATAGGCCGGTACACCTACAAACCCAAATACATCTGCTATCCCATCATGGAAAGGTTTCCCACAACTTACTCAACTATGCCAGAGCCCATATTGGCATGTGGCTGCACACGGAAGTTTCTAGTATGAAAAATCTCATGATCCCTTTGAGCCTGGGTGGTGGTCCAAAAGAAAAAAAATAGGCAATCACTGGAATACCCAGATGCCTCAATCCACCGAGATGTGTATTAATGTTGCCACCTTAAGTTGAACCATTAATTTACAATCTCACATCTGTCATGGATTTCACTCACCCAATCCACGTCTACGAGCATAGCATGTCCTAACAGCAAACGTAACATAGAAGTAACTCCCAAAGGTTTGAATGTAATGCAGGAAATAGGTACTACCTCAAACTACTTCCCAATCCCACAAGTTAATTGATCCTACTCATGCAATGTGTGAGGGTTGTACTAATGCAATGAAAATTGGGTAATTGGAAAGTATGATCAAAGTGTTACTTGCCTTGCTGATGATCCGCAAAACCTAGAGACTCAAAGTAGCAAGCGGCGCACTCCGGGTACTCTATCACAATCAAACAAGCACACAATAAGTACTTAATTAATGCACGGGTAAAACTCAAATAAGAGATCTAACCAGAAAGTTCAACTTAAGAACTCCGATTTTCAAAAAGAATCAACTCGAAAGAAGCAACGAAACTCAAACTGCGAAAGAAACGAGCTTCGGATTACTAGTTGACCTAAAGTCAAATTTTACAGTAGCCAAAACTTTGTTCAAGTCGATCTAACGTAAAGAGGGCTTCGATACGAAGATCTGGGATTTTGAATCACCTGATTCCGACTCTCGAGCGAAAAGAAAAACGCAAAACAAGATCAGGGCAAAAATCGCGATTAGAATAACCGCGGATAAATACCCCGAAAAAGAAAAACGACGAACAGGCTAACGAACGAGCGTTCGCTGTCTACGGTTAACTAACGAAAACCGTTCGTTAAAATGAACGTACGGACGAACGTCCGCTAAATAACTAAACCGAAAAACCGAACCGATCTATTAAAAAAACAGATCTACGGTTTAAAAAAAAACCGAGCGGTTCTAGAAAAAAACGGCATCTACCTCGCGAACTCCGGCGAGACGGCAGCGGCGGGGCGGCGGTCCGGCGACGGGGCGGCGGGGCGGCGGGGCGGCGTGTGGTACGGCGGCGGCGGCGATCGCGGCGGTGGGGGCGGTGCGGCGGCGGCGGGGCGGCAGCGGCTGCGGCGGTGCGGCGGCGGACGGGGGCGGCGACGCGCGGCGGCGCGAGCGTCGGCGGCGCTAGGATTTGGGAGGCGCGGCGCGAGGCGGGCTGGCTGGGGGCGACGGGCCGGATTCGGGCACTTATAAAGCCCAGGAGTCCTGGGCGAGTAAGACACCTAGTCGGTTTCCTTTTTTTTTTCTAAAAGAGTCCCGGCGCAGAAAAACTAACGAAAGAAATACCAAACGGACTCCAAAATTCCTGAAATAAATTTTCACCGTTCTCTAATAATATTTAGGACAAAGTGAACATTTTTCCCGGACCTAAATGCAATTTTGAAAAATGCGTATTTTTCCTATGCAAATAAACCCGCAAATAAATCCAGAAAAATACCAAAAGTGATTTTAACATTTTTCCTCCAATATTTCTGTTATTTTGGAGAAGTCATATTATCTCCGCTCATATTTTGTATTTAGAAATATTTTTAGTAGAGAAAAATAATTAGAATCACACTGTCCTCGTACCGGTATTCGAGCAAACTCAAATACGAAAACGGTAAAATTCCCAACTCTCTTCGTAGGTCCTTGAGTTGTTTAGAATTTTTGAGGAACTCCAAGAACAAAATGCAAAAACATGAAAATGCAATATGATCTATGTATAACATTCCAAGTTGAAAATTTGGGATGTTACAAGAGCACCTCTGTCATTTATATTCTTTGTTATTAATTGATGTTGAGTATGAGCGTGACTAGATCTCTTTAACCATGAATTAAATTGTCTAGTCAGTCCTTGATCTTTTCAGGTGTTCTGCATTTATGTTTTGTGGTCTCACAAAGGGCTAGCGAGATACCACTTTGTCATATTATATTATGATTGTTTTGAAAAAGTGTTGTCATCCGAGATTTATTACTATTGCTCGATAGTTGATTATGTTATTGATATGAGTAAATATGAGACCTAATTGGTATTGTGAATGTGGTTTGTTCAAAATCTTTGCTGAAGACTTGAATGCTGGCTTTTCATATTTGCAACAACAATATCAAACAGAGTTTGTAAAAGTTTTTTGTTGTCACTTTTAGTTTATCAACTGAATTGCTTGAGGACAAGCAATGGGTTAAGCTTGGGGGAGTTGATATGTCTCCGTCGTGCAAGTTATCCTCCAATGCACAAGCTCACCGGGAAGCGTGCGAGCTGTACACTACGCATGCTTACTGGGAAGTGAGACCTTTGACTTCCATGGCCGCCCGCCTTCTCGCATCCACTCCATTAATGGCGCCCGAGCCGCTGTTTAATATGAGCGGCCTGACTGTTCACCTGCCATTCCCCTCACGCAGACCTCCACCAACGCCATGGTGCAGAAGGTTCATTTGCCACTAGTCTTCTAGTTTGATGAAGTCGACTTCAAGCCGTAGGAGATAGAAAATAAGGAGGAATGTGGCCTCATGGACATGGTCGTCAATGAGCTGGCCGCGGCTATTGCTGCCCCCGCGCCCGTCCTAGCTTTCATCCCCGCGCCCACGCCAACGACCATCCCCATAGCATTGACGGGCTGGTTGCCGAGCACTATCGCAGAGCTGGAAGCCGCGAGTGTCAACAAGCTCTCCGCGGACCCGCGTGAGCTCGTGTACATGCCAGCGCCCGTGCTCGTGCCCGTGCCCGTGCGTGCCCCTGCAACCACCGTGGCGCCGGTCCCCATGCGTTTGCTTGTAACTGTTGATACGTCTCCATCGTATCTACTTTTTCAAACACTTTTCCCCTCCTTTTGGACTCTAAGTTGCATGATTTGAATGTAACTAACCTGGACTGGCGTTGTTTTCAGCAGAATTGCCTTGGTGTTATTTTTGTGCAGAAATAAAAGTTCTCAGAATGACTTGAAATTTCATGAAGATTATTTTCAGAATATATTAAAAATACTGGTGAAAAGATCCACCGGAGGGGGCCCACACCCTGCCACAAGGGTGGGGGCGCACCACCAATCCTTGTGGGCCCCCTGGACCTCCACCGACCTCAAATCCAACTCCATATATTCACGTTCGGGGAGAAAAAAATAGGAGAGAAGGATTCATCGTGTTTTATGATACGGAGCCACCACCACCTCATGTTCTTCCTTGGGAGACACGATATGGAGTCCGGGGCTCCGGAGAGTGGAGATCGTCGCTGTCGTCATCATCAACCTTCCTCCATCACCAATTCCATGATGCTCGTTGTCATGCGTGAGTAATTCCATCGTAGGCTTGCTAGACGGTGATGGGTTGGATGGGATTTATCATGTAATCGAGTTAGTTTTGTTAGGGTTTGATCCCTAGTATCCACTATGTTCGGAGATTGATGTTGCTATGACTTTGCTATGCTTAATGATTGTCACTAGGGCCTGAGTGCCATGATATCAGATTTGAACCTATTATGTTTACATGAATATATTTGTGTTCTTGATCCTATCTTGCAACTCAATAGTCACCTACTATGCGTTATGATCCAGCAACCCTGGAGTGACAATAGTCGGGATACTTCCCGGTGATGACCATAGTTTGAGGAGTTCATGTATTCAGTAAGTGCTAATGCTTTGGTCCAGTACTCTATTAAAAGGAGGCCTTAATATCCCTTAGTTTCCGTTAGGACCCCACTGCCACGGGAGGGTAGGACAAAAGATGTCATGCAAGTTCTTTTCCATAAGCACGCATGACTATATAGACGGAATACATGCCTACATTACATTGATGAATTGGAGCTAGTTCTGTGCCACTCTAGGTTATAACTACTACATGATGAATATTATTCGACACCTATCATTGCCGATCCATTGCCTACGAGTTCATTACACATTGATACTTGCTTCGTTACTTTCGTTACTGCTGCTATCACCATCTCTGCAAAACTCCTATTGTTACTTTTGCCACCGTAAACGTTACATCAATACTACTTTGCTACTAAATACTTTACTGCAGATATTAAGTTTTCCAGGTGTGATTGAATTGACAACTCAGCTGCTAATACTTGAGAATATTCTTGGCTTCCCTTGTGTCGAATCAATAAATTTGGGTTGAATACTTTACCTTAAAAAACTGTTGCGGTCCCCTATACTTGTGGGTTATCACCCACCGCGCCCATGCCCCCCTCAGCGGCATGGGACGCCACCGTCGATCGCTACCTTGCAGCGTTGCGAGTTGTCATCCTCCCACGCCCTGCCCGTCGATCGCGCGACGATGTGATGTTTGATTTACAAGTGAAGAACATTATGTGTTGCCTTGAAGACTTCAACAACGGCATTCTAGAAGACGACAATGACAACGCCGGCGTGGCACGCTACCTCCACCGTCGCCGGAATTAGTTTTCTTTTGGGTTTAATATTGTATCTCGATGATATGAATATAAATTTGCGGTGTGACTGAATGAAAGATATAGTTTGAACGAACTTGCGTTTTTCTCTCTGAATGCACAAACTTATCGAAATATATTTTATAGAAAACATCAAAATGTATCTAAATATAAAACACCCATCGCAAAAGTTTTAGTTAGAACACCCGTGTGCAAACTGACAACTTCCCCAGGAAGCCAAGGGAAAATGTGCCGAGCAGGATTTCTGCAGCTCTTGATCACACATGTTTTAGATAGAACACCCGTATGTAAATCGACAACTTACCAAGTAAGCCAAGGGAAAATTAGCCGCGCATGATTTGTGCATCTCTTCAATCCAAACGGTTCGGATTGAATATGATATGCAAAGCGAGACCTCGGCGCTAAGCCAATAGAAAATCTGGCACGCAGGGTTTGTACATCCCTTCAACGCAGACGGGTTTTTTCAGATGACCCGTGTGCAACCACGTACAGACAATTTGGTAATATTTGCATCTGTCATATTGGGTATATTGCTATTTGTCAAATTGGAAAGATAGACATTTCTTGATCTAGTAACATTGCCATTTTTCAATCTTGTAACACTACCATTTGTCAAAATATGCAGGTAAAAATCACTAGCACTATCTATTTTTTGCAACTAAAATTGAGTAATTAAGCATAGATTTCATTCATAGATTAAGAAGTCATTCTTGATGCAAACAGTTCAACTTGACAGCCGGATTGACCAAAGTTTTGCCCAATTGTTGCCAACCATGTACTAAAATAACTAGTTCAACTATATATACTAATTAATTTTAAGTACTTTGTACAGTTCCATCTATAGTCAGATGAACTCAACAAAATAGCCCGTAAATACTACTACTACGAAGGGACTTTGTACTACTTCCGGCAGCCTCTCATCTGCCGAGTGCGCTCAGTAAGAGGCAGAGGAGGAGGAGCCTACTGACGAGGTGGAAAATTGCAATACGGTGCCTGCAGCTACTGCACCTTCAGCGATGCTGACGGCAACGCCCTATGCCGCTCCACACGACCCCTCTCGGAGCAGCGGGACTCCTCGTAGATCTCCTGATTCTTCGCCTCTACGGTAGCGTGTGCTGCGTGCTCGACGAGGCACTCCTCCTCCTCCCGCAGGAACTCGATGTAGCACGCAAGGTCGCTGACGCACGTGCGAGCCTCCACCTCTTCCTCCCGCCTTCGGGCGGCGGTGGCGGTGCGGGTGATGACCCCGGCGTTCGACGGTGGGCTGGCAGCCACGGCGTCCGACGAAGGGGTGCCGGCCACGACCACCACCTCGTGCCTTCAAGACGCGGTGGAGAAACGGGTGATGGGCATGGTGGCCGGCAGTCGGGTGGCGACCACGACGGCTATCTCCCGCCTTCGTGCCGTGGCGGCGGAGCCGACGATGGCCCTAGCTTTCGACAGTGGTGTGGCGGCCACGACGGCAAATGGTGGGGTGGCGGCTACGGTGGCCGGCAACAGCTGCCGACTGTCAGCGGCGGAGGAGCATGTGGTGGGTGTTCCGCGAACACCCAACAGGGAGGGCACGCGCACTACACTACGTCGGGGACTGCACCGCCACCGCGGTGTAGCCTCCCAGCTAGAGATGTCCTCTGATGATGGTGGAGTGGCTGAGCGAGGATTACAGACCGGTGCCATTAGCGGTTGTTCGAGATGCAGACGAGGTAAACTACACGGAGGGAGGGGAAAATACCATGCAGGACTCGCCGACCGTGAGGGTTTATATAGCAGGCCGGTAAGCATTGGGATTTTGGGGGCTTTCACCAAGTCGGGCGGGAAGCTTGCGCATGAACCTGCACGGTTGCGGCGGAACAGGCTCACCACCGTTTGGCCAAAAGAATGCCCCCGCCCGCCACTCAAGCTTGCGCTCGAAGCCGTCTACAACAGTGGGGTGACAAGACGTGCGAGAGCAGGACGAAAGGACACGTACACATGCGGTTAATAAAAAAACATTTGCAATTTAATTACCTACTACCCTCGTCCTGGTTCATAAGTCGTCTATGTATTTTTGTGCCAATTTTGACTAGAGATTCAGCTAATAAAATATGAATGCATGTCGCCAAAGATTATATCGTTGGATTCGTATTTGAACATAGTTTCCAATTATATAATTCTTATAACATGCATTAACATTTTGTTGGTTAAATTTAAGGTCAAAATATGGCACATAATATAAGGGGACTAATAGACCAAGATGGAGGTAGCACACGGCCGCTCTCTACGCAGTGACGCAACTGCTGGCCGACTTGTAGACGACCATTTCCTACGTGTTCGACTGCTCTATGTGTGTGGTTGCTTGCGGTTAAGGCAGCCACGGTGCGCACTACTCGCGTTCCGCTATGCGAGCTGTGCTCTCGTGTCCCTCTAGGCACTCTTCCCTCATCCCTCCTCGTGCGCTGCCTGTGTTTGGGGCCGGCGCATGATCGCGTACATTCATGCTGCCAGTATGCATGCGGTTGCGCCAGGCGCGGTGCCACAATGTAGTTACCCGCTGCACAAACTGTCATGCGGACGCGCCGAGAATCCAGGCCGCCCGACCCCATTTATTCTTGTAGCCATTTAGCTTCATCTCTGACGCCACACAACACAATAAGAACACACACGACAACACATACAGATAGGAAATCCATCGGTTCCAATGGCGCTCCCCGTGGCTCCAATGGTGCTCCCAGCGGCCGACGACAGCAACGGTGGGTAGTTCACCACGCATCATGTAGTGGACACCCATGTTAGGGGGAAGGCCCTCTCGGTGGTGTACATGAACGAGCCGGTCTCGGTGGAGAGCTCCATCCAAACAATGGAGCAGTTTCTTGCTGAGGACAAGTACCAAGTGGCCGGCTTCGACCTCGAGTTCACTAGTGGCCGTGCCGGGCATGATCAGAAGGTTGCCGTTGCCTAGTTGTGTGTACGACATGATGTCCTCGTCTACCACTACCTGCTGACCACAAGGCCTTGCAAGCGTTTCTCCAGGTTTATCAACATCTCCTACTACAGTTTCACTACGGTGGACACCACCAACGATCTAAAAGTGCTCATGGTTTTGGGCTTGAAATGCTAGAATCTTGCCAACATCCAGGACCACTACAAGGTTTGGAGCAGCAACAACAACAAACAGACCTCCCTGGTTGACCTCGGCTCAGCCATCATCGACCCCTACTACATTTTGACAAAAAAATAGTTGGGTCGTGATACTGGTGTCCATAGCTTCCTAGCGGTATATCGCAAGCCCCGTTAGGGCAATGTTGGACGAAGTTCAACCTAGTTCAAGGGAAGTTAAGGCGTGCAACTCAGGCAGTAAAATTGCAAAAAACGCGAGTTCATCACGACCCGAGAGCAAAATCCGCCCATGAGCAAGATTTCTATTTAAAAAGAGTATTTAGTTGATAGAAACCGTTTGCAGATTACACTTACATCACATAGAACTCGACTAACAAGAATAATTCACACGAAAAGCCATGGTTGCAAAGTATGATACTATGAGCTCTATGTGATGTAAGTGTAATTATTCTTGTTAGTCGAGTTCTATGTGATGTAACTGTAATCTGCAAACAGTTTCTATCAACTAAATATTCTTTTTAAATAGAAATCTCGCTCATGGGCGGATTTTGCTCTTGCGGAGTTGCATGCTTGAACTTCCCTCTAAACTAGGTTGAACTTCGGCCAACATTGCCCAAACGGGGCTTGCGATATACCGTTGGAAAGCTATGGACACCAGTATCACGACCCAACTAAATTTTTTATGGACCAAAAGAAGCCCCTGGAGTAAAATAGTTGAGCCAGAAGACTCCTGGGTTGTCCACGAGGGTGGGAGGCGCGCCCACCCCCCGTAGGCGTGGGCCCCTATCTCGTGTATGACTCGGAGACACCCTAGACGTGAGACCGACGCCAAAAATTCCTATAAATTCAGAAACCTCCAAAAAATAACCTAGATCGGAAGTTCCACCTCCGCAAGCCTCTGTAACCACAAGAAATCAATCTAGGCCCTCTCTCGCACCCTGTCGGAGGGGGCCATCATCACTGGAGGCCATGGAGGAGGTCCCGGAGGGGCCATCATCGCCATGAAGGCCAGGACCAGAGGGAGAACTTCTCCCCATCTAGGGGGGAAGCCATGGAGGAGGAAGCACAAGGGGGAGAACCTCTCCTCCTCTCTCTCGTTGGCGCTGGAGTGCCATCGAGAGGGGAATCATCGCCGCGGTGATCGTCTTCATCAACATCACCATCATCATCACCATCCTCATCTCTTTTACGGGGTCCACTCTCCCGCACCTCGCTGTAATCCCTACTTGAAAATGGTGCTTTATGCCACATATTATGATCCAATGATGTCTTGCCAAACTATGATGTTTGGAGTAGATATCCTTTGTCTTTGGGTTGATTGATGATCTAGATTGGTACGAGTTGTATGTTATATTTTGGTGATGTCCTATGGTGCCCTCCATGTCACGCAAGCGTGAGGGATTCCCGCTTTAGGGTTTTGCAATACGTTCATGATTCTCTTATAGTGGGTTGCTTGAGTGACAGAAGCATAAACCTGAGTAAGGGGATTGTTGCGTATGGGATAAACTCGACTTGATGCTTTAATGCTATGGTTGGGTTTTACCTTAATGATCTTTAGTAGTTGCGGATGCTTTCTAGAGTTCGAGTCATAAGTGCATATGATCAAAGAACAGAGAGTATGTTAGCTTATGCCTCTCCCTCATATGAAATTGCAATGACGACTACCGGTCTTGTTAACAACTTCCGAGGACAATTCCGCACACAAATCCATCATTATTCCACACTCGCTATTAATAATATTTAGTAATATATTCTAACTTTATGATAACATCACCTACTTTTATATTTTAGCTCTCCGATGTCATGCAAAGTTATCCTCTTCATGCCCGCAACATAGTTTTATTTCTCATTTCTAGTTGGAAGCAAACGTTCGGTGTACGTAGAGTCGTATCAGTGGCATATAGGACTTGAGAGAATATTGATATTACCTATAGCTCCTTGTGTGTTCGACACTCCATACTTATCACTTCCATAATTGGGAATTGCTACGATGATTCCCTGCACTTGGGGACCATCAAGTTCTTTTCTGGCGCCGTTGCCGGGGAGCAATAGCGTGGGGTTGATATTCTCGTGTGTGCTTGTTTGCTTTCTTCACTAAGTAGATTTTGTTTTTCCTTTTTGTTTCTGTTTAGTTGTGGGCGAAACATACAAAAAAATTAAAATAATGAAAATAATTTTTTTACTTGCCTCTTATGCCTAAAAAGTTTTTTAAAAAAAAGAGAAGTGGTTGGAAAGTTATGCATTGAAGAAGTGAGGGTCGAGCATGAGCACTTGTGTTCATGCTCATGGAAACAATTTAGAATTTTTCATGGAAGTTTCTCTGTAAATAATTATCCACTTGTATATATCCATTGTATTATTAAAATAATGTGCCAAGCTTTGGTTTTAGGATGATTAGATTGCTTGTTTTCTATGAGCAGAACAAAAAACAGAAACTTTGGCTGTAGCGCGTGATTTTACATTTTTTTTACTGGAGGTCAAATGGGTCTGAAACGTTTTGCACATTACTTCTGTACAAAAGTTTCAAATTTTCATATTTTTTTAGAATTTTTAAGAGTTATAGAAGTTTACTAAACTTCCAGATTACTACATATTGTCATGTTTTTGACAGATTCTATTTTCTATGTGTTGATCGCTTATTTTGATGAATCGATGGGTAGTATCGGGGGGTATGAACCATGGTGAAGTTGGAATGCAGTAGATAAAGTGCTAATATGAATTTGGAATGAGTTTGAAACAGTACCTAAAGGTAGTGATTTCCTTTATTATACTAACGGATCTCACAAAGTTTTTGTTAAAGTGTTGTGTGGATGAAGTGTTCGAAGATCGAGGAGCTATCAATATGAGAAGAATAAAGAGAGGCAAGAGTTCAAGCTTGGGGATTACCAAGGCACCCCAAGTAAATATTTCAAGGATACTCAAGCATCTAAGATTGGGGATGCCCCGGTTGGCATCCCATCTTTCTTCTTCAACAATTATCGGTATACCTCGATTTTTGTTTTTTTCACATGATTTGTGTCACTTGTGTTTTTTTATTTAATAACCATGCTAGTATGAGATAGCCCTTCCTTGATTTATAAAATTCTTCATGTGCTTCACTTATATCTTTTGAGTATGATCTTATAGAATGATCTTTGTGCTTCCCTTAAATCTTTTGAGTACCGTTTTATAGAATGCTTCATGTGCTTCACTTATATATTTTGAGCTTGGATATTTGCTAGTCGATATTAATCCTAGAATACTCCATGAACTTCACTTAGATCTTTTGGATTATGAATAATACTATCATCTAAAGTGGATTTGGAAGAGTGTCAACTTTAGTTAGTAATGATTCCACTATTTCGAGTTTGCTCCCACTATTTCGAATGAGAAGAATTTTGCTTATGTGGAGAGTAGTAAAAAAATTATGCTTGTATATCATGAAAATAATGCTTTATGTGATGGCTATATTGTTGAACCCATTCATGATGCTACTAAATTTTTTTATGAGGGGGGAATACATGCTTGTAGAAGTTTCAATAATATCAAGTTTCCTCTCTATGTGCTTAAAGTTTTGAAGTTATACTTGTCTTGCCTTCCTATGCTAGTTGATTCTTGTTCCTATAAATTATGTGCTCAAAAAATCCCTAGGAATAGGAAGTGGGTTAGATTTAAATATTCTAGTCATATTCTTCATGATGCTTTTTTTATGTTCCAATTCTTATCTTTTATATGAGCATCATTGAAATCATCATGCCTAGCTAAAAGGCATTAAAGAAAAGCGCTCGTTGGGAGACAACCCAATATTTACCCTTACTGTTTTTGTGTGTTTACATGATTAAGATAATGTATTAATCATATTTTATAGCTTTTGTTTCAATAAAGTGCCAAGTAAGACCTTTGGGAAGACTTGGGTGAAAGTTAATGTGATCTTGCTGTAAAAAAATAGAAACTTTGCGCTCGCAGGATTAGCTGCCATTTTTTACAGAAGAGTGATTTTGAGTTGATTCTCTTTGCAGAAGATTAATAGAAAAATTACTCACATCCACCAATTTATTTCATAATTTCTAGTAGCAGAAGTATGGTTTTTGTTCTGATCAGTACAGACTGTTCTGTTTCTGACATATTCTGTTTTCATTGCATAGTTTGCTTGTTTTCTAGTTTCTATGGCTTATATTTCTCAATCTAAATTGTAGAAATGATATGGTAGAGTAGGCATTGTGTGAGAACAATGCTGAACCTTTTCTTTGACAGTAGCAAAGTGAATGGTTTACTCTTTATCATACTAACCTATCTCACGAAGTTACGTTATGTTTTGTGTGGTTGAAGTTTTCAAGCTTTGGGTGAGATATCGATATGAGGAGAATAAGGAGTGGAAAGACCCTACGCTTGGTGATGCCCAAGGCACCCCAAGGTAATATTCAAGGAAGACTCATGCGCCTAAGATTGGGGATGCCCCGGAAGGCATCCCCTCTTTCGTCTTCAAAACTATCGGTATACCTTACTCGGAGCTATATTTCTATTCGTCACATGATATGTGTTTTTCTTGGAGCATATTTTCAATTTTACTTATTGCTTCAATAAAATCATTGGATCCGAAATCTTGAATGAAAAATAATCCTCCCATGGCTAGTTAATTATTTGACTACTCAGTGTCCTTCACTTATATCTTTTGGAGTAGTTTGTCATTTACTCACGTGCTTCACATACATTCTATGAGTAAATGGTTGAATGAATTGAATATCATAAATCTAAATTTATATATGTTTCATATGCTTATACCATGGGGAGTAATGACTTCACACAGAATAAGTATAGGTAGTAAACTTATTGAAAGTTAGCAAACGCAGAGTTGGTCACTTGAACAATTCATGAAAGAATATTGAAGGAAGAGAGATTTCACATATAAATATACTATCTTGGACATCTTTTGTAATTGTGAGCACTCATTAAAATATGACATGCTAAAAGGTTAGTGTTGGACAAGGAAGACAATTTAATGGCTTATGTTTTCCTATATCCGAAACGTTATATTGTCTTCGATCATCCAACATGCTGGGCTTGCCTTTCCCTCTCACGCTAGCCAAATTCTTTGCACCAAGTATAAATACTACTTGTGCTTCCAAACACCCCTTAAACGAGTTTTGCCATGAGAGTCCACCATACCTACCTAAGGATTGAGTAAGATCCTTCAACTAAGTTGTCATCGGTGCATGCAATAAAAATTGCTTTCTAATTATGTATGATCTATTAGTGCGAAGAAAATAAGCTTTATACAAACTTGTGATAGGGAAGAAATAAAAGCGATGGACTGCATAATAAAGGTCTTTATCACAAGCAACAATATAAAGTGACGTTCTTTTGCATTAAAATTTTGTGCATCCAACCAAAAAAGCGCATGACAATCTCTGCTTCCCTCTGTGAAGGGCCTATCTTTTACTTTTATCTTCTACCCTTATACAAGAGTCATGGTGATCATCACCTTTCCTTTTTACACCTTTTCCTTTGGCAAGCACTTTGTGTTGGAGCGATCCGGATATATATATCCACTAGGATGTAGGTTTTCATAAATTATTATGGTTGATATTAACCTTGAGGTAAAAGGTTGGGAGGCGAAACTATAAGCCCCTATCTTTCTCTATGTCCGATTAAAACTTTGAACCCATAAATATGACATGAGTGTTAGCAATTGTGAAAGATTAAATGATATTTGAGTATGAGGAGTTTGCTGAATCAAAGCTCTGACATAGACCCTTCCCGAAAATAAGATGAATTGCAATTGTTTGATGACTAAGAGCAGTGTTTGTTAGTTTTCAAGAAAGTTTATGATCTATACTTTAACATATGAATTGCGTGTTACTTCATCATGACAAGTTTTATGAGATGAGCTACTGTTATTACACATAATGATGCTAAAAGGTGATTGAAATTATCATTGATCAAACTTGTGCACCTGCTAGCATTCACACTTCATAAATTATTTCTTTTATCATTTACCTACTCAAGGACGAGTAGGAATTAAGCTTAGGGATGCTGATACGTCTCCAACGTATCTATAATTTATGAAGTATTCATGCTATTATATTATCCATCTTAGATGTTTTATATACATTTTATAAGATTTTTGGGACTAACCTATTAACCTAGAGCCCAGTGCCAGTTTCTGTTTTTTCCTTGTTTTTGAGTTTTACAGAAAAGGAATACCCAACGGTGTCCAATTGACGTGCCAAATTTTGATGATTTTTTATGGACCAAAAGAAGCCCCTGTAGTAAAAGAGTTGCGCCAGAAGAGTCCCGGGCTGTCCACGAGGGTGGGGGGCGCGCCCACCCCCTGGGCGTGGGCCCCTATCTTGTGGACGACTCGGAGACCCCCTGGACGTGAGACCGACGCCAAAAATTCCTATAAATATAGAAACCTCCAGAAAATAACCTAGATCGTAAGTTCCACCGCCGCAAGCCTCTGTAACCACGAGAAATCAATCTAGGACCTCTCTGGCACCTTGCTGGAGGGGGCCATCATCACCGGAGGCCATGGAGGAGGATCCCGAAGGGGCCATCGTCGCCATGAATGCCAAGGACCAGAGGGAGAACCTCTCCCCATCTAGGGGGGAGGCCATGGAGGAGGAAGCACAAGGGGGAGAACCTCTCCTCCTCTCTATCGATGGCGCCGGAGTGCCATCGGGAGGGGAATCATCGCCGCGGTGATCGTCTTCATCAACATCACCATCATCATCACTATCCTCATCTCTTTTACGTAGTCCGCTCTCCCGCACCTCGCTGTAATCCCTATTCATTATTATTCCACACTCGCTATTTATAATATTTAGTAATATATTCTAACTTTATGATAACAACACCTACTTTTATATTTTAGCTCTCTGATATCATGCAAAGTTATCCTCTTCATACCCACAACATAGTTTTATTTCTCGTTTCTAGTTGGAAGTAAACATTCGGTGTACGTAGAGTCGTATCAGTGGCAGATAGGACTTGAGAGAATATTGATCTTACCTTTATCTCCTTGTGGGTTAGACACTCCATACTTAACACTTCCATCATTGGGAATTGCTATGATGATTCCCTGCACTTGGGGACCATCATCGTCCTGGTAGCGCATGCGACACATAGTCGTGTCGAACACCTTCACGGTGAGCATGGCGTCACCGTCGTACCTGAAGACAAGGAAGTACCCGTGCCTCAGGTCGTAGGCACGGACGAACTGCTCCCAGCCACGATACAGGTACATGTGGTCGTTCCTGAGCACCACCTCGATGTCCCAAAGCCTGCGAAGCCCGCTGCCGGCCTGTCGCGGCTTCACATTCTTTGGCTAATGGCCGTCCAGCATCTCCATAAAAGTGTCAGGCAACCTCTGCAACGTGGGTCAAGGAGTGATGTAGCAAACATCATAGTTATGATAAAGAGATGGGTGAAGGGGAGATTTCTCCTTTTATATACCTGCCTCTTATGATCGTGAAGAACTCGAAACCTTCCAACTCGTACGTTGGTGTGGCAGAGCATAGCCTGCGGTGGCGGCCTCCCCCCATCTCTGGTAATCAAAAACATCAACAACACTTAATTAATTTCGTAGGTTAGTTGGCAATGGCAATTGGCACCCTTCAAAACTAAGGATTTTTTACACATGAAAGAAAACATAAAATGTTGAAAAACAGAGCATAGTAATCTAAAAAACAAAACCAAAACTAATTAAGTGTTTCGAAATCAATAAAAGCACAACTATAATAACAATGGCATATGGCAACAAATCCATAAAAGCAGTTGTGTAAAAAATATCAATAAAAGCACAACCAAAATAACAACCCAAAACTCCTAATACGTACGGAATGCACAAGTTGTTGTGAAATTTAGCACTCATTAGCAGCACCATTTATATCCAATCAAAGAAAGGCGTCAACAATGTTTCCAAATTAGTGGGTTTTTGGACCACCAGTACACAACTTAACATAAAACAACAACTTATAAGAAATAACCCTACCATCTAAAACCTTAAAAATGATAGGATCCTAAAAGCGCCAAATAATAATACACTACTCTCAGGAGCACAACACTGAGATCAGTGTTAACAAACCAACGCAATAACTCCACATCAACTTGTAAAAAAAATCCAACATCAGCATCACCCCCTAGTCTAACAGTAAGAGCATCCGGACAAACCACAAGAGAAGCGCAGCAAGGGGTCTTACCGCAACCCAAACCTAACTGTGAAATTGTGCATTTAACGATTTCGTGCTTAAAACCTAAACCCAAAGAAAGAAAGAAACACGCGCGCGTGTGTATAAATCCACCCGGCCCATCCGTACGCCAACAACGAAGACACACGCAGGCAGCGCCGCGCCTGCCGAATCCCCTCCTTCCCCTCCACCCGATCCCATGACCTAACTACGAGCATATGATAAATTGTGTATTCAACGATTTGGTAAAGGCAAAACCCTTGACCTAACTACGAGCATCCATCACCTCACCAAGAAACTAACTGAAGAACCTAAACCGAATCCTAAACCTAAACACACTACTAGGAAAAGGGCAATAGATGGAATTGACACTAATGGCGCACCAGACATGCGGTGCGCCATTAGTATATACTAATGGCGCACCATGTGTTGGTGCGCCATTAGTATCGAAATACTAATGGCGCACCGTTGACGTGGTGCGCCATTAGTAACAATTTTTTTTTGCATTTTTTCTCAAAACTACTAATGGCGCACTAGTGGATAGTGCGCCATTAGTAGTTGAACTACTAATGGCGCACCACATCCACGGTGCGCCATTAGTAAATTTTTTTCAAATTTTGTTTTTTTTTTAATTTTATTTTCAAAAAATACTAATGGCGCACCGTGGATTAAAAAGTTTTTTATATGAAAAATCATCTACTCGAAAAGTTACATCCGAATTTTTAAAATCTCCAAAAACCCCGTTAAACATTTTTAAAATCTCCAAAAACCTAACAAAAAAGTTACGGGGCTTTTAAGATCTACAGGCAAAAAAATTCAAAAAATTTCAAACTTACTAGTGGCGCACCGTTTGCTAGGTGCGCCACTAGTAACAGAAAAAAATATAAAATTTTCGAAAAAAAAAATTTATAATTTTTTTTCAAAAATATGATACGTAATATGACCGGGAAGTTTGAAATATATTTTCAAAATTTCATCATAATCATGAACATTAACAAACTCCTAGACATCAAGAAGGGTTAATAGGATTGATATGATAGATATATCAACAATTGCGTGTGAGGTGAGCTGGTGCTGGGGTTGGATAGAACTACGAAGTTAAGCGTGCTCGAGCTGGAGTAGTGTGAGGATGGGTGACCTTATGGAAAGTTTGACCACAGAGTGTGATTTGACTTGAGATTAAGAAAATTGACCCAATCTTAAGCCATAATGACCTGAGATTAAGAAAAAAATTGAAAAAAAAATTGAAAAAAAATTTGTAAAAAAAATTTGAAAAAAAATACTAATGGCGCACTTCTATGTAGTGCGCCATTAGTATGCCAAAGCACATGGGTATAGATGGCCCCCTGCGAGGCATACTAATGGCGCACCATGCACTATACTAATGGCGCACCAGTGGTGCGCCATTAGTATACCAGATACTAATGGCGCACCAGAGGTGCGCCATTAGTAAATAATACTAATGGCGTGCTACTAATGGCGCACCAGTAGTGCGCCATTAATGGGCAAAACCGGTGCGCCATTAGTAGCCCTTTTCCTAGTAGTGACAGAGAGAGAGAGAGAGAAAAGAGGGAGGGAAGAGGGAGGGGTGACGCACCTCGGTGTTGGGGACAGTCGGGGTCGGGGGAGGGGCTGGGCCGTGGTGTCGAC
>LR738714.1:358445982-358570387 GCA_902687465.1 Secale cereale | reverse complement strand
GGTGGTGGCGGGGGCGAGGGTGGGGGCGGCGGCGCGGGGGCGAAGGAGGGGCGAGGCGACGAGGAGGCGGTGATGGGGCAGGGCGGAGCTCAGGGCGGCGGGAGCGGCGGGGGTGGGGGGTCGGGGATGGTGGCGGCGCCACGGGTGAGGTGAGGGCTGGGAGAGAGAGAGGGGCTGGAGAGTGAGGTGAGTGGGCCGCCGGCACTTAGTGGGGTGGGGCCAGGGGAAACGGCCGTCAAAACGGCCGGTTTCTTTGTCGTATACTGGCTGACGGCAAAGAAGCTTTGCCATCCGCTAGCGGACGGCAAAAACTAGCCATTAGGTCGTCCTTACAGTCCGCCACCCACCATCTTTGCTGTCTGGTAGCAGACGACAAAGATTCTATGTCGTCAGTGAGCAGGCGGCAAAGAGCAGGCTGACATCAAACACCTTCTTTGTCGTCCGCTCTTTCTTTGCCATCATCTTTTTTTAAGCTGATGGCAAAGAACTTCTTTGACATCAGCTAGCCGACGGCTAAGAACTTGGTGATGGGAAAGATACTGATTCCAGTAGTGTAAAGATAAATCTTGGCACATTTTATATAATACAATGGATTTGTAAAGGGGGTAATTATTTTTGTGAGGAAATTGCATGAAAAATCTTACATTGTTTCCATGAGCACGAACACAAGTGTTCAAGGTCGGCCCTCATTTCTTCAATGCATAACTTTCCAACTGCTTATCTTTTTGAAAAAAATTGGTTCCCACTTTATTTTTAGTTTTCCAAATTCCATAAGGAAACAACATAATAAAATGAATCCGTAAAACTTCAAGGTCATCTCCCACGCAACGCTTTCTTCAAATACATTAAGCTAGGCATAAAGTGCTCAAGTAATTGATCACAGGGATCCCAAGGAATATCAAAGCCAATTTTAAATGACAATGACTCATGATTTAGTAGTGAGCACAAAGTAACATATAACATGTAACAATTAAGTCTAACTCTATTCCTACGAATTGGCTTGTCATCAGAGAACAATTCATGCACACGAAGTAAAGGCCAATGTGTAGTTTATGTAAGCATTATATTTCAATTTTATCACACTAGAAACATAGAGAGGTGGAGATGTGATTCTTCTCTCCTAAAAATTGCAATTAGGAGCAGCAAGCACATGCATATTATATCCATTAAAATTATCATGTGCAATGATAATACGCAGCCCATCAATATAATCCTCAATAAGAGCAAACTTCTTTGATATCATGTAGTTTTACGAATTCAAAATGGTAATAGAACTATCAAGTGTGGGTGCAATACTAACAATTTCATTCCTAACATTAGGAACTACAACAAGTTCATCTCCATAAGGATAACTCATAATGGCATCATAAGCATAGCAAGCATCAAGTTCATCAAAAAGGGACATTTGAAATGAATCCAAGGGATCATAGCATTCAACAATATAGAATTCATCCTCCAATAAGAAGGAAGGGAAATTAAATATTGTATGAGTTAATGAATTACTCCCATTAGAAGGTGGGTACGGGTGATATTTCCGCTCTTCCTCTTTTCGTTCTCCGCTCTCCTCATCACCTTTTTCATCTAGTGAGCTCATAGTATCATCAATTTCTTCTTCCATAGAATTCTGCAAAATATTAGTCTCTTCCAGGAAAGTAGACATTCTCTCAATAAATTCATTAATATGAGAATTGAATTCATATTTTCCTAGGAATATTTAAGTATGGCTACATCATATTTTAACAAGCATCATCACACTTTTCATACTTTTCAAGCAAAGAAGCAATTTCATAAGCAGCCCTAAAAGCAACAAATTATATTATTTGCTCCACATCATAGTAATCATATACACCATTAGAATAAGATGTCAAGATTTCATTATCCTTAAATTCACATTGGAAGGGAAGGTGTGGAACCGCCATCCTAGAGCAACAAGTATAATCATATATTAAGCACATACTCCAAGCATACCAACGTAACATTTTTATTTGATCCCATATGTGTTTCCCATTTCGAGTCAAGCGATAATCCCTAAAGTATTCATGCTTATTCAAAATTGTACCCATTACCAAGTTGAGTGGGGATTTATCAAGATTATCCAAGTAATATTTCAATGTTCCACACATAATCAACATCGAGGGTTTTAGGGGGTTCCCCATCTCCCTGAGTAGCAAGTACAATTTTTTTGATGTTTCGTGGTCCATACCCATAACTAAAGATAGAGAACAACTTAGAATAGAAAATAAAATCTCTTTAGAAATAAAGCAAACAAGCACACGCTATTGCTTCTCGACAACGATGCTAGAAATGTTCTTGATAACCCACAAGTATATGAGTTCAGTTAAAGCCTTTTTGATAAATAAGAGTATCGAACCCAACGAGGAGCTAAAGGTAGAATTTATATTCTCTCAGGTTATATTGACCACCGGTACAACTCTATGCAGACTAAGGTTCACTTTACCTAGAACTAGAAATAAAACTAATTTGTGAGAATAAAATGATAACTTTATAAGATAAGAGATAGTTAGTTGTTTTTTAAATAAAAGTACAATAAAGAAGAGAGTTTGGATAACAATGAGAAAATTATTTTCCCTAGGTAACTAGATAAGATACGATAATGTTACTTATCATACATATGTGGGAGAGGCTTAATCTAACATACTCTACATACTTGGATTATAAGTTCTCATGATTGGAACTCTAGCTAGATTACACAACTATTAAAGATTCATTATGGTAAAACCAAACCATAACATTAAGCGAAAAGTCCTTTAATTCCATATGCAATAAATCATGAACTCGGGTCTAGCTTTTAGTCACTCTCGCAACGCACTTTAAGAAAATCATTAATATATTGCAATACCCTTGATACGTCCCCAATGTATCTATAATTTTTTATTGTTCCATGCTATTATAGTATCAATATTGGTTGTTTCATATGCCATTTTGTATCATTTTTTGGGACAAACGTGTTAACCTAGTGCCAGTGCCAGCTGCTGTTCTTTTGCTTGTTTTTGGCTTTTTAGAAAATGAACATCAAATGGAGTCCAAACATGATGAAACTTTAAGGTGATTTTTTCCGGACCAGAAGGGACCCACGAAGGCTTGGGAAAATAATAGAAGAGCCACGAGGGAGTGACAAGCTCACCAGGCGCCCCCTGAGCTTGTGGGCCACTCGTGGCACCAATTGACCTAATTCCGCCTTTATAAATTCCCAAATATGCCCCGTTTACCAGAGAGCTACCCGAAACACTTTATCCATCATCGCAATCTTCTGTTCTTCCACGATACCATCTGGAGGCCTTTTCCAGTACTCTACAGGAGGGGGAATCGATCATAGAGGGCTTCTACATCATCCTTGCTGCCCTACCGATGATGCGTGAGTAGTTCACCACAGACCTACGGGTCTAGAGCTAGTAGCTAGATGGCTTCTTCCACTACAAAAAAAGAACTTCCATGATAATACATCTTCGTCATAGTAGGTCACGTTTTCTGTCATGCATGTACATCTATGACGATTTTATGACATGATCAAGATAGTCATACATGTGATGTCATAGAAGTGTTGCATGACAATTTTGAAATTATCATCACAGAAGTGTCCACTTCCATGAAAATAAATACCGCGTCATGTAAAGGGTGACTAACACGTGGCATCCACCATAACGGGTCGACGTTAAGCTATCGGGTCCGATTTTGGATCCGATAACCCGTGAACAGCACCGACCAATGGCAATTTTCCACATGTAAATTCTCATTGGCCGAAGAAACCACGTGACATGGCCCAACAGTGGCCTATTCAAAGTAAAAAAGGCTGGCCCAGCCAAAGGCCCATAATATTTTTTTCACACACTAGTGGGCCAGTTCGTTAATAACCTGCCATGTTTTAGGTCCAATTTCGGCCCATATCAGATCTGGACCATTCACATCCTGTCGTGTTTTGGGCTAAATTACGACCCATATGAGATCAGGCCCGTTAACTGGCTACCATGCTTTTGGGCCCATTCTAACCGGTTCCTATTTCAGCCGGTTAAAGGTCCGTTTATTAGTTCGGCCAGATAATCATTTCGGCCTATTAGCGGCCCTTGGTGCATCTGGGTCATTATTGGCCCAGTTTCACTTTAGGCCATTTAACGGCCTGTGTTGCAACTAGGCTATTTCTTGTCTGAAGTGACTTTAGGCCTTTTAACGGCCCGCAGTATTCCTGGATAACTTTCGGCCCAACGTGCCTATCGGCCTGTTAATGGCCCGTGGTACAGTTGGGGTCTAATTATGGCCCGCTTTCAATCTGGCCTACTTACAACCCATCATGTTAATGGCCCGAGATACAGTTGGGCCTACCGCCCGCCTTGTGATTCTGGCCTGCTTAGATCCCATAATTTTATTGGGCCAATCAGGGCTTGAGATAAATTTGGTGTATTAATGCATCGTATGTTATTGGGCCAAACATTGGGCTACAACAGTTTCAGGCTATTTTGGCCAGTGAGACTTTCGGCTCATCTTTAGCCCAATCTAGTTTTTAGCCTGCTAAAAGCCCATGGTATTCTCTGGTCCAACATACCCGAATTTTACTCAGCCTGTTAAAGGCGGAAAAGTACTTTATGTTTAAACCTACTAATGGCCCAAGATGATTATATGCCCACATTTCCGCCTAAATATAGCGAGTTACGGGTCGTCCTGATAGACCGACAACGATGAGTTCCGTTGAAGCTTCTAACCTATATTACATCATACCGACTATGTATAAACCTGTACTATACAACAAGGAAATTACAACATAATACATCCACTGGGCATCAAAGTTCACCACCAGTGATAATAAAGCACGACAAGACCATGGAGTACATACACTAGGCATCAAAGGTCACCACCAATGCATACAAATGTGTTGACAAAAGAATATACAAAACGTACAACACTTCAGAAGGCATTAGGCCTGCCCTAGAGGCGCACCACAAGCAGGGGAACAAGCTGATGAGACCCTAGTTGTCTCAACGGTAGAGGCTCAAACCCTAGCTACGTAGCAAAAAAGCATGCACGGATGTCCTCTGAGGTCTTTTGTACATCATTGACATCAAGTCGGATCTGAGTTGAACCAAGCCTTTTCGCTTTAAGTTGAGACGGAAGAAGTCGAACTGATTAAGGCAGCAACTGCACAGAGGTTGTCTCACAACTGTTGGTGAGTAGCTTCAACTCACTGTCTTCATCAAGACATGACCTTGGGGTCATGTCGCCCTCTTAAAGATCATTTGGCTCACTATCTTCCCTAAAGTCTTGCCTGGGATAAGACATATGACTCTGAAAGAGAAACAAAGAGACAAATAACAAGTTTCACAAATATAGAAGCAATGATAGCCAGGGTGCTGACAATTCCATCCCATTTTATATCGTCAAATAAGAAAATGAATGGATTTGTTCTGCATAAGGAACCTATTTTTACAACTACAATTTGGAACGGGCAGTTTTTGCAAACATGCAATCAGATGTAAACACCATAGTAAACAACAATGGAGGAAACAATGACTATCTCAATCTATACTAGAACAAAGTTTGAAGGTTCAGAAGGATGAACTTACATTACATGTTAACATGGGCTGGACAAAGCCCTTCTCCACATCGATGGAAGGATAATTCAAGAAATTCCCGAAAGAAACTTCTTTATAAGCCTTGACTTTATTCTACATATTGTAAAGAGTAAATGTAGATCTAATAATATTGGAAGGAATAGAGGATAATGAAGCTCGGGTGCAGAGTGATGCTACATATTCAAATAGCTACTAATTAAGTATAGAGTTGCAAGGCAAAAGGTACTCACAAGAGGAATGCAAATCTCAACATGTGCAGTGGCATTGGCTTTATTCAACATTTTGGTAAGAGTAAATGTAGATTTGATAATTTGGAGAACGTGAACGGCAGGGTAGATAAGATGCAGAGTAATGGTAGACAGTCAACTATCTCACAATGCAAGTACAGTAATACTACCACTGTCTGTTATTTCTTGTCACTTAAATGGATGTATATAGCACTACTTAAGTTAAAAATACATCCAATTGAGCAACAATTAATTCGATACGGAGGGAGTACATGACAACAAGTACTTACATGACAATCTAGAACTTCATAACCATTGTGTTAATTCTACATTTATGTAAGAGTAAATATAGATCTTATAATTTCGAGAAAAGGGAGGATAAGGAAGTGAACATTTATAGTGATGCTAAGTGTAAGTATGCTGGTAAAGGGCAAGAGGTACTGACAAGAGGAATGAAGTGCCCAATATTGTTGTGAGATCTTATGATCCTTTGAGAATGGAGATTCTTCTAAAATTAGTTTTCATGCAAGAGAGATGGTAAGGCACATTTATAAATACAGTAGTTCAAATTTTGAATTTATATTTTAGACAGTACCATATGTTGGGCTCGGCACGGTTCTAATAGGGCTTTCGCGAGTAGAGTAGGGGTAAAGTGTGGTACAATTGGACCTGTGTTTTATGTGGCTACTGATCTATCTGATTTATCAAGTATCACTGCATTTTCCAAATACTTAGTTTGTACTCCTTGAGGATCTACACTCACCCTCTTCCTTTTGGACATCTATTACTAAGGAACAACTGAAAGCACAAGTGCTCCCTGGGTGATTTTGGTAATTAATTTCAACATATCTCTTGTTGGACTAATGTTTTCATCTAGTATATTTCAGACAGGTTCAACAAATGGAGTGGCATGGACTAGAGGATGTGGAACCCCTTCAAGATGATAAGTACAAAGGATTGGCTCAAGCTCAAACCTCAGGACTCTACATTTTCTATTTTATTGATCCAAGATCACATTGAGTCCATAGGAAAGCCAATGCTATTAAAAGGGGATGAGGTGTTGCTTAATGGCTTGCTTGCTCAAAGTGCTTAGTGATATGCTCCCAAACCCCCAACCACTTTCTCACATCCACATATGTCCCAAACCAAAAGTCAAACTCGGCCCCACCAAAACTTTCTATCCGCCGCCACCGAGTTCAGTTGACATAGCCACTGCCACAAATCCTAGTCACTTCGGTCTCACCGATAGGGATCTTGGTCTCACCGAGATGGGCTTGCAAACTCTCTGTTGCCGGTTGCAATATTTTCGGTCCCACCGAGATATGAAATCGGTCTCACCGTGTTTGCTTGACCAACTCTCTGTTTTGCTTATTACCCTAATTGGTCCCACCGAGTTTGTGTAATCGGTCAAACCGAGTTGAGGCTTTACCCTAACCCTAGCACATCGGTCCTACCGAGTTGATCATATTAGTCCCACCAAAATGCCCAACGGTCACAATATGAACTACATCGATCTGACCGAGTTTTCTGATTCGGTCCCACCAAGTTTGGTAAATTGTGTGTAACGGTTAGATTTTGTGTGGAGGCTATATATACCCCTCCACCCACTCTTCATTCATGGAGAAAGCCATCAGAACATGCCTACACTTCCAACATACATTTTCTGAGAGTGAACCACCTATACTTGTGTTGAGGTCAAGATATTCCATTCCAACCACATAAATCTTGATCTCTGGCCTTCTCCAAGTTGCTTTCAACACAAATCATCTTTCTACCAAATCCAATCCTATGAAAGAGAGTTGAGTGTTGGGGAGACTATCATTTGAAGCACAAGAGCAAGGAGTTCATCATCAACACACCTTCTCCAAGAAACAAAACTTGGTATCCTTATCCACCGCCGAAGCAGAATACATTGCCGCTGGATCGTGTCGTGCTCAATTACTTTGGATGACCCAATCTCTTAAAGATTATGGGATATATGTGAAACATGTTCCATTGCTATGTGACAATGAAAGTGCTATTAAGATTGCTCACAATCACGTCCAACATTCTTAAACTAAGCGTATTGAAGTTCGTCATCATTTCATTCGAGATCATGTTGCTAAAGGGGACATTAATCTTAAGCATGTTCGAACCGATAAGCAATTGGCGGATATATTCACCAAATCGCTTGATGAGAAAGTCTTTTGCCGATTGAGAGGTGAATTGAACATCATTGATGCTTCAAACTTGGAGTAGGAACTCCATTTGGATACTTGCAAGGCATGTGCCTATGACTAATCCTTGAATTTTTCTCTTATGATGTTGATCATATGTCTTGGATACATTTGTACCCTTGCATGCTATCTAACCGTTGTAGGCACCTGGATGAATCTAAATCCATGGGATTGCAACTCACTCACATCTTGATCAATCTCTACATCACCAAGTCCCTACACCATGGTGGTTGAAGACAAGGAAGCATGAAACCCTTCAACATATCCTTTGAAAAAATCTATATATCATTTGGTATCAAATATCATGATTGTCACTTTTGATGCACAAGTGCTCTTCCTTGCAAGACTAACCCATGTAGGTAGATGAACTCAAATCCAAGTGGTCCTCCCAATTCTTGATGAGCTACATCAACCTTGAGCAACTCACGCAAGTTCAACTACATGATCAAGATCAACACCACCACCCAAGGTATGTTATTGCATCTTAGAGAAGGTTTACCCCAAGACATGGGTCAAAGCAGCTTAACAAGATGAGAATACATCAAATGCTTAAACGAAAAATGGTAACCCCATTTTGAGCTTAAACGATGAGTATGACTTATGATCAAGTGTTCTCACTTGACTCCTTAGTCAACATACTCTAACATAGGTGACTTTGTCATCGCCCAATTCTAGATGAAGTTCTCTAGTGTTTCTCTAAGTTTGTGCATTTGTTCCTTGCATTTTGTTCCTTTTCCTTTAAACTACAACAAAAAAAACTTCATCTAGATTTTCTTTTCTTTGTTTTGTTCTGCATTTTCTATAGCCAATTCATTGCAAACCCTTCAGTTAATTCCTTGCAAATCTTTGTGAGATCTTATTCGCCCAGTGAGCTGAGGTGACCATTGCTCTTTTTCTGTGTTGAACTCGGTCCCACCGGTTTGTCACATTTGGTCCAACCGAACCCGTTCGGTGCAACCGAAGAACACAACCCGGTGTCACCGATTTCACTACAGAAAAGACAATTTGCCACCTGTTCCTGCACTTTTGTTCCAGCTCCACTCAATGATTCTTGTCCTCTACCAGCATCACATTTTATATGTTGCTCTGCTCTCTGACTCAAGGACCAAACCTAATTTGACTCACACTCCAGAAGATCCCTTCTTGGAAATTGATGTCAAAGGGGGAGAGAGAGTTCACATCAAAGCTTAATGAGAGAATGCTTCAAATAGGGGGAGAGAGGAATCACATGCCCCAGATGCTTGGTGTTCAAGAGGAGAGATGTCACATGTCTTTAAGAGGGGAAAGACATGTCTATGTTATGTCTCTGCGATCTGATCTGTTTTTGTTCTGCTCTGATTATGTTTCCCTACTCTCATCCATTATCCAATATAAGATTCAGGGGGAGAAAGACTGGTAGGGAAGGAAGTCTTTGAATTCATTGCATATCTTTTACCTTTAAGAACATGTCTGTATTCAAGAGTACCCAGTACTCACTCTCTACATGTTATCCCAATCTTGGTACTCTTGTGGCTCTTTTGTTGCTCTGTCTAGTAGATGTACCTGTGTTATCTAACATTGTTTACTCAGGTTCATCCCTTCATAAGCCAGCTCAAGATCACAAGGTAAGTATATGCATCAGACTCTTGTGCATGAAGACTTCTTGCTAATGTACATATTGTTTGCAAGAAGGAACCATGAACATGAGGATACACTTCATATATTCATATCACTTGCTCTAATGCATATAGCCAAGATACATGTAACTCATTGTTTGCTCTGTCATGTCTGTGCTTTCACATGCTCTTATATTCCACATTTACATGATTGCATACATGTAGGGGGAGCCTATGCATGTTACATGTCCTTCCAAAGCTTTACTTTTTATTCTTCATATCTTTATCTAAAGCTTTGATGTATGTTGTCATCTATTACCAAAAAGGGGGAGATTGAAAGCACAAGTACCAAAAAGGTAAGTATAGCCACTTCCACAAACCCTAGTCACTTCAGTCTCACCGATAGGGATCTCGGTCTCATCGAGATGGACTTGCAAACTCTCTGTTACCTATTGCAATATTTTCGGTCCCACCGAGATATGAAACCAGTCTCACCGAGTTTGCTTGGCCAACTCTCTATTTTGCTTATTACCCAAATTGGTCCCACCGGGTTTGTGTAATCGGTCAAACCGAGATGAGGCTTTACCCTAACCCTAGCACATCGGTCCTACCGTGTTGATCATATCGGTCCCACCAAAAATCCTAACGGTCACATTATGAACTACATCAATCTGACTGAGTTTTCTGATTCGGTCCCACTAAGTTTGGTAAATTGTGTGTAACGGTTAGATTTTGTGTGGAGGCTATATATACCCCTCCACCTACTCTTCATTCATGGAGAAAGCCATCAGAAAATGCCTACACTTCCAACATACATTTTCTAAGAGAGAACCACCTATAGTTGTGTTGAGGTCAAGATATTCCATTCCAACCACATAAATCTTGATCTCTAGCCTTCTCCATGTTGCTTTCCACTCAAATCATCTTTCCACCAAATCCAATCCCATGAAAGAGAGTTGTGTGTTGGGGAGACTATCATTTGAAGCACAAGAGCAAGGAGTTCATCATCAACACACCGTCTATTACCTTTTGGAGAGTGGTGTCTTCTAGATTGGTTAGGTGTCACTTGGGAGCCGCCATGAAGATGGTGGAGTTGAACCAAGGAGTTTGTACGGGCAAGGAGATCGCCTACTTCGTGAAGATCTACCCTAGTGAGGCAAGTCCTTCGTGGGCGATGTCCATGATGGGATAGACAAGGTTGCTTCTTCGTGGACCCTTCGTGGGTGGAGCCCTCCGTGGACTCGCGCAACCGTTACCCTTCGTGGGTTGAATTCTCCATCAACGTGGATGTACGATAGCACCACCTATCGGAACCACGGATAAAAAATCTCCGTGTCTCCAATTGTGTTTGCACACTCCAATCTTATCCCTTTACATTCTTGCAAAATTGCATGCTTTTCTTTCCGCTGCCCATATACTCTTGTCATGCTTGCTTGATATGTATTGTGAGTGTTTAAACATGTGCTAAAACTCCACCTCAACTTGAAGAAATTAAAAACTGCAACTTTTTTTGCTAAGAGTCTATTCACAGCCCCCTCTAGACACCTCTTCTCGATCCTTTCAACAACATTTGACTAGAAAAACATAGTATGATGACAAATGGAATAGGTAAAGAAAATTTATAGGAATGCATATACTCATATATGTTGCTTAAACTAAGTAGATGGTGGAGTAACAAAGTAGAAGTAATGCAAGAGGTCATATGCAAGATATTGCGACCAATACAACCTTGCCAAGTTAGAGCAAGCACCTTGATGGGTGTATAACATAGGCCATGCTCGACCATGCCAAGTTTGATAGCCAGTGGATTGTTCCGCAATATTCCTCTTGTGCACCCATTATCATATTCATTTTGATCATGTTCAATACCTGAAACACATGAGCACATAAAAATAAGTGAGATTATCTTTGTAATGCATAAGTGATTCTAATCCAATACTGCCACCCTGTAACCCCTATGTGCTATCTCTGCGATTATTCTGAGAGATGCCATGCGTGCTGTAATTTGGTGTGTGCATTAACATAATGTGGCCTACTGCTCAAAATATGAGAGCCCCAGAAGTAATGATCCTTTGCAGATGGCAACTTCAACATATAGTAAGAAAAAACAACCCGACCTGACCTAACATATTCAAAATATACTAAGGAAGAACAACACGACCTGATTTGTTGACCGCAAATGTCTCTTCTACTCTTCCTAACAAGGAACATACCATACTTATTAAAGAAGAAGAGAAGAGGATCATGTTAATAAATAGCAGAAGAGCAACCTGATTGAAGATATTACAAGTCTTTCTATACAATATACGTTGCCAACCCATGATGAACCAGAGCGCATAGAGAAATACTAGTCCTTCTAGTCTCTAAATATGTGGCTCACATGCATTTCGAAACTAAAGTAGGAACATTTAGCTAACGAATTAAACTTGTCTCAGTTTTACTAATATCATAATCGTATCAGATTCGAATTTGTACCCTCTAAAATATGTCTATATACATCCATATGTAGCTCTTATTCGGATATTTAAAAATACATATTTTTACCCAAAAAGGCTTTCACCCCGCTTTATAAATAAAGCAACAATGAATAACACTCAGTACAAATGCATGCCACCACAACACACACACGCACCCAAGGCAGTTTAGGAACGGAGGAAGTAATATACTTATTAAGAAAAATATAAGAGGAACATAATAACAAAGATCAAGCAGATTTTAGATAATACAATGTGTGTTGGCCACCTATGATGAACCAGATCGTATAAAGAAATGCAAATCCCTGTTGTCTCTCAATATGTGGCGCACATGCTTTTCAAAACAAATATAGGAACATTAGCTGACCAATTAAAAGTTCTCTATTTTAGTAATATCAGCATCATATAAGATTCGTATTTCAACAACTAAGCTTTGGAATTATGAGTGGCATGTTGTTTCCCTTGATGGGTTGAGGTCTTGAGGAGCAGTGCTACAAGAAGACAAAGGACCTACGATGATGGTAGTGAATATTAAGGGGGAAATCCATAAGCTTTAGGAGTATAGTGATCGTGCCATGGCGGATCTGAAGGTGCAAACCGGACAAAGGCTACTTTGCAACCAATGTTTGCTTTCAACTAGTCACTATGATTTGGTATGGACAAGAAAAGTACAGTAAACATGTGACGATCTATTTTACGGGTCAGATCAATAACTTAAGAAGATATGAAAGAGTACCACCTCTCTTGCCATGACGTGTAGATCCCTACTAATTGTCGGGGGAAACTGTCCACCACGAACACCTATGGGACCGGAGCCCCTTCGTTTGTGCGGTAAGAGGGCGGAGGGAGCACGAAGAGCAGATCGTAGCGAACACGCGGGCAGTTTACCCAGGTTCGGGCCGCGATGGACGCGTAAAACCCTACTCCTGCTTGGTTAGTATTGAGTTGGAGAGCTCGGGAGCTTGAAGAGCTAGCTACACCGAGCGTAAGAGTGATCTAGGTTCCGAACCCCCTTCACGTTGTGCATGGGCCTCCTTTTATAGTGCAAGGGGTCACCGACAGGTGTCAACGTAGGAGAAAGGGGTAAAAACGGAAAAGAGGTGGTAGTTGTAACAGTGCGGGAATAGTGGAGCTACAGTGCGTGAACAGTGGTCGCTACCTACTTTGACAGTGGGGGACAAGGGCATTTAATGCCCGTCGCCGTCGACCCCAAAAGCTCCCGCCCTTGCGTCTCCGTTTGCCATGGCGATGGCTTCACCACCGTGGAGTGCCACCGTGTCCCCCAGGCTGCACAGCCATCCGCCACGCGTCCCTGGAAAAGCCTTAGGGTGACGCGTGGGCCGATGAGCTGGAGCGCGGGCACACAGCGCAACTCTCCCGGCAAGCACCTTGCCGGGGTCTCGACCTTGCCGGGCCCGGGAGCTTGCCGGGCTCTGAAGCTTGTCGCTTCCCGGGCCCTCGCCGGGACGCATATAGCGCCGAGGCGTGTCTTCTATGATGTAATCTTCTAGTCTTCCTGGCAAGCTCCTCTTGCCAGGGCCTTGCGTGAGTGATGTAACCTTGAGCCTAGAACGGCCTTCCCGGCAAGCTCCGCTTGCCGGGGTCTCGATCTTCTGTCTTGTATACTTTGTTTTTGAATGGTTTGACATGGAGCAGGAAGGTCTCCAGCGAGCACGTGGTAAACCCTGCCGCGGGAAGCTGCAACTGCCCGTGCACAAGTTGGGGTACTGAGGTACCCCTACCTTAGTACACCGACAGGAGCCCCCGGGCCTGGGCCACACACGGTGCCGAGCGCTGTTGGGCCAGGCCCAAAACAGTGCACAGGCACACGTGGCCCACGGCGCGCCGAATCCACTTCCGCATCCGCCGCATCCCCCCGTAACGGCACGCGTCGATTGCGGCGTCGTGGGATGGGACGTGCCCACGTTCTTTTAATGGAAAGAGCGAAACGCCCCCCCACTTCCCCATAAAAGCAGAGGAAGCAGGAGCGGTTCCCCTCCTTACGCTTTCATTGCATCCTCTTCCACCTCCAGAGATCCCCTTTGCGCTCCGCCTCCACACCTCCGCCGTCGCCGTCTGCATCTCCGGCGCCGCCGGGCTCTTCATCCCCCTTCCTCCGCCGCCTCCGCCATGGCTCCGAAGACCGAGAAGGCGAAGGCGGAGAAGGCCAAGAAGGAGAAATCGGAGCAAGCGGCGAGGCTTACCGCGTATCGGAAGCGGAACCTCGTCTTCCCGCCGAGGCTCAGCGCGCGGGAGCTCTGGAACAAGTATTACTTGTTCTGTTCCAAGGGAACCAAGGCGCACCCCCGCACTCGAGCTTATCCGGCCGCCGCCAAGGACAACTACCCCGGCGGGTACTATTTCTTCGCAGCCTTCTTCCACTGCACTCTTTGCCCTCCTTTTTCTGAGTTCTTTTGCGACATCATGCACACCTACGGCCTCCATCTTCTTGACTTCACCCCCAACGCCATCCTCACATTGGCGGTTTTCGCACACATGTGCGAAAACTATATAGGAATACACCCAAACGTAGCGCTGTTTAGGTATTTCTTCACCCCTAGAGCAGAGGCCGGCGCCCCCCTCTCCGGAGGAATATCTTGGGTTTTTCGTCTGAACAAGAAGGAGTCCTACTTGCTGGGGGAGCTCCGCGGCAAGTGGGAGGAATGGCGTGCGGAATGGTGTTGGATCGTCGAGGACCAGCCGCAATCCTTCACCGCGCCGCGCACAACGCCTATCGTGCGCGGCAGGGACTGGAGCGAGCTGGATTCGGACGACAAGAAGCTCGACGTCGCCCTCATTAGAATTCTCCGTCTCCGGGTAGCTAGGCTGTCTGTCGCAGAAGTAGGCACAGACTTCCTCCGCCGCCGCATCGCCCCTCTCCAAGACAGGAAAAGGCCAGCCTGGGAGTACGGCAACTCGGCGGATATCATGAGGCTGCGACCCGGGCTCAACTTTAACTTCACGTCGCTGGAGCTGAAGGGGATGGTCCGGGAGCTGTTTAAGCACGACCCGGCCCACCCGGAATGGTTCAGGGGGCCCCGGGGAGTGGTGCCCCTTTGCAACAGCACGGCCTGTGATCCTCTTCGCGCCATGATGCCCGCGTGTGATTCGCACGGCGTGCACCGCACATGGATTCCGCCCAAGCCATCAGACGTCCTCAGCTTCTTCGACAACCTTGTGGAGGTGGCGAAGAACAAGAACGAGACCCGGGAGCTGACACGGGACACCACCGACCAGGAGATAGCGTACATCGCTTCTCGGGTTGAAGAGGCCGCTGCAGCCGCAGCGGCAGGAGAGTTCGGCTATACGCCCGAGGAGGCAGATGCTGCGGAACCGTCCTGCCAAGCCGAGGAGGCAGAGATCCGCAGGCTACTGAAGCTACCTCCCGACGAGCTCGCCGGGGTCCCATCCTTGAGGCACTCCGGGATCATTGGAATCCAGACGGAGGCCGCGGCGAGAGGCAACGCCGCCGGAGGGAACAGGGGCGCCGCAGGGAGCGGAGGCGCCGGAGGAAAAGAGGCCGCGGCGCAGGGCGCCGGGCCCAGCAAGCCTGCCGGGTAGGAGGAGGAGGACGCCGAGGCTGCCGAGGACTCCGGCGGGTCTACGGAGCTCTACGCCGACGACATCTCCTCGTCGTCGGAGACCTCCCCGCCCCGGGCAAGCCCTAGGCGGTCTCCACTGAAGCGTCTCCGCAAGACGGCGACGGGGGCGAGGGCGCAGGCGCCCCGGCAACAACCAGCTCGCCGGGCAGCGCGGGCTCCCCGGGGGAGTCAAGCTGCGTCGGGGGCGACCGGCGCACCAACCACGGCGGAGGCGGCCCGCGCGCAGGCCACGGCAGAGGCGCCCCGCAAGCAGGCGCCGAGCGGACAGGAGCCTTCACGGGGCGGAGCGGCGGCTCCGCCCGCTCCCCGGGCCCCGGCTACCACAGGGGCTGGGTCTTCGCAGCCCCCAGCCCCAGGGACCGCCAAGCGCCCGAGGGAGTCTTCGCCTCCCGCTCCTCGCGCAGACGCGCCCCAGGTGGAGTTTGACTTCTCCGCCTTGAGCGACGACGACGAGGAGGAACAGGAGTAAGAACTCGATATCCTTCATCCTCTCAAATTTCGTCTTGATTATTGTTGATGCTAATCTTGTTTCTTGCGTTGATTTCAGGACCTTGGCTCAGCGCGTGGCGAAGAAAGCCAAGGTGCCCGTGGTCGAAGTCGCGGACGACTCGCCCGTCGCGGCAACTGGGGACGCGCCGGAGCCAAGCCTGCCGGACCCGAACGCTGCTCCGAGGAGCAGCCCCCAGCGTAAGTCTGGATTCTGTACTTTCGCTCGTCGGGCGCGCTTGGAGATTTTGTCTTGTTCTAATATCTTTATGCTTTTGTCTTGACTTGTGCAGAGGTGGAGCCACATCCGCAGGAGCGTCCGGAGGCCGCCCCCGAGGAGCCGCAGGCCCCGCCGTCCCCGCCAAGGCCGAACTCCCCGGCAAGGGAGAGCGCTCCGCCAAGGGCGGGTACTCCGCCAAGGGCGAGTACCCCGCCAAGGGCGAGCAGCCCGGCGAGGGCGGCCACTCCGCCAAGGCAGAGCTCCCCGGCGAGGGAGCCCGCCGCTGACGACGTCCGCCAAGGTAGGTTCTATAACTTTGTCTCCTTGGAATTGTCTCTTTTTGGATATTTGCTTGAACTTCTTTTGCTTCTTCTTCTTCTTCTAGATCCTCCTCCCCCCGAGCAGATGGAGACGGAAGTCATCATCATCGAGGAGGAGGGCGCGCAGGGCGGCGGCGGCGACGCCCCTGTCGCCGAGGACACGGCTGGAGCCGCCGAGCCGGCTGCGCAGGAGACCGCTCCGGCTGCGGACGCAGCGGCCGGGGAGGGGGACGGCGACCGTACTGCCGGCCCGGAGGCGGCGGGAGCATCAAGTGCTGCACCGGCCGCCGACCCCTCCGCCGGAAAGGAGCAGGCCGGCTACTACCTTGAAGCCCCCAACGGCGTATTTATCCAAGTGCCGTGGGGTTCTTCGTCGCGAGCCCCCGCGGAGGGCGAGGCCTTTGATGGGGAGGTCTTCGCCTCCGCGGGCTTGAAGATCGTCGAGGCGCCCGGCGGGAGCGACGGGCCCGAGGAGGAGAAGCTGCTTCACCAGCTCCTGGCCCTTTACCGGGCCAGGCAGGCGAAGCTTGCTTCTCGAGAGGCCCTTGCCGCCAAGGCCGCCGCGGAGATGGAGAAGCGCGCGGCGGAGCTCAGCGCCGCCAACCAGGCTGCCCTCCGCGAGGTAGCGGAGGAGCGCGAGCGGCTCGCCGGGGAATATCAAGAGTGGCTGCTGGAGAAGGCCGAGGCCGAAGAGCAGCAGCGGCTCGCCGGGGTGGAGCTGTCCCGGCGAGAAGGAGAGCTCGCCCAGCGGAAGGTCAACCTCGACTCCCACGAGGAAGACCTTGCCGCTCGGGAGCAGGCCCTTGGCGGGGAGCTGAAGGAGGCGAGAGCTGCCGCGGCTACCGCGGAGACCGCCAAGGAGGAGCTTGCCGCCAAGGTCGCGCAGCTGGAGGAGTCGCTGAAGGCGAGCGTGGAGAAGGTCGCCGCGCTCATCACGGAGCGCGAGAAGGACGCCCACACCAACTCAGAACTCCAGGTGCGTCTTTCTGAGAAGGGCGACGAGCTGAAGGCCGCCAAGGACTCCATCGAGGATCTGGAGCTGAAGGTCTCCACGCTGAAGGACTCGCTTGACGCCGTCCGGGATCGGGAGACCAAGTTGAAGGAGGAGCTCCGCAAGGAGCGAACCTTGGTGGACAGCGCCAACAAAGCGGCCGAGAACTTCCGCCGTACCATTGAGGTATGGACCGAGGACTTGGTATCTTCTGCATCCAACATCGACCAGGAGCTGCTGGCGCTGAAGCTGGAGCACCTCATCTACTCCCCGGATCCAAACCTCCCTCACAGCGCCAAACTCAGCCTCTTCTTTAGGGGGATCGCGCCGGCCCTTGCAGATCTGCGGAAGAAGATTCCCGCGCAGCTGGCCGAGGAGTCGCGCCGGCTCGGCACGGGAACCTTGCAGCGTGTGCTGACGAAGATTGTATACCGCAATCTCGGCATAAACCTCACCAACGTTCTTCGCAGCTTGCCGGCCGATGCGAACATGGAGGCTCTGAAGGAGCAGGTCGCCCACATCATCGCCAAGGTGAACAAAATCTCCAGGATCGATGGCGACCGCGTAGACTAGGCCTCCTTTATCTTCATCTCTTTTTGTTGCTGCATAGGGTGTTATGAACTCATTAACTATTGCGACAAGTTATGTAAGATATTTATCTCATTTTGATCAATCAGTGCAACGTTATCTTCCTTGTCTTGGTCATTTACTTTGTATGCTTTTCACCCTACGCTCCCGGGGAGCTTGCCGGTAAGGGGCCTTTGCCGCGAGCGCTGAGTGCCTAACTCTGAGCAGCCTGCTGGCCAAGGTCTCACCGGCAAGCAACCTTGCCGCAGCTAGTCGCAACACACTTAGCTTGCTGAGTGAACTCGAAAACGAAGCAAGGGCGCGACACTTGTCGCAGCTCACTTAAGTCGTTGAGCGTACTCGAAAACAAGGCAAGGGTGCGGCTAGCTACGGGTAGGTTCCTCCGCGCACAGGTTTTCCATACAAAGTGTGATTGTTCAAGGAAGACAACTAAAATTAAAAATTTGAACTGCTCAAATCTTAATAACTTAGCTTTCGTATATTGCTTGCTTCTCGGTAAGGCTTCTCTTTCTTGAACAGCACTTGGTTCCTCTTCCATCTCCTTCCCCCCCGGCAAACTTGTGCGCGAGGAACGTTCCTTCTGCTTAAGAGGCAAAGGAAAAGAAGAGGGAAACAAGTATATGGCCTTTCGGCGTGCTCATGCTTACCGAATGTGTATGTTGCACAATATGCCAAATAACACATGCAAATAGCAAAGAAAAGCATGCAAAAGGCAATCAGCGCAAAACACAAAAACTTTACTGATGCACGGGGTCTGCGCCCGGCTTTGTACAAAGGGTTACATGCAACAGCGGCAAAGCTTGTACAAAAGGTGGTTGCCGGAGCGGATCACGGCAACCGCGCCTTATGGGTGAAACTTGCGAAGATGCTCTATGTTCCAGGAGTTGCTCACCGGTAAGCCTTCTTCGGTCTCGAGGCGGACAGCGCCGGGCCTCGTGACTTGTCTCACCCGATAAGGGCCTTCCCACTTTGGCGTCAACTTGTTGGAATTCTTGGCGGACTGAACACGCCGAAGAACAAGGTCGCCTTCCTCGAGACTCCTGGCCTTGACCTTGCGGCTATGGTAGCGACGCAAGGCTTGCTGGTATCGAGCAGCTCGTACAGCAGCCTGGAGACGTCCCTCCTCGAGGAGCAATGCATCATCTTGTCGCAGTTGCTCTTGCTCGAGCTCATCATAAGCGAGCACTCGAGGAGATCCGTATACGAGTTCCGTGGGGAGAACTGCCTCTGCTCCATAGACTAGAGCAAAGGGTGTCTGTCCGGTGGCTCGACTTGGTGTCGTTCTGATTGACCAAAGAGCCGCCGGTAGCTCCTCTATCCAATTTCTTCCGCACTTGCGCAGCCTGTTAAAGGTCCTTGTTTTGAGTCCGCGCAGCACTTCAGCATTAGCCCTCTCCGCTTGACCGTTGCTCCTCGGGTGAGCAACAGAAGCGAAACAGACCTTGGCGCCAAGGTCTTGGACGTATTGCATGAAGGTGCGACTAGTGAATTGAGTACCGTTGTCGGTGATGATCCTGTTAGGGATCCCGAAACGGCAAACAATCGACCTGAAGAACCTGACCACCGACTGTGCTGTCACCTTTCTCACTGGCTCCACTTCTGGCCACTTTGTGAACTTGTCGATTGCAACGTACAAGTACTCAAAGCCCCCGACTGCTCGGGGGAAGGGGCCGAGGATATCGAGCCCCCAGACCGAGAAGGGCCAGGATAAAGGAATTGTTTGGAGAGCTTGAGCTGGTTGATGAATCTGCTTTGCATGGAACTGGCACGCTTCACACTTGGTTACTAGTGCAGTTGCATCTTGGAGGGCTTCTTGCCAAAAGAACCCTTGCCGGAAAGCTTTCCCGGCAAGCGCCCTTGCGCCAATGTGGTGGCCGCATATGCCTCCGTGTATTTCTGCCAACAGCTTCTGTCCATCTTCCCTGGAGATGCACTTCAGTCTGACACCATTGAGCCTTCTTCTGTACAGCTCGTTATCCATGAACTGGTACATACTTGACTGCCTGGTTATCTTCTCTATTTCTTCTGGGTCGTCGGGAAGTTCTCCAATTTGCAGAAAACGGACGATTTGCTGCGCCCATGCCGGAGCTTGGGGCTCAACGGCAAGGACTAAAGGCATGAGGGCCGCTGCGGGGACCTCAGCTTCTACGGCAAGAACCTCTGGCTCTGCCGGAGCTAATGGTCCCCCGGCAAGCTCGCTGGGGCGAGGCTTGTCGGGAACACTTGCTTCAACTGCACAGACCCGAGGATCTGCAGGAGCAAACTGTTCCTCAGCGTTCTGGTTGTTGATCTTGGGGACCTTGGCGGCGGTTTCAGGGAGATCCGCTGGCAAGTAGTCGCCGGAGACCAACTTTCTCTTCTTGGACTGCCCAATTGATGGTGTAACGGATGGTTGAGTTAGCTTGAGCAAGAAGGTCCCTGGTTCCACAGGTAACTTCATCGAAGCACACTTTGAAAGGCCATCTGCAATTTCATTCTGAGCTCTCGGGACGTGCTCCATTTGCAGACCTTCAAAGTGCTCCTCAAGCTTCCTCACTTCATCTACATAAGCTTCCATCAAAGGGCTCTGATAACTCTTGTTGACTTGCCGGACCACCAACTGAGAATCTCCCCGCACAATCAGCTTCCTGATCCCAAGTTCGGCCGCAATCCTGAGGCCGGCAAGCAAGCCTTCATATTCAGCAGTGTTGTTTGTCGCTTGCTCCTTGGGAAAGTGCATTTGGATAACATATTTGAGGTGCTCTCCGGTGGGCGCGATGAGTACCACGCTAGCACCGGCGCCTTGCAGCGAGAAGGCACCGTCAAAATACATTACCCATTCACTTGTTGCTTCTTGTGCGGGTGCACTTGTTTCTTGGGCTTCCTCATCGGGCGTCGGGGTCCATTCAGCTATGAATTCTGCCAAAGCTCGGCTCTGTATGGTTGAAGTACTTTCAAACTTGAGTCCAAAGCTCGACAGCTCCAGTGCCCACTCAACGATCCTGCCTGTTGCTTCCGGGTTGTGCAATATCCTCTTCAGCGGAAAGCGAGTGACCACTGTTATCTCATGTGCTTGGAAGTAATGTCGCAGCTTTCTCGAGGCCATGAGGAGGCCGAAAAGCAACTTTTGCACACCAGAGTATCTTGATCTAGCCCCCTGGAGAAGGGAACTTACAAAATACACTGGGCGCTGCACCATCTTCTTCCGCACTTCATCCTGTTCCTGCGCAGAGTTGTCCTGGTCGGGGCCAGAGCTTGTCGGAGCAGCCCCCTGCTTGTCGCTGAACTCGCTTGCCGGTGGTGTAGTCTCCTCGTCGGACTCCCTCTCCGCTACTAACGCAGCACTAACCACCTGGTTGGTTGCCGCTAGGTACAGCAGCAACTTTTCCTGTGGTCTAGGTGCGACAAGTATTGGAGTGGAGGACAGGTACCGTTTCAAATCTTGCAGCGCTGCCTCCGCTTCCGGAGTCCACTTCATGGGACCTTCCTTCTTCAAGATTTTGAAGAAAGGTAGGGCGCGTTCTGCAGACTTCGAAATGAACCTACTGAGGGCAGCCACACAACCTGCAAGCCTTCTGACATCCTTGACGCGCTTCGGGGCTTCTATCTGCTCGATGGCTTTTATCTTGTCGGGGTTGGCTTCAATCCCCCTCTGTGACACAAAGAACCCGAGAAGCTTGCCGGAGGGGACTCCAAAGACGCACTTCTCGGGGTTCAACTTGAGCTGTATCCTGCGCAGGTTCTGAAATGTCTCTTCCAAATCTTGGATCAGGGTTTCCTTGCTCTTGCTCTTCACCACGATGTCATCCATGTAAGCCTCTACATTTCTGTGGATCTGTGGCTCGAAAGCAGTGTGCACTACCCTTGCGAATGTTGACCCCGCATTCTTCAGTCCAAATGGCATGCGTATGAAGCAATAAGTGCCACATGGAGTGATAAATGCAGTCTTCTCTTCATCCTCTTTGGCCATAAAGATCTGATGGTAGCCTGAATATGCATCAAGAAAACAGAGTAGCTCACATCCGGCAGTGGAGTCAACGATCTGGTCAATGCGCGGCAAAGGGAATGGATCCTTGGGACATGCTTTGTTCACATCGGTGAAGTCTATACATAGTCTCCACTTCCCGTTGGCCTTGCGCACGACAACTGGGTTTGCTAACCACGTCGGATGGATCACACCTCTAACTAGGCCTGCTGCCTCTAGCTTCTTGATCTCTTCGTTAATGAATTCTTGGCGCTCCACGGCTTGCTTCCTCACTTTCTGCTTGATGGGCCGCGCATGAGGACAAACAGCAAGCTTGTGCTCAATTACCTTCCTGGGAACGCCGGGGATGTCAGATGGTTGCCAGGCAAACACATCGACATTCGCCCACAGGAAGGCAACGAGCGCGCTTTCCTATTTACTGTCAAGCGTGGCACTGATGGTGAAGGTACCACCAGTGCCGTCCTCCTTGGCGGACACCTTCTTGGTTGCCGGAGGAGCGGCCATCCCTTTCTTACACTTGCCGGTGGAGCTCGATGGGACGTCCTCGACGGCAGCGCAGCACTCCGAAGAGGTGCGGTTGCCGGAGTGGGCCCCAGAGCACTTGCCGGACTAGGTCTTCGTCTTCTTCCCCCCGGGAGCTTCAGCGGCAAGTGTGTCCTTCTCTGCCGCAGCTGCCGCATCCCGGTAGATCTTGTCGACGCAGACAAGCGCATCCTTCTTGTCGCCATGGACAGTGATGACGCTTATCGGCCCCGGCATCTTGAGTACGTTGTAAGCATAATGGGAAGCTGCCATGAACTTGGCGAGGGCAGGACGGCCGAGTATTCCATTGTATGGCAATGGAATATCGGCGACGTCGAAAGTGATGCGCTCAGTTCTGAAATTGAGCTCCCCGCCAAAGGTCACCGGCAGAGTGATCTTCCCCTTGGGCTTGCTCCTTCCCGGGTTGATTCCTTGGAAAGAACCGGTCTCTTCGAGCTCGCCATCTGGAATTTGGAGTTTCTTGATCACAGCAGAGGAGATCAAGTTCAGCCCGGCCCCGCCGTCAACCAACATTTTGGTGACCTTGAGGTTGCGGATGGTGGGAGAGACCAGCATCGGCAAGCACCCGACCGCAGTGGTGCGGTCAGGGTGATCCTCAAGATCAAAAATGATGGGCGTGCTGGACCATTTGAGGAGCCTGCGCGACTCCACGGGCGGCTCTACTGCATTCACCTCACGCACCCACTGCTTTAGCTGGCGGTGGGAGGTGTGCAGAGAGGCGCCACCGTCGACGCACAGGACCTCCGTGGCCTTCTGGAACTCCTGCTCGCTGTTATCCTCATCCTCCATGTCTTCGTCGTCGTCCTCTTCGTCCTTGTCGCGGCCCCGGGGAGGTCGGTCACCTTGCCGCTGCTTGGCCTTGCCGCGGCGTCCTCCCCGGCCATTGAACGGCCGCTTCTTGCTTGGTTCTCCCCCGCCACCTTGGGCCTTCTCCTTGTCGCGCCTCTCGTACTCAGCTTTCTGCTGCTCGACGAGGTACTCGACGCGCTTGCAGTTGGAGAGGTCGTGACCCTTGGTGCGGTGGATCTTGCAATATTGCTTGTCGGAGCCGTCCTGCTTGTCGGCTGCCGCTACAGGGGCAGGCTCCTTGCCGGAGCCGCAAGCCTGTCTTTGCTTGGCGGGAGCCTCCTTGCCGGACTTCTCGACGGCAAGCACCTCCTTCTTGTTCTTCCTTCTGTTGTTCCGCTGCCGGCCCTTCTTTGCCGGGGCGGCGTCGTCGCTGTCGCTTCCTCCTGCGCCAGCATCCTCCCCGGGGAGTCTCCTCCCCTCTTCTGCGCGTGCGCACTTATCAGCCAGAGCATAGAGCTCGCTGACATCCCGAATCTTGGTCATCGCCATTTCTTCACGCATGCGGCGGTTACGCACGTTCTGGTGGAATGCGCTGATAACCGCGGCAGGGTGGACATCAGGGATGTTGTGCTGTACACGGCTGAAGCGTTGGATGTACTTGCGCAGGGATTCTCCTTCCTTCTGGGCCAGAATGTGGAGATCGCTCTCCTGGCCGTGGGGTTTGTGGCCGCCGGTGAAGGCGCCAACAAACTGATGGCAAAGGTCTGCCCAAGAAGAAATGGATCCTTCCGGCAAGTGCATAAGCCAGGAACGAACGTTCGGCTTAAGCACGAGCGGGAAGTAGTTCGCCAAAATCTTCTCGTCGCGCCCCCCGGCAGCCTGCACCGCGATGGTGTAGACGCTGAGGAATTCCGAGGGGTGCGTCTTGCCGTCGTACTTCTCCGGTACGTCGGGCTTGAAATTCTTCATGCTGGGCCACTGGACGCGGCGCAGCTCGCGGGTGAACGCAGGGCAGCCTGCCGCGTACGGCAAGTCGCCTGGTTCACCGGGCGCGCGCGCGTCGACAGCGTTCCCAGCCCTCTGGTCTGATTGTCGCCGGGCTTCTCGGCGGCGCTCGATCGTTGTCCGAGCGTCTTCTTGTCGCCGGTCGTCAAGGACCTGGCGCTGGTCCCGACGAGCCCGCGGATCCGACGACGCCGTGGAGCCGTCGTCGGCGTTGTTCCGGCGGGGCGGCGTCTTCTGCTTCTGTGGCGGGGAGTGCACGGTTGTCGCACCCCTGGCGGTCTTGTCGCCGTCGGCCTTCGTCTTCTCAGCTTGCCGCGGTCGCGAGGTCGCCGGCTGCTGTGGAGAGTCGTTGTTGGCGAAGGCGATCAGGCTCTGGATGGTGGCCCTCCAGTCTTCGGCCTTGTCTGCCGCTGGAGGGAAATCGAGGAGCAGTTGCGCCCTTGCGAGCGCTTCTGCTGGAGTGGAGGGGAACGGGGGCGAGCGGTGCGAGGAGCGGGATATGCTCGGACTCCTAACAGCGTTAGAAGGAGCAGGGTCCCGCCCCGGCGCCTTCGCTTTGCTTGTGCCCGGACGGTGGTCCGGGGCGTCCCGCGAGCCTCCGGTTTGTCCTTGCCCCAGCAAGCGGATACCACCTCCTGTGGTATGGCGCTGCTGGGTTGTCGTGTGTTGAGATGGACGGGGCGCGTCCACGGAGACCGAGGCTCGGTCGTCCGTCCTGTCCTTGGATTTGGTGGCGCCGCGAGTGTCCTCGCCGGCGACCACCCTTCCGACGGCGCCTCCCCCGCCCACCGTTGGCTCTGGTGGCGGCGGATGAGACGCAGACGGGCCTCCGACCTCCGAAGCCTTCTTCTTCGGGGCCATGGTGCTGTTGCTGATGAAGTTGCTGATGAAACTGGAGAGGTTGATGAAGAATGCGCCCGCGTGAACGCCGGATCAGATTCGCACAACCTCGACGCCCCCTACCTGGCGCGCCAAAGATGTCGGGGGAAACTGTCCACCACGAACACCTATGGGACCGGAGCCCCTTCGTTTGTGCGGTAAGAGGGCGGAGGGAGCACGAAGAGCAGATCGTAGCGAACACGCGGGCAGTTTACCCAGGTTCGGGCCGCGATGGACGCGTAAAACCCTACTCCTGCTTGGTCAGTATTGAGTTGGAGAGCTCGAGAGCTTGAAGAGCTAGCTACACCGAGCGTAAGAGTGATCTAGGTTCCGAACCCCCTTCACGTTGTGCATGGGCCTCCTTTTATAGTGCAAGGGGTCACCGACAGGTGTCAACGTAGGAGAAAGGGGTAAAAACGGAAAAGAGGTGGTAGTTGTAACAGTGCGGGAATAGTGGAGCTACAGTGCGTGAACAGTGGTCGCTACCTACTTTGACAGTGGGGGACAAGGGCATTTAATGCCCATCGCCGTCGACCCCAAAAGCTCCCGCCCTTGCGTCTCCGTTTGCCACGGCGATGGCTTCACCACCGTGGAGTGCCACCGTGTCCCCCAGGCTGCACAGCCATCCGCCACGCGTCCCTGGAAAAGCCTTAGGGCGACGCGTGGGCCGATGAGCTGGAGCGCGGGCACACAGCGCAACTCTCCCGGCAAGCACCTTGCCGGGGTCTTGACCTTGCCGGGCCCGGGAGCTTGCCGGGATCTGAAGCTTGTCGCTTCCCGGGCCCTCGCCGGGACGCATATAGCGACGAGGCATGTCTTCTATGATGTAATCTTCTAGTCTTCCTGGCAAGCTCCTCTTGCCAGGGCCTTGCGTGAGTGAGGTAACCTTGAGCCTAGAACGACCTTCCCGGCAAGCTCCGCTTGCCGGGGTCTCGATCTTCTGTCTTGTATACTTTGTTTTTGAATGGTTTGACATGGAGCAGGAAGGTCTCCAGCGAGCACGTGGTAAACCCTGCCGCGGGAAGCTGCAACTGCCCGTGCACAAGTTGGTGTACTGAGGTACCCCTACCTTAGTACACCGACACTAATACATTGAGGGTGCTGTGGGCGCAATTGCTATCTAGAGAGGGTAGACGGCGACATCAGGGGATAAGTCTTGTTGCCGTGGACGACACTGTCATAGGAGCGGCAATGGAAAGGTGGACGACGGCGTCGATGAACCGAGAGGACGCTATGAAAGGATCCTGGTACGACGTCGTGGATGAGAGACATCCATCTCTTAAAGTGGACGACGAGGTAGGGTTAGCAGCTCCAGCAAGGTGGGAGATGGGGTGTCCGATGGTGGAGGCTGGACGGTGTGGGGATGTTGTTGTGGCGCCAATGTTATATGAATGGGGAAATGGAGGGGGAGGGGGATCTGAAACATTGGCACGCGCTTGTCTAAAATGTGGGAAAGTTATGAACTTAGCCCCCATTTAAAATTTCAAACATCTCGTCGGTTGGGGATAGGACGGTAATCTCGCATCTCACCAATATTTGTCGAGAGCGATTTCGGGAGAGTAGTGTTTTGCCGCCCATGGTTGGTGCCCACGGTAGATAAACGAGGCTCACAAGTAGGGCAGTTGTCTCACGTCTCAGTGAAGTTTCACACCTGCTCCTATTTAAAATATTTGCCTATAAGATTTCAGCGGAGGAGAGTTTGTTTTGCCACCCATCGTGTATGAATGGGGAAATGGATGGAGTGATAGAGATCTTTCATACGAGCTTCATTCAAATGTGTTTTGCCGCACACATTTGGCGCCCACCATGTCTGAATGCGCTCAAAGGCGGTCGTGTCACATTTGATTGAAATTACTAACCTAACCCTATCGAAAGCAGTGGAAATCGGTCGATTAGGATGTAAAGTGTCAAGGGTAGAACGTAATTTCCATCTCGCAAACACTGGGTTCGGGCAGCCGATAAAAGAGATTGGGTGTTTTCCCGCTTCCTTCACAAATTGGGAGAATTAGCATTCATGTTTACCCTGGGACCGAGCAACTAAATTCAAATCCAATTTGTATTCTATTACGAATATCCATACATCATTACATTTTGTTATTTATTTCTTCAAAACCACAACAAATATTTATTCCACCTTTATATATGAATATGATTTGGAAATGACATGATCTTCGCATTCAGTAGGTTGGATACACTTTGAGTCAAATAGTTATTTCATCCAATACAATCTGCTCACACAAAAAACAGTTCACCTTATGTCCACTCATACAAGTACTGAGGATTATCTCACCTAAAAAAATCAGATCATTACAACACATGGACAACAAATATGGGGTCTTACAACGTAATGCATTCAGAGACATGACACAACATGTAAGTTTACTAACCTAATGACAGTTTCAACTGGTATCTAAAGAAGAACTGGGATTACCCTGGGCTTCACATAGAAGAAGCAGCAGGACCTCCTTCGTCTTCAAATGCAACATTCTTACTTCCTCCAATTCTTGGTTTGCTTGGAAAATGTGTGCAGCTAATTACATAATTTCTAGCCTCAAGATCAAGATTACCTCATTCATGGCAGCCACACCATCTCTTTCTGCCTCTAGTAGAGCCTCAAGAACTATAATATATATGCTCAAACTGCTCTCCAACGGTGTTGCCTTTGAACTGCTAGCATCTAGTAACATGGATGGTGCACTTCTTCCACAAATAGATTCTAGGGTTGTACACTTAGGGTCCTAGTGTGCACGACATCCTAAAAGGTTTCCGCTGGACATAAGTAAGAGATAGTTATCACATGATCCAAGTGATACATCCATTTTGCATCATGTTTTTCCAACTGTTATTTACAATGTTTTTATGCATAATAATGCCTTTTGGAGTAATTCTAATGCCTTTTCTCTCATAATATGCAAGGTTTACATCAAGAGCGAGAATACCAGCAGCTGGAATTCTGGACCTAAAAAGCATCGTCAGACTACCTATTCTACACAACTACAAATGAGCTGAAACTTCACGTGGATTTTTATGGAAATTTAAGAATTATTGGAGCAAATAAGTACCAAAGGGGGCCCACCATGTGGGCACAACCCACCAGGGCGCGCCTGGGGCACCCAGGTGGGTTGTGCCCTGCTCGGCCCACCTCTGGTGCACATCTTCTAGTATATAAGTCATTTTGACCTAAATTAGATAAGGAGAGGACTTTCGGGACGGAGCGCCGCCGTCTCGAGGCGGAACTTGGGCAGGAGCACTTTTTCCCTCCGGCGGAGCGATTCTGCCGAGGGAACTTCCCTCTCAGAGGGGAAAATCATCGTCATCATCATCACCAACAGCCCTCTCATCTTTGGGAGGCCATCTTCATCAACATCTTCAACATCACCATCTCCTCTCAAATCCAAGTTGTAACATCCAAAAATTCTAAATTTTGGAATGCTAAATTAAATATATAGTTTTGATTGCTTGTGTGATGTGCTATGCGAAATTGAGTGAAAATTTGAATCTTTTGAAAGTTAAATAAGAGGGAATGAAATGACTTTCCTAAACTTTCACTTTGCATTTATGATCTCCATGAATTCAAATTCATTTCAACAAAAAAAACCCTAGAGTGAAGATGATATGACTTCTTCCACTTAAATAAATGAAAAGGGTTTTCAAAAGATTTGAATTTTATTTTGAAATATTTCAAATTCAGAAACTGTATGCAACTCAATAATTTTCATGAGAGAAGATAAAATGATTTCTTCAAATTATAGAAATATGAGTTGGAAGTTCTGTTGAAGTATTTTTTAAACTCATTTACAAATTTGGAGTTATTGGGTTTTACTCAAATTATTTTTCTCCAAAAATAAAATATTAGGAAAACAGGGTAAAATGATTCCCTACAGTAGAAAATTGGAATGAAATAAATTTGATATCATTTTGGCATTTTTAAAATGATTTTTATTGGGTTTTATTGCAATAGTAGCACTCTTTGATTTATTTAATTTTTTGTGGATTTTATTTGACTCTAGAAAAATGTTCATGTTGTAGGAAAACTTTTTCTGAAAATGTTGATATATTATATGCCTATAGTATATTTCTATTTTATTTGATTTATTTTATTGTTACTATGTGTGAAAATTTTGTTTAAAAAAACTCTTCTGGACCGACCGGACCGGGCCGGCCCAGCAAGCCAGGCCGCGGCCCAGCCGACCCAACGCGCCGCCTCGCTCGTCCCCGAGCTCGGGACAAAGTCCCGAGCCAACACGCGCCGCCGTGTCGCGGCTGGACACCGTCGTCGCCTCGCCTTGCCTCCTCCCCCAACAAAGTCGTCGCCCCGCGCCCTCATAAATACCGTTCTCCCGGCCCCCGACTTTGTCCTCCTCTCCACGCCACCGCCGCCGCTGCACGCATCCCGCCGCCGCCGCCTGAACACCACCGCCGCACTTGCTCGCCACCGCCGGCATCGCTGCCGTCCCCACGTGCCGTTCGCGCCGCTCACCCCTCGCCCCGCGACGCCCACCTCGCCCCGCCGCCAGACACGCCAGAGCCGCCGCCGGCCGAAACAGCTCCGCCAGCCCGATCCGCGCCCGATCCACCATCGACCCGCCTGAACCGATGCAAACCGTCGGTTCGCCGATTTTATGTATTTATTTCTGTTTAAGTTTTCTTTCGATTATTTATTAAAAAAAGGTTTTGATTTTTTAGATTAGATCTATTTAGAGAACGTTCGCTGGTTAGGGTTAGAAAACGAGCGTTCGTTAGATAAGTTTTTCTTTTTCTGTTTTATTTTTTGGCCAGGGACCTAGATGCAATTAGTTTATTTACAGTTTAGTCCCTGATCTTTAAACCCTCGTTACTTTTTTCTCGTTTATCGAACTTAGATGAAACCAACGCCCACTTCTTCGTTATGATCCCCTCTATCCAGAAAAACGGCGTATACATATTTTTGAAAGTTTTAAATTTTGAATTCAAAAAAATTTGAATTTAAACTTCTTTTTGGCATTTCTTGAGTTTCATAACTCCGCTTTAGTCGATTCTTTTTGCAAATCAAAATTTCTGATAAGGCCAAATTTGATCTAAAATTTCTGATAAGGCCAAATTCACTTAATTTCGTAACCCTGTTTGACCTAAAATTTCTGATAAGGCCAAATTCACTTAATTTTGCTACTGTTAGATATTTGTTTCTGTTGCAAGATTTATTCGCTTGGTTTTAAAGTTTTCCGAAGTGTTTCTTCGTTCTTTCTGATCTTCTGAGTGATTTCTAATGTGTGGTTACTATTTTTGCTTACGATAGATTGATCGGAGTGTGATGAGTAGATCTATCACGAGTTATGAGTGCGAAGAATCTACATCAACAGTACAAGGCAAGTTCATACTTTGATCATAGTCTTCAATCCCAGTTTTACTTGCATTAGTTATATCCTCAAACACTTGCATGAGTAGGGCTTGATCACATGTGGTATTGCTTAGTACTTCATGACGTAGGAACCTAATGACTTGAGACCAACCCAAGGGAATATACGCTCGTGACTTATCACTTAGCCATGCTTGTAGATGTAGATTGGTATGTGGGATTTCATGAAAGTTGTGTGAGAGATATTTAACTAAGGGAAACTTAAGGTGGAAACTTTAATATACATCTGGGTGGATTGGTTGGGGCACCTTGGAGCACCCAGTGGTTTGCCCGGGCACCTAGAGAGACCAGTGTTTGCCCTAGGGGATCCCGGAGGACCCGTGTGATCACCCTATGGAAAGCCCCATGCTCAAAGGGATCATATGCTATTTTCATATAAACTTCCATGTGCAGCCACAAGCCATTATGGGCTCTAGCATAGTTGAGTATGTTGTGTGAGCTCTTTCAGTGGTGGACTAGCAGATGTAGGGGGAATGTAGGTGTACTTGTCCATCCTGGGTAAAGAGAGAATGCTTCTGAAAGACTGTGTCTCGGTCATCCGTTTCTCAAACACCATGCAGCATGAGAAATCAAACGGGGGAGATCGAGTCTTGTGGGGAAAAGTGCACAAACCTCTACAGAGTGTACAAACTATTCCTGAGTAACCGTGTCTACGGTTATGGACATGGTTGAGTATCTAGAAGTGGATTGTTTTGTTGATCTCATCACTTGATCTAATAAAATTGTTGGGTTATTAATTTTGGTAACTTGGGATTTTGAGATGGAGGAACCATTCTCAAAATTGCTTAATACAACTGAGTAATTAAATAAAATTTATTCCTTTGTTGTAGGGAAAAACTAGCTTTATGCAAAATAAACCTTACAGCCTCCACCAGCCAAATATGCATGTAATGATAGATATTGTTCATCATTATTCAATGGTGTGAATTTGCCAGTACATTCAATGTACTGACCTACATGGCTGCAATGTCTCATGTTGCAAGAGGAGTAAGTGATATGTTAGTGTTGCCTTGTCTACACTCAACTTTGCCGTTGGTGTTGTTGGGACTCGACAACCCTGTTGTTACTTCCGCTATGTTGATCGAGGTGATAGTATTTACGTTACTTTATACATGTGATTTACCTCTGCTATAAATCCTCAACTATTGTGTGTGTCAGCATACCGATCCAAGGATGAAACTTAAGCATAGAGATTTCGACCCATTCGGGACGGGTCGCTACAAGATGGTATTAGAGCACATGTTGAAGCATATTCACCTTTAAGGAGATGCAGTCTACAAGGGTTATCCCTTCCCGGAGTGTGGATTTGAACCTTGGTACGTGGAGGTACACCTCCACCGTGTGAAAGGAGTTTTCCCAAAAACGATGGGTCAATACTTTTTCATCTCTCGAGTGCCACGAACAACATTCTTTGACTATGTTCGTGAAGCTGCTATGGAGGCCATACATCAGATTGGAGTAGTGAAGCACCTTTGAAATTTGAGTGTTGAATAGTGGTTCGGGATGTAATAAAAGATTTGATATGAGGAGAATATGAATTATGGATGAACCAGCGCATTTTTTAGGCGATACTTTTCTATGTGAACACTGGATCAAGGGAAAGGAAAATGTTGCTCCAAAGAGTGGAGTTTGCACAAAATAAGTTGGAGTTATTCTGAGATGATGCTTACCCCAAGGGTATGAAGTAAATAAGTACAATTGGATTTAAAGAGGGTGTAATGCTGGAGTGTGGAGCAATAGTGACTTCAAGGACGAGTTAAGATATACAAGTTCTGAAGTGGACCCATAAGACGAGGGCCTAAGGAGGCTACATAATCATAAGGAGACCACGGGACTTGTCGGAAGTAATATGTTTCTGCTATAGTGAAGCAGGGCACTTTGCAAGAGATTGTTCCAATGAGAAGGAGACTTGTGTTAAATAGTTGAGTTGAGGCATGTAATGGAAATGCAGTAGATCGTAGTAAGGTGAAAATCAATACAGTTAGCATCATGGTATTAATTTTGGATTTTATGAGTTATTACTACATAAGTGATGAGTGAAGACATGATGCATGGAATAATATTTTGAAGAGAACTAGTGTTTTCATTTTAAGGGTGGTAGTACCCAACACCGATACCCGAATACAAGAGCTTGTTACGCTAGACTTTGGAATGGACCACCCTACGATGAGTCTGAGTAATTACATCTTAGTTTGTTCCAACAGAAGGAAGGGATACATCACAGTTCGATATATTTATGAATGCTAAGGAAGCTGATGTTGGAATAATAATAAGTTGCAACCTGATGATGAGACCAATGTGTTACAAGTGATGAGATGGACATAACCCATAGCCCCCAGGACCTGTCAAGAAGCAAGCACACTCTTGCTAAAGGAAAACCCCTGTTAGAAGTTACAACTTCAACAACGGACGATCATATAGGAATTTACGCAAAATCCGAGGGTTGTGAAGAAACGATAGATGGTTGTTTGGCTTAGCGAATCAATGGTTTTATCCGAACTTAGTTCACCGACAAGAGAAATTCTGCAATGCTTGTGAGGATGACCGAGTGTTAGAATGCGAGATTCTCTAACCCATATACAAGGTAATGATTTTGGGTGCAGAATGGATTGATCACCATACCGACTTACTCTTATTATTCGCCTATGTTATACGGGATGATAAATCTGAGTGACTTACATTTAGTAGAGAGACGACGATGTCAAAACCTTGTTTAACCCTTAGAATGGTATGATAAATTTTTCCCTGTACAAGGCAGTTGTTGCCAACCGTAGGTCATACGGTGAGAATTAGCCCAGACCCATTTACTGCAGGGACCCAGTTAAACTATTTGATGACCACCATGAGAGATCGACCTTTGATCAGTATTTGCACCAGCCCTGTCCGCTAAGAAGAACCAGTCACGAAACAACCTTACCAAGAAGAAAGGACACAATTATTGAGGAAAAAGGTTATGCCACTACCGAAAGAGCCCAGAGAAGGAACTACCCTGAAGATCTGAGAAGACTGACACCGTCAACCCATAGAATAGAGTACCTGATTTTGATGGAACCATATCCATACTTCTAAGTGAGGTATCACACTAGACCATATCGATCAATGGATTTGTTAGGAGACCCCGAACCCCAACCTATTTCTTGCTAGCCTTTTCAAATCTGGAGGACGAGATTCATTTTAAGTGTGGTAGGTTTGTAACATCCCAAAATTCTAAATTTTGGAATGTTAAATTAAATAGATAGTTTTGATTGCTTGCGTGATGTGCTGTGTGAAATTGAGTGGAAATTTGAAACTTTTGAAAGTTAAATGAGAGGGAAAGAAATGACTTTCCCAAACTTTCACTTTGCATTTATGATCTCCATGAATTCAAATTCATTTCAACACAAAAAAAACCTAGAGTGAAGATGATATGACTTCTTCCATTTAAATAAATGAAAAGGGTTTTGAAAAGATTTGAATTATATTTTGAAATATTTCAAATTCAGAAACTTTATGCAACTCAATGAATTTCATGAGAGAGGATAAAATCACTTCTTCAAATTATAGAAATATGAGTTGGAAGTTCTTTTGAAGTATTTTTGAAACTAATTTTCAAATTTGGAGTTATTGGGTTTTATTCAAATTATTTTTATCCAAAAATAAAATATAAGAAAATAGGGTAAAATGATTCCCTACAGTAGAAAGTTGGAGAGAAATAAATTTGATATCATTTTAGCATTTTAAAATGATTTTTATTGCGTTTTATTGAAACAGTAGCACTATTTGATTTATTTAATTTTTTATGGATTTTATTTAACCCTAGAAAAATGTTCATGTTGTAGGAAATATTTTTCCGAAAATTTTGATATATTATACGCCTATAGTATATTTCTATTTTATTTGATGTATTTTAGTTTTACTGTCTATGAAAAAATTGTTTTAGAAAAAAACTCTTCTGTACCGACTGGACCAGGCCGGCCCAGCTAGCCAGGCCGCGGCCCAGCTGGCGCAACGCGCTGCCTCAGTCGTCCCCGAGCTCGCGAGAGAGTCCCGGGCCAACACGCACCACCGCCGTGTCGCGGCCGGACACCGCTGCCGCCTTGCCTTGCCTCCTCCCCCAACAAAGCCTTCGCCCCGCCCCCTCATAAATACCGCCGCCGCGGCCCCTGTCTCTGTCCTCCTCCTCTTCACGCCACCGCCGCCGCCGCACGTATCCCGTTGCCGGTGCCTGAACGCCGCCGCCGCCCCGTGCTACTCAACGCCGCCATCGCTGCTAGCCCTGCGCGCCGTTCGCGCCGCTCACCCCTCGCCCCGCGACGGCCGCCTTGCCTCGCTGCCGGACTCGCCGGAGTCGCCGCCGGCTGAAACCGCTCCGCCAGCCCGATCCGCGCCCGATCCACCATCGACCCGCCTGAACCGGTAAAAACCACCGGTTCGCCGGTTTCATTTATTTATTTCTATTTAAGTTTTCTTTCGGTTTATTGATAAAAAATGATTTTGTTTTTCCGATTACATCTATTTAGAGAACATTCGCTGGTTAGGGTTAAAACAAGCGTTCGTTAGATAACTTTTTCTTTTTCTGTTTTATTTTTCGGCCAGGGACCTAGATGCAATTAGTTTATTTACAGTTTAGTCCCTAATCTTTAAACCCACATTACATTTTGCTCGTTTATCAGAATTAGATGAAACCAACACCCACTTCTTCGTTATGATCCCCTCTATCCAGAAAAACAACTTATACACATTTTTTGAAAGTTTTAAAAAATTTATTCAAACATATTTGAATTTAAACTTCTTTTTGGCATATCTTGAGTTTCGTAACTCAGTTTTAGTCGATTCTTTTTGCAAATCAAAGCTCTTGACCTAAAATTTATGATAAGGCCAAATTCACTTAATATTGCTATTGTTAGAAATTGGTTTCTGTTGCAAGAGTTATTTGCTTGGTTTTAAAGTCTTCCGAAGTGTTTCTTCGTTCTTTCCAAACTTCTGAGTGATTTCTTATGTGTGGTTACTATTATTTGCTTACGATAGATTGATCGGAGTGTGACGAGTAGATCTATCACGAGTTATGAGTGCGAAGAATCTACATCAACAGTACAAGGCAAGTTCATACTTTGATCATATTCTTCAATACCCAGTGTTACTTGCCTTAGTTATATCCTCAAACACTTGCATGAGTATTTCTTAGTAGTTCATGAGGTAGGAACCCAATGACTTGAGACCAACCCAAGGGAATATACGGTTGTTACTTATCGCTTAGCCATGCTTGTAGACGTGGATTGGTATGTGAGATTTCATGAAAGTTGTGAGAGAGATATTTAACTTAGGGAAACTTAAGGTGGAAACTTTAATACCCATCTGGGTGGATTGGTTGGGACACCCTGGAGCACCCAGTGGTTTGCCTGGGCACCTGGAGAAACCAGTGTTTGCCATAGAGGATCCCGGAGGACCCGTGTGATCACCCTATGGAATGCCTTCCTGGCTCAAAGGGATCATATGATATTTTCATGCGTAGAAACTTCCATCTGCAGCCACAAGCCATTATGGGCTCTGGCATAGTTGAGTATGTTGTGTGAGCTCTTTAAGTGGTGGACTAGCAGATGTAAGGAGAATGTAGGTGTACCGGTCAATCCAGGGTAAAGGGAGAATGCTTCTGAAAGACTTTGTCTCGGTCATCCGTTTCTCACACACCATGAAGTGAGAGAAATCAAATGGGGGAGATCGAGTCTTGTGGGGAAAAGTGCACAAACCTCTCCAGAGTGTACAACCTATTCATGAGTAGCTGTGTCCATGGTTATGGACATTGTTGAGTATCTAGAAGTGGATTATTTTGTTAATCTCATCACTTGATCTAATAAAATTGTTAGGTTATTAATTTTGGTAACTTGGGGACTTGAGATGGAGGAACCATTTTCAAAATTGCTTGATACAACTGAGTAGTGAAATAAAATTTATTCCTTTGTTGTAGGGAAAAACTAGCTTTATGCAAAATAAACCTTACAGCCTCCACCAGCCAAATATGCATGTAGTGATATATATTGTTCATCATTATTCTACGGTGAGAATTTGCCACTACATTCAATGTACTGACCTACATGGTTGCAATGCCTCATGTTGCAGGAATTATTTGACGAGTAAGTGATATGTTAGGGTTTCATTGTCTACACTCTACTTTGCCGTTGGTGTTGTTGGGACTCCACAACCTTGTTGTTACTTCCATTATGTTGATCGAGGTAATAGTATTTACGTTACTTTATACATGTGATTTACCTCTGCTATAAATCCTCAAGTACTGTGTGTGTCAGCATGCCGATCCGGGATGACAGTTAAGCAGAGAGATTTCGACCCGTTCTGGTCGGGTCACTACACTAGTTCATTTCTTGTGGTCAATCTTTGTACGGGAACATCAGATTGGTACATGTGGGCGACTAGTAGTGTTGATTACATCTTGTAGTTGATCACTATATGGTTTATTTGGTGGAAGATTATATGTTCAGATCCATTATGCTATTTAATTCCCCACTAATCTTGAGCATATTTATCACTTGTGATAGTTACATTAGTTCTTGAGGTCACGGGAGAAATCATGTTGCAAGTAATCATATGAACTTGATATCTGTTCGATATTTCGATGGTATGTATGTTGTGATTCCCTTAGTGTTGTCATGTGAATGTCGACTACATGACACTTAACCATATTTAGGCCGAAGGGAATGCTTTGTGGAGTAGTTATTAGATGATGGGTTTCTAGGGTGACAGAAGCTTAAACCCTAGTTTATGTGCTACTTCAGAAGGGACCGATTTGGACACAAATGTATAATGATCTGGTTAGATTTTATCTTAATACTTTTGTCGTAGTTTCGGATGCTTGCGAGGGGGTTAATCACAAGTTGGAGGTTTGTTCAAGTAAGAAAAACACGTAAGAACCGGTCCACCCACATATCAAATTACCGAACTAACGAACACAAATCAAGTCAATATGGTGAAAGTGATTAGATGAAATTTCCGTGTGCCCTCAAAAACACTTTGCTTATTATATGATACCGTTTTGGCATGTACGTTGCCACATATGGATTGGGCTACCTTGCTGCATACTATTTACCATTACCGTTACTTGCTCGTTACAAATTATCTCGCTATCAAACTATCTGTTACCGACAATTTTAGTGCTTGCAGACATTACCTTGCTGAAAATAACTTGTCATTTCCTTCTGCTCCTTGTTGGGTTCGACACTCTTACTTATCGAAAGGACTACGACTGATCCTCTATACTTGTGGGTCATCAAGACTCTTTTCTGGCACCGTTGCCGGGGAGTGATGCACTCTTGGTAAGTGGAAATTGGTAAGGAAACATTATTATTATGGGCTAAAATTTACTATCACTTGACGCTATGGAGAACAATCCTTTGTGGGGTTTGTTAGGGGTATCTTCACCTCGAGCGGAAGCACAATTAGTTGCCCCTGAACCAGCTACACCCACTGAAAATGTTGAATATGAAATTCCTTCGGGTATGATAGAACAACTACTAGCTAATCCTTATGCAGGAGATGGAACTGAACATCCTGATACGCATTTGATATATGTGGATGAAATTTGTGGATTATTTAAGATTGCAGGTTTACCAATAGATGAACCTAAGAAGAAGGTTTTCCCTTTATCTTTGAAGGGAAAAGCAATGGCATGGTGATGTCTACTACACAACCTTCCTCTTATAGACGTTGTTGGGCCTCCAAGTGCAGAGGTTTGTAGGACAGTAGCAAATTTCCGTCAAGTGGATGACCTAAGGTTTATCAATCCGTGGGAGGCGTAGGATGAAGATGGTCTCTCTCAAACAACCCTGCAACCAAATAACAAAGAGCCTCTTGTCTCCCCAACACACCCAATACAATGGTAAATTGTATAGGTGCACTAGTTCGGCGAAGAGATGGTGATACAAGTGCAATATGGATGGTAGATATAGGTTTTTGTAATAGGAAAATATAAAAACAGCAAGGTAGCAAGTTGTAAACGTGAGCATAAACGGTGTTGCAATGATAGTAGGCAAGGCCTAGGGTTCATACTTTCACTAGTGGAAGTTCTCTCAACAAGGATAACATAATTGGATCATATTACTAGCCCTCAACATGCAACAAAGAGTCACTCCAAAGTAACTAATAGCAGAGAACAAATAAAGAGATTATGGTGGGTACGAAACCACCTCAAAGTTATTCTTTCTGATCAATCTATTCAAGAGTCCGTAGTAACGTTCAATCTATCATAGAATTCGTACTAGAATAACACCTTAAGACACAAATCGATCAAAATCCTAATGTCACCTAGATACTCCATTGTCACCTCAAGTATCCATGGGCATGATTATACGATATGCATCACACAATCTCAGATTCATCTATTCAACCAACACAAAGTACTTCAAAGAGTGCCCCAAAGTTTCTACAGGAGAGTCAAGACGAAAATGTGTGCCAACCCCTATGCATAGATTCCCAAGGTCACGGAACCCGCAAGTTTATCACCAAAACCTACATCAAGTAGATCAAATGATATCCCATTGTCACCACAGATAAGCACGTGCAAGACATACATCAAGTGTTCTCAAATCCTTAAAGACTCAATCCGATAAGATAACTTCAAAGGGAAAACTCAATCCATTACAAGAGAGTAGAGGGGGCGAAGCATCATAAAATCCAACTAGAATAGCAAAGCTCGCGATACATCAAGATCGTGCCATCTCAAGAACATGAGAGAGAGAGAGAGATCAAACACATAGCTACTGGTACATACCCTAAGCCCCGAGGGTGGACTACTCCCTCCTAGTCATGGAGAGCGCCAAGATGATGAAGATGGCCACCGGTGAGGGTTCCCCCCGGCTACAGAGGCTTTCGGCGGCGGAACTCCCGATCTAGGTTAATTTCCGAAGGTTTCAGTATTTATAGGATTTTTTGGCATAGGGCACTAGTCAGGGGGGCTTCTGGGCTGTCCACGAGATAGGAGGGCGCGCCCCCCTGCCCACGGCGCGCCCGTCACCCTCATGGGCAGCCCATGGCTCTCCTGGCCGAACTCTTTTACTTCGGGGGTTCTTTTGGTCCAGAAAAAATCATTGAAAATTGACACGTCAATTGGACTCCGTTTGATATTCCTTTTCTGTAAAACCCTAAAACAGGAGAAAAACATAAACTGGCACTGGGCTCTGGGTTAATAGGTTAGTCCCAAAGATCATATAAAAGTGTATATAAAAGCCCATAAGACATCCTAGAAGGATAATATAATAGCATGGAACAATAAAAAAAATTATAGATACGTTGTAGACGTATCAAGCATCCCCAAGCTTAATTTCTGCTCGTCCTCAAGTAGGTAAATGATAAAAACAGAATTTTTGATGTGGAATGCTACCTAACATAATTTTCAATATAATTCTCTTAATTGTGGCATGAATGTTCAGATCTGAAAGATTCAAGACAAAAGTCTATATTGACATAAGAAATAATAATACTTCAAGCATACTAGCAAAGCAATCATGTCTTCTCAAAATACTATGGCTAAAGAAAGTTATCCCTACAAAATCATATAGTCTGGCTATGCTCCCTCTTCATCACACAAAATATTTATATCATGCACAACCCTGATTTCAGCCAAGCACTTGTTTTCATACTCTATTCTTTCAAACCTTTCTGCTTTCACGCAATACATGAGCGTGAGCCATGGACATAGCACTATGGGTGGAATAGAGGTGGTTGTGGAAGACAAAAAGGTTGGACATAGTGTCACATCGACTAGGCGTATCAACGGTCTATGGAGATGCCCATCAATAGATATCAATGTGAGTGAGTAGGGATTGCCATGCAACGGATGCACTAGAGCTAAATATGTATGAAAGCTCAACAAAAGAAACTAGTGGGTGTGCATCCAACTTGCTTGCTCACGAAGACCTAGGGCATTTGAGGAAGCCCATCGTTGGAATCTACAAGCCAAGTTCTATAATGAAAATTCCCACTAGTATAAGAAAGTGACTAAACATGAGACTCTCTATCATGAAGAACATGGTGCTACTTTGAAGCACAAGTGTGGAAAAAGATAGTAGCAATTGTCCCTTTTTCTTTTTTCTTATTTTTTGGCCTTTTTTTTCTTTGGCCTTTCTTATCTTTTTTCTCTTTCTTTTTTGGAGGGGCTTTATTTAGCCTTTCCTCACATGGGACAATGCTCTAATAATGATAATCATCACACTTTCATTGAATTACAACTCGATATTACAACTCGATACTAGAACATGTATGACTCTATATGAATGCCTCCGGCGGTGTACCGGGATGTGCAATGAATCAAGAGTGGCATGTATGAAAAATTATGCATGCTGGCTTTGCGACAAATACGATGTCAACTACATGATCATGCATGGCAATATGACAATATGAAGCGTGTCATATGAACGGAACGGTGGAAAGTAGCATGAGAATATATCTCGGAATGGCTATGGAAATGCCATGATAGGTAGGTATGGTGGCTGTTTTGAGGAATATATATGCTGGCTGTTTTGAGAAAGGATATATAGTGGGTGTATGGTACCGGCGAAAGTTGCGCTGTACAAGAGAGGCTAGCAATGGTGGAAGGGCGAGAGTGCGTATAATCCATGGACTCAACATTAGTCATAAAGAACTCATATACTTATTGCAAAAATCTACGAGTCATCAAAACAAAGCAATCAACGCATGCTCCTAGGGGGGATGTTGGTAGGAGTTAACCATCGCGCGCCCGTACCTCCACACAAAGGTTGGCACTCTACAAATACCTCATGCTCTAACTTCGTCACATAGCGGTTCACCATACGTGCATGATACGGGAATCACTAACCTTAACACAATTATTTATTAATTTCATAATAACTCCACTAGCATGACTTTAATATCACTATCCTCATGTCTCAAAACATTTATCAAGCATCCAACATCTCATTCTATTCAATGCACTTAGTGTGATTTTTTTTACTACATTGACATTGGATGTTTATCATTTGAAGACTAGTTTCTTTAGCCAAACACATTACCATGCTGTTTTAATAGACTCTCAAAAGGATATATGTGACGCATGAGAGTTCAACAATTTTACAAAATATTACCACCACCGTGCTCTAAAAGATATAAGTGAAGCACTAGAGCAAAAAGTATTCAACTCAAAAGATATAAGTGAAGCACATAGAGTGTTCTACTAATTCCTAGGCCATATTCAACCCACTAAAATAGGTGTGTCCAGCAAGGATGATTTTGGCAAACTAACAAGCAAAGACTCAAATTATACAAGACGCTCCAAGCAAAACACATATCATGTGGTCAATAAAAATATAGCTCCGAGTATAGTTACCGATGGATGAAGAAGAAAGAGGGGATGCCTTCCCGGGGCATCCCCAAGCTTAGGCTTTTGGTTGTCCTTCAATTTTACCTTGGGGTGCCTTGGGCATCCCCAAGCTTTGGCTTTTGCCACTCTTTGTTTCATAGTCCATCAAAGCAATACTCAAAACTTGAAAACTTCACAACACAAAACTTAGACAAAATCTCATGAGCTCCGTTAATATAAGAAAGCAAACCACTACTCAAAGGTGATGCAATGAATTCATTATTTGTTTATATTGGTGTTAAAACTACTGTCTTCCAACTTCTCTATGGTTCATACTTCCCAATATTACTCATGGATGCATTGACATAAGCAAACAACACACAAAAAACAGAATCTGTCAAAAACAGAACAGTCTGTAGTAATCTGCAGGTTTCGCATACATCTGTAACTCCAAAAAATTCAAACTAAATTGGTAAACGTGAGGAATTTGTCTATTAATCATCTGCAAAAATAATCGACTAAATAGCATGCTCCAGTAAAATCTGACGACCATTCTAGTGAGCGCTAACGATTCTGTTTTTCACAGCAAGATCACATAAACTTCACACACATCTTCCCAAAGGTTCTACTTGGCACAAACACTAAACAAAACATGGAACCACATCTAAACAGAAGCTAGATGCAATATTTATTCCCTAACAGCAGCAAAAACAAAGAAACTAAAATAAAGTTGGGTTGCCTCCCAACAAGCGCTATCGTTTAACGCCCCTAGCTAGGCATGATGATTTCAATGATGCTCGCGTAAAAGATAAGAATTGAAACATAAAGGGAGCATCATGAAGAATATGACTGGCACATTTAAGTCTAACGCACTTCCTATTCTTAGGGATTTTGTAAGTAAACAACTCATGGGAACAATAATCAACTAGCATAGGGAAGCAAAACAAGCATAGCTTCAAAACTTTAAGCACGTAGAGAGGAAACTTGATATTATTGCAATTCCTACAAGCATATGATCCTCTCTCATAATAATTTTCAGTAGCATCATGAATGAATTCAACAATATGACCAGAACATAAAGCATTCTTTTCATGATATACTTGCATATAAATTTTACTACTCTCCACATAAGCAAAATTCTTCTCATTCATAGTAGTGGGAGCAAACTCAACAAAATAACTATCATGTGAAGCATAATCCAATTGAAAACTAAAATCATGATGACAAGTTTCATGGTTATCATTATTCTTAATAGCATACAAGTCATCACAATAATCATCATAGATAGCAACTTTGTTCTCATAATCAATTGGAACCTCTTCCGAAATAGTGGATTCATCACTAAATAAAGTCAAGATCTCTCTAAATCCACTTTCATCAATATAATCATCATAAATAGGAAGCATGCTTTAATCATAGTAAATTTGCTCATCAAAAATTGGGGGACTAAACATATCATATTCATCAAACATAGCATCCCCAAGCTTGTGGCTTTTCATATCATTAGCATCATGGATATTCAAGGGATTCACACTAACAACATTGCAATCATGCTCATCATTCACATATTTTATGCCAATCATTCTATGTAATTCTTCTTCTAGTACTTGAGCACAATTTTCCTTCCCATCATTCTCACGAAAGATATTAAAAGGATGAAGCATATGAGGTAACCTTAATTTCATTTTTTTGTAGTTTTCTTTTATAAAGTAAACTAGTGATAAAACAAGGAACTAAAAGATTCAATTGCAAGATCTAAAGATATACCTTCAAGCACTAACCTCCCCGGCAATGGCGCCAGAAAAGAGCTTGATGTCTACTACACAACCTTCTTCTTGTAGACATTGTTGGGCCTCCAAGTTAGAGGTCTGTAGGACAGTAGAAAATTTCCCTCAAGTGGATGACCTAAGGTTTATCAATCCGTGGGAGGCGTAGGATGAAGATGGTCTCTCTCAAACAACCCTGCAACCAAATAACAAAGAGTCTCTTGTGTCCCCAACACACCCAATACAATGGTAAATTGTATAGGTGCACTAGTTCGGCGAAGAGATGGTGATACAAGTGCAATATGGATGGTAGATATAGGTTTTTGTAATAGGAAAATATAAAAACAGCAAGGTAGCAAGTGGTAAACGTGAGCATAAACGGTGTTGCAATGATAGTAGGCAAGTCCTAGGGTTCATACTTTCACTAGTGGAAGTTCTCTCAACAAGGATAACACAATTGGATCATATTACTAGCCCTCAACATGCAACAAAGAGTCACTCCAAAGTAACTAATAGCGGAGAACAAACAAAGAGATTATGGTAGGGTACGAAACCACCTCAAAGTTATTCTTTCTGATCGATCTATTCAAGAGTCCATAGTAACGTTCAATCTATCATAGGGTTTATACTAGAATAACACCTTAAGACACAAATCAATCAAAACCCTAATGTCACCTAGATACTCCATTGTCACCTCAAGTATCTGTGGGCATGATTATACGATATGCATCACACCATCTCAGATTTAGCTATTCAACCAACACAAAGTACTTCAAAGAGAGGAAAACTTGTGCCAACCCCTATGCATAGATTCCCAAGGTCACGGAGCCCGCAAGTTGATCACCAAAACATACATCAAGTAGATCATAAGATATCCCATTGTCACCATAGATAAGCACGTGCAAGATATACATCAAGTGTTCTCAAATCCTTAAAGACTCAATTCGATAAGATAACTTCAAAGGGAAAATTCAATCCATTACAAGAGAGTAGAGGGGGAGAAGCATCATAAGATCCAACTAGAATAGCAAAGCTCGCGATACATCAAGATCATGCCATCTCAAGAACACGAGAGAGAGAGAGATCAAACACATAGCTACTGGTACATACCCTCAGCCCCGAGGGTGGACTACTCCCTCCTCGTCATGGAGAGCGCCGAGATGATGAAGATGGCCACCGGTGAGGGTTCCCCCCTCCGGCAGGGTGCCAGAACGGGTCTAGATTGGTTTTCGGTGGCTACAAAGGCTTTCAGCGGCGGAACTGCCGATCTAGGTTAATTTCCGAAGGTTTTAGTATTTATAGGATTTTTGGCGTAGGGCACAAGTTAGGGGGGCTTCTGGGCTTTCCACGAGATTGGAGGGCGCGGCCCCCGGCCTAGGGCGCGCCCCACCCTCGTGGGCAGCCCGTGGCTCTCCTGGCCCAACTCTTTTACTTCGGGGGCTTCTTTTGGTCCAGGATAAATCATCCAAAATTGGCACGTCAATTGGACTCCATTTGATATTCCTTTTCTGTAAAACCCTAAAACAGTAGAAAAACAGAAACTGACACTGGGCTCTGGGTTAATAGGTTAGTCCTAAAAATCATATAAAAGTGTATATAAAAGCCCCTAAGACATCCTAGAAGGATAATATAATAGCATGTAACAATAAATAAGTATAGATACGTTGGAGATGTATCACATGGTATATGCTATATGGTGATATTGGATCTTGGAATAGGAATCGTTTGAAATTGGAATTCCACCAAAAACATTATCATATGCATCTAGTTCATCGTGATCGGAATTATATATATAATTTTTGGCCTCATGAAGGAGAAATTATCGCACTAGCTTCGGGGAGGCTTAAGTTAGTGTTATATTCATACCCCAATCATGAGCACTCGATAGAATTATTATTCAGAACTTCTATGCTCGACTTTCTCGTAATGATCAATCCATTGTTGATACTTCTTGTGCCAGTTCTTTCGTAAAGAAAACTATTGAGTTCAGGTGGGATCCCTTAGAAAGAATTAAACGTAAGTCTGAAGATTGGGAAATCGACGGACGTAAAGAGTCGGGTATTAATCTAAGTTTGATTGTGTTAAATCTTTTATGAATACCGATGCTTTTCAAAAGTTTAGCACTAAGTATGGACTTGACTCTGAGATAGTAGCCTCTTTTTGTGAATCTTTTGCTACTCATGTTGATTTCCCAAAATAGAACTGGTTTAAGTATCATCTCCCTATTAAAGAAGAAATCAAAGAACCAGTAGTTGCTAAAGAAGAAACTATCATTTACAATGTTGATCTAGTTGTTCCTACTGCTTATATTGAGAAACCACCTTTTCCTATTAAGATAAAGGAGCATGCTAAGGTTTCAAATGTGGTCCGTAGAAGTAATATTAAAGCACCTAAACCCCCTGAGAAAATCAAAGTAGAACCTAGTGTTGCTATGGTTAAGGATCTCTTGGTCGATAATGTTGATGCGCATGTTATTTACTTCATCAGTGAAGCAGCAAGAATTGCTAAACCCGATACAAAATACAAACATAGACCTGTTTTAGGCATGCATGCTGTCTTAGTTAAAAGAGGATATCATTGTTATCATGGTTTATGTGATATAGGTGCTAGCGTAAGTGCTATCCCTTTTACGCTCTATCAAGAAATTATGAATGACATAGCACCTACTGAAATAGAAGACATAGATGTTACTATTAAACTTGCAATTAGAGATACCATCACTCCACTTGGGATTGTTAGAGATGTTGAGGTCTTGTGTGGGAAAACAAAATATCCTACTGATTTTCAAGTCCTTGGTTCCCCACAAGATGATTTTTGTCCCATAATTTTTGGTAGACTGTCGCGGAAATGACACCTATGGGATCCCGGGGACCCCTACTACGATTGGCGGGGCGTAGAGCCATGAAAAGAGCAGGTCTAGTCGATAAACGTGTGGGAATTTTTCCCCAGGTTTGGGCCGCATATGATGTGTAAAACCGTAGTCCTGCTTGTCTGTGTATATTGGGTATTCTTGATCTCTCAAACTGGCTACTGTGCGTGCCTGTCCAAAAGGTCTGAATCCCCCTCTAGTGCGCCCCGGGCCTCCTTTTATATGACGAAGGGGTCGCCACAATGGCACACAGGAGGTGGAAAGTATCTACAGTGTACAAGGTTATCTCCTGACATCATAGGACAAACGCATTTAATACGCCGCCTATGTGTCCTCTAGCTTTATCGGGGACGGCAATAGAGCTTGTCCCATCCGTTGCCGTCTTACCTCGCTCCGACACGCGTCCAGGCTGACGAGGCATGCAGCGCCACGCTGACTGCTAGCTGGTGTGGTGGCAGGGTCTTCACGAAGATCTGCATGCCACCACACACGTGCTTGGCTAGTTGGATTGGAGACTGCATGCTGCCACGCAGGTGCTTGTCCAGTTTTTGAGTTGGTTGCCGCGTAGGAGCTTGCGCGGGGCAGCGAAACCTTGGCGGGCGCGGGCCTAGTTGTGGCCCCGTAGACGCCCCTGGCAAGGGGTTTTGCCGGGGTCTCGTGGCTGTCCCCGGCAAGGACCTTGCCGGGGGTCTTCGGTCGTCCAGGGCAAGGCTCTTGCCGGGGGTCTTCGTCTTCTGGTTCTTGTCTAGGTCTGGAGGCCCTTGGTCCCACAAAGATCTGCATTCCACCACGCAGGTGCCCCTGAATCTTGGTCTTGACGTCGTCGATGGTGTCAGAGCTCTCAGACCCAAGGGTGGTGGCCTTACTAGTGTTGGGCAAGTTGTCCCCGACAAGGCTCTTGCTGGGTTTATGTAGGCCGCCCCGGCAAGGGCGTTGCCGGGGGAGGAGCCCACCTTGCCCCTCTGTTCTTCGTGCCTCTGGCTTTGCCTTGGTAGTCTCGTGCTTCTTCTTCATCTGCTCCGCCAAGCATGGCCGTAGGTGTGACTACAACTGCCCGTGCACAAGTAAAGGGGTGGAAAAGGGCCCCTACATTTGTACCCCGACATAGACCTTTCTTGAACACCATCAATGCAACTATAGATTGTACTAAACAAACTATTGGTGTTAGCTTCGGTGATGAGTCTCATGAGTTTAATTTTTCCAAGTTTAGTAGAATACCCCATAAAAAATAACTACCTAGTAAAGATAAAATAATTGGCCTTGGTTCTATTGTTGTGCCTCCGAATGATCCCTTAGAGAAATATTTGCTAGACCATGAAAATAATTCGCATATGCATGAAAGAAATGAAATAGATAGAATTTTCTTTGAACAACAACCTATGCGTAAGCACAACTTACCTACTGAAACTCCAGGAGGTTCACCTCCACCTAAAGGTGATCCTGTGTTTGAATTAAAGAAATTGCCTGACACCTTGAAATATGCTTATCTTGATGAGAAAAAGATATATCATGTTATTATTAGTGCTAACCTTTCAGAACATGAAGAAGGAAGATCATTAAAAATTCTGAGGAAGCACTTAGCTGCTATTGGATATACTCTTGATGATATTAAGGGCATTAGTCCCTCTCTATGTCAGCACAAGATTAATATGGAACCTGATGCTAAACCTGTTGTTGATCACCAACGTCGTTTAAACCCAAAGATGAAAGAGTGGTAAGGACAGAAATATTAAAACTTCTAGAAGAAGGTATAATCTATTCCATAGCTGATAGTAGATGGGTAAGTCCTGTTAATTGTGTCCTGAAGAAGGCAGGTATTAACGTTGTTCCTAATGATACAAATGAACTTATTCCACAAAGAATTGTTACGGGCTATGGAATGGTAATTGATTTCAGGAAATTAAACAAAGCAACCAGAAAATATCATTACCCTCTTCCTTTTATTGATAAAATGCTAGAGAGATTGTCTAAGCACACACACTTTTGCTTTCTTAGTGGATATTCTATTTTCTCTCAAATACCTGTCTCACAACCTGATCAAGAAAAGACCACTTATAGACGCATGCCTTTTGGTTTATGTAATGCACCGTCTACATTTCAAATATGTATGACTGCTATATTTTCTGATTTTGGTGAGAAGATTGTTGAGGTTTTCATGGATGGCTTTTCTATTGGGAAGTCTTTTGATGATTGTTTAATAAATATTAATTGATTTTTATAGAGATGTGAGCAAACTAATCTTGTCTTGAATTGGGAGAAGTGCCACTTTATGGTTAACGAAGGTATTGTCTTGGGCCATAAAATTTCTGAAATAGGTATTGAGGTGGACCAAGCTAAGGTTGATGCAATTGAGAAAATGCCATGTCCTAAAGATATGAAAGGTATTCGTAGTTTCCTTGGTCATGGTGGTTTCTATAGGAGATTTATCAAAGACTTTTTTTAAATTTCTAGGCCTCTTACAAATATTTTGCAAAAGGATATTCCATTTGTTTTCGATGATGATTGTGTAGATGCCTTTGATACACTCAAGAAAGCCTTAATTTCTGCACCTATTGTTTAACAACCTAATTGGAACTTGCCTTTTGAAATCATGTGTGATGCTAGGGACTATGATGTTGGTGCTGTTCTAGGACAAAGAGTTGATAAGAAACTAAATGTTATTCACTATGCAAGTAAAACTCTAGATAGTGCACAAAGAAATTATGCTACTACTGAAAAAGAATTTTTAGCAGTTGTGTTTGCTTGTGATAAATTTAGATCTTATATTGTGGACTCAAAAGTAATTGTTCACACTGATCATGCTGCTATAAAATATGTTATGGAAAAGAAAGATGCTAAACCTAGACTCATTAGGTGGGTTCTTTTGCTACAAGAATTTGATTTACATATTACTGATAGGAAAGGAGTTGAGAACCCCGTCGCTGATAAGTTGTCTAGGTTGGAAAATATTCTTGATGACCCAGTGCCTATTGATGATAGTTTTCCCGATGAGCAATTGGATGCATCAAATGTTTCTAATAGCACACCTAGGTATGCTGACTATGCTAATTATATTGTTGCTAAATACATACCTCCTAGTTTCACTTACCAACAAAATAAAAAATTCTTCTATGATATAAGACATTACTTTTGGGATGACCCATATCTTTATAAATAAGGAGTAGATAGTATTATTAGACGTTGTGTACCTGAGCATGAATAGGAACAAATCCTACGAAAATGTCATTCCGAAGCTTATGGAGGACATCATGCGGGAGACAGAACTGCTCACAAGGTATTACAATTTGATTTTTAGTGGCCTACTCTATTCAAGGATGCTTGTAAGCTTGTCTTATATTGTGATGAATGTCAAAAATAGGTAATATCGGTAAGCGTCAAGAAATGCCTATGAATTAGTCACTTGATTTTGAACCATTTGATGTTTGGGGATTTGATTATATGAGACCTTTTCCTTCCTCTAATGTGTATACTCATATTTTGGTTGTTGTTGATTATGTTACTAAGTGGGTAGAAGCTATTCCAACTAGTAGTGTTGATCACAACACTTCCATTAAAATGCTTAAGTTGGTTATTTTCCCAAGGTTTGGAGTCCCTAGATAGTTAATGACTGACGGTGGTTCACACTTTATTCATGGTGCTTTTCGCAAAATGCTTTCCAAGTATGATGATAACCATAGAATTGCATCCCCCTATCATCCTCAATCTAGTGGTCAAGTTGAACTTAGCAATAGAGAAATAAAATTAATATTACAAAAGAGTGTCAATAGGTCTCAGAAGAATTGATCCAAGAAATAGGATGATGCACTTTGGGCCTACAGAACAGCTTATAAAAATCCTATGGGTATGTCTCCTTATAAAATGGTTTATGGAAAGGCTTTTCATTCACCTCTTGAATTAGAACATAAAGCATATTGGGCTATTAAAGAACTCAATTATGATTTCAAACTTGCCGGTGAAAAGAGGTTAGTTGGTATTAGCTCTTTAGATGAAGGGAGAGCCCATGCCTATGAAAATGCCAAGCTTTTCAAATAAAAAGTTAAGAGGTGGCATGATAAAATAATTCAAAAGCGGGAATTCAAAGTTGGTGAATATATTTTATTGTACAACTCTCGTTTTAGATTATGTGCAGGAAAACTTCTCTCTAAATGGGAAGGACCTTATGTTATCGAAGAGGTTTATCGTTCTGGAGCCATAAAAATAAATAATGCCAAAGGTACAAACCCGAAGGTGTTCAATGGTCAAAGAATTAAACATTACATCTCAGGTATGCCTATTAATATTGAAACCCATATTATTCAAACCGTGACACCGGAGGAACATATAGAAGAAACCTTCCCGAACACTCCAGAACCGTGAAATAAAGGAGGTACGTGATACGGTAAGTAAACAGACTCCAAAAAATCCATAAATATAGCTTTTGTCAGTTTTGGAATATTAGAAAATTTAGGAAAATATGAAGCAACCAGGAAGGCACCCTTGGTGGGCACATGGCACCAGGGAGCGCCTGGCCAGGCGCGCCCAGGTGGGTTGTGCCCACCTCGGGTACCCTACGGATTCCATTTTTCTCCCGTTTGCTTGTTTCCCAAGATAAAAAATATTTATGTACCCCCAAACCTATTGACCATCGTATCACGGAGAAATCTTCTGTTCTTCTTTCTTGCTGTTTTCTACCAGATCTAGATCATCATGGACAGTCTGAGCTCCTCCAAGGACAAGTTCTTCGAGAGGGTAATTAACCCCTACTTGTCGGAGGTGATTAAGCACCCTCAATCCATTGAGATGCATGAGGGGGTGCTCCACATCCGAGACATCCAAGGACCCAAGAGGAAGGGAACCATGGAGGCCAGGCTTGAAGCTATGGAGCAAGAAGTCTTCAAGTGCAAGGGGATGGTGGAGCGTGGAATTGATGCCAACCACTACATGATTACGGGTTTTACTTGTGATCACAAGGTGGATGACCGGCCCATGAAGGATGTCATCTTCGCCCTCACTGAGCGAATCAACTTTCAACAAAGCCAAATCTATGATCTCCAAAACCAAGTCTTTGAATATGAGGCAAGGTTCAATGGTATGAGTTTGGCTGCCAGTTGCAAGACTCGTGAGACTCTTCTTTCATCTCATGAGGGTGAGCCATTGCCATGGAAGCCGGAAGACAAGCTCGCTACTACCTCATCACCACCACCAACACCTTCTTCACTGCCAAAGGATAGTTGAGTATCGGGTATGGGCACTCCCCTTGGCTTGAGCCAAGCTTGGGGTGTTGCCCCGGTATCGTATCACATCACTATCTTTTGCCTTTATCTACCTTAGTTCGATCTTTAGTTATCTTTTGAATTAGTTTAATAAAAGTCTAGTTCAATCTTTATTTGAAAGTTTGCTTAGCTATCTATTTATGTAATCGCGTGCGAGATATATAATAAAGTTTACTTTTAGTTTTCCTTTGTTTACTTGTTGCAATAACAAGAAAGGAAATAAATGAAAATGATCATATGATAATATTATGGTAAGTAATGACATCACATAAGGAAAAGTGTAAGCAGTAAAATTTATTGGAGATTGACAAACTTAGCACTGGTCAATGATGCAATTCATGAAAAAAATTATAAGGGAAGAGAAGATTCATATGCAAATATACTATCCTGGACAACTTTTGTGATTGTGAGCCACCATCAAAAATATTATATGCCAAAACGGTTGATGTTGGACAAGGAAGACAATGCAATGACTTACCGTTGTTCATATTCACATAGAAGTTGTATTGTCATAGATCCTTTAACATGTGGTGCTTGCTCAATATCTTTTCTAGCCAAAAATTCCGCACTAAGTAGAGGTATTACTTGTGCATCCAAAAACCCTTAAACCCAAATCTTTTTCGAGAGTCCACCATACCTACCTATGGATTGAGTAACATCATTCAAGTAAGTTGTCATTGGTGCAATAAGGTAATAAAAATTGATTGTAAATGTGTTAGACCATTTAGTGTAAGGGAAAATTGAGCGTTGTACGAATTTGTGATGGAAAAATAATAAAGGTGGCGTACCACATAATAAAGGTTGCCATCATAAGGGGCAATATAACGTGACGTTATTTAGCACTAAGAGATCAAGCATACAACCAAAAAGTGCATGTCAACCTCTTCTTCCCTCTGTGAAGGGCCTATCCTTTTACTTTATGTATTTACTTTTATGAAAAGAGTCAAAATATTTCTCTATTTCCCTTTTTATTTTCTCTTTTGGCAAGCATCATGTGGTAGGGAAAGATCTAGGCACATATATCCAGTTGAATATGGGTGAGCATGAATTATTATTGTTGACATAACCCTTGAGGTTAATACGTTGGGTGGCGAAACCATAAGCCCCTATCTTTCTGTATATCCGGTTGAAACTTTTTGTTCATCTATATGAGGTGAGTGTTAGAAATCATAGAAGACTATATGATGGATTGAAGGTTTAGTATGTGGACTTGCCTAAAAGCTCCAATACGTGACCCTTCCTGAAAATATGATGAATTGTAGTTGCAAAGTTGACCGAGAATATAGTTTGTTGGTTTTCAATAGAGTTTATGCCTTATACTTCAATATTGTGATGAATTGTTACTTGCTCATGAGAAGTTATATGATGAAGATATGTTGTATTATACTTTAATAAAGTTTGTTGCTGTATAATAATATACATGATGCTTCTATGTCCGTATTTTGTTTTATCGGCACCTCTCTCTGTAAGCATGTGGACATGTTTTTTGATTTTGGTTTTTCTCTTGAGAACAAGCGAGGTCTAAGTTTCAGGGAATTGATACGTCCATTTGCATCATGTTTTCCTACTATTATTTACATTTTTATGCATAATAGTGCCTTTTGGAGTAATTCTAATGGCTTTTCTTTCATAATATGCAAGGTTTACAATAAGAGAGAGAATACCGGTAGCTGGAATTCTGGACCTGAAAAAGCAACGTCAGGCTACCTATTCTACACAACTCCAAATGAGCTGAAACTTCATGGGGATTTTTTATGGAATATTTAAGAATGATTGGAGAAATAATTACTAGAGGGGGCCCACCGGGTGGGCACAACCCACCTGAGCGCGCCAGGGCCCCCAAGCACGTCCTGGTGGGTTGTGCCCTCCTCGACCAACCTCCGGTGCCCATCTTCTGGTATATAAGTCATTTTGCCCTAAAATAATTAAGGAGAGGACTTTCGGGACGGAGCGCCATTGTCTCAAGGTGGAACATGAGAAAGAGCACTTTTTGCCACCAGTGCAGAGATTCCGCCGGGGGAACTTCCCTCCTGAGGGGCAAATCATCGTCATCGTCATCACCAACAACCCTCTCATCTTTGGGAGGCCAATATTCATCAACATATTCAACAACACCATCTCCTCTCAAACCCTAGTTCATCTCTTGTGTAAAAGCTTTGTACCGGAACGTCAGATTGGTACATGTGGGTGACTCGTAGTGTTGATTACATCTTGTAGTTGATCACTATATGCTTTGTTTGGTGGAAGATTATATGTTCAGATCCATTACGTTGTTAAGTACCCCTCTGATCTTGAGAATGTTGATCACTTGTGAGTAGTTACTTTAGTTCTTGAGGTCACGGGAGAAGTCATGTTCAAGTAATCATATGAACTTGATATGTGTTCGATATTTCGATGATATGTATGTTGTGATTCCCTTAGTGGTGTCACGTGAACGTCGACTACATGACACTTCACCATATTTGGGCCTCAAGGAATGTATAGAGTGACAGAAGCTTAAACCCTAGTTTATGGGCTACTTCGTAAGGGACCGATTTGGACCCAAATGTCTAATGCTATGGTTAGATTTTATCTTAATAATTTTCTTGTAGCTACGGATGCTTGTGAGGGGGTTAACCATAAGTTGGAGGTTCGTTCAAGTAAGAACAAAACCTAAGCACCGGTCCAGCCACATCTCAAATTATCGAAGTAACGAACACAAATCAAGCCAATATGGTGAAACTGACTAGATTAAATTTATGTGTGCCCTCAAGAACACTTTGCTTATTATAAGAAACAGTTTCAGCCTGTCCTTTGCCGCAAAAGGATTGGGCTACCTTGCTGCATACTATTTACCGTTACTGTTACTTGCTCGTTACAAATTATCTCACTAATCTATCTGTTACCGAAAATTTCAGTGCTTGCGAACATTATCTTGCTGAAAACCACTTGCCATTTCCTTCTGCCCCTTGTTGGGTTCGACACTCTTACTTATCGAAAGGACTATGATTGATCCCCTATATTTGTGGGTCATCACCAGGCAGTAAGCTTACATGGTAAACAACATACGAATTATTGCTGAGAATGGCAAGCTATATTTAAATGGTTCGAAGCAGCATCAGTCGAAAAATATTAAAATGGTAAGATGAAAGGTAGTGTACCACCACTATATTTAAGTTGCCTAGGCATATAAGCAGTTGAAATAATCTAAGAAAGCACTTAAACAGTGTGCCTCATATAAACTACGAAGACAATATTGTGATGAAGTTCATAGAAAAGTTAAGGAGTCAATGAATTAGGCAAGCATTTCTTTACGATAGTACATCAAGCACTGCTGACATATTCGCCAACTCCTGTATAGCCTAACAAGTAACAAACAAGCATTCGGATTAAGCAATACAGCAAAGCAGACAACTGAACTATTTTTAATTCTGTAGGATTATAGGTTGAGGGCACAAGCCAAGAAAGCAACCCACACGCATTACATTTCACATGTACTAAAACACACTGGCTTACCATATGTTGTTGTGAAGCCTCGCTACTGTTGCAATGTTCTTTTAGGAAATCATTAGCATCCCATGGTTGCAAATATAGTCGCTGAAGTTTATTCTTCCCCTCTATTTAGGTAAAACTAATTTTAATCACATGCAATAGTTTGAATTGATCATCTATGGTTAATCTAAACTAACGAAAGAATGGTGTGTGCTTACAAAACAATACATGTGCTTCACTCTATTTTTATGCTTGTTTGAGGTGCCATCCCAAAAAGAAAAAATCATTTGCTTGATGGGGTTCGTAGCTCCATAATGAATAGAAGGATAGTCATGCAACTTGGGAAGATCGAGAACTCACAAAAAAACTAATGAATGTAGGCTCGGAGCAGTGCTGCAATAGCTAGCATCGGAAAATGTAAGTTAAAATGAACAAAAAGCATCGGAACCACAACCTAGTTTGCTGATGTGTAATTAAGCGTAGAGAAAATAGAAGCAGTATAGTACAATATTGTAACCAACAGGTAGCATCAGAACAACACCATTATCATAAATATAGCATGCAAGAAGTAAAATAGTAGGCAGTGATATCTAGGAAGTACAATACTAGTAATACTTAGGACAAAACAAAAACATTGTAACTATATGTGCACTAGGTTGTAATTTAGCACATGTAACATGTTCCCTGCCACATGTATGGACCTACAGGTGCAAGCAGAATAACGCATCTCATGAATAATTGAATGATGCCTTGAAGAAATTTGAAGGTGCGACGCTTATGCTAAGAAAGTTAAGTAGGCGCCGGCCGCTAGATAATAGTACCCGACTCTCAGTGGCGTATGGGCATCGTTGCATTCGTGAAAGCTATGTATCATTGACGATGCTCGTGTTGCGGTTGAGTATGGGCTGGCCCTGGGCGTTGTTGAAGCGGCTCTGGCGCTTCGGTTGCGGCGCCTGGCGACATACAAGAAAGCTGATAAGTGGTAAGTGAACATTTCCATGATAAACAAGAGAAAAAAAATGAAGGATTACAAATCAAAATAACCTGATGAGGCTGCGGAGTCAGTAAAGCAGGGCCGGTGGAGTTGAATATGGCATCCATGGAGCGAGTCCTGCGTAGTGGACGAAGGCATCAGTGAAGCACAATAGGCGTGGTGCAAAGTGTTTTCGGTGAGGCGGATCTGTTGCGGCAGACAAGGGCTTCTATTAAGGGCCAGCGATGTGTCGGCCGAGGGAGTCGGTGAAGGGCCTACACTATTGTGGACGAGGGCACCGCTGAAGCAAATCAGGTGTGCTGGGCCATGATGGCGGTCAAGGAGATCTGGAGCGGTGGTCAAGCCAGTCGCTGAAGCAGCTCCGGTTCAGTGGTGAGTTGGCAGTTGGGGGTTCCAATGTACAGAAGGTAGATCCGGCGGGATGTGAGGTCCATCGCTGTGGCGAAGGACTAGATTTGGCGGCTTGGGGGTTGGGGGAGGAGGCGGGGAATAGTTCTGGGGAAGAATGGAAAAACGAAGGAGTTACCAAAGCAGTCCCTTTCCGTTCATGTGGCAGGGGTAAAACAGGAATATCATAGGGCTAAACTTTCGAGCGCGAGATATTTCGATGTTTTTTTTACTATTGATATATTTCGATGTGAGCGGTAAGTTCGAAAGCTTTTGGCTGCTGAAATTAAGTGTTCTGCTCTTGTACGGCCGACTATGATATCATGGCCGAGATATTATTTGTTGTGCACGCAAAAAAGTGCAAGTTTCAAAAATCATTGTCTCCAACTCAAAACATAGATTGTCCATTGAATTCAAATATGGATCATTGAGCTAGTGGAAGCAAATACCATCATATGCTCCAATTCAATTGAAATTCCAAATGTGTTTATCCTAAGTATGATGACAAAACAAAAATGTGTATGTGTATGAATACAATTGATGATTATAAGGTTTGAAGATGACCGTATGTGTATATCTCTAGGTTTGATATATGAATTTGAAATCACGAAATCCCGGCTTAAAAATGAATCCCTATTTAAATGAATTACAAAAGCTAATAATGGAGTTGAATTCCAAAATTCCAATCTTAGGTTTATAATTCTGGTACTTCAAAGTATAACACGCATGTTCAAAAGTATCGTTGTCCCATAGTCCAAACTATGAAACAGATTGATCAACCATGAGTGCACACACTATTGACCATATATATCTCAACTATGCCTATGTATCTCAAATATACACACTTCACTCTTTATCAGAAGCCCACCACCTTATTTCTACTACCCCACCCACACAAGCCTTTCTCTCCCCCGGACAGAAACATGGGACCACATTAACCCCCCTCTCTTCTAAGTCCGAACCCCAGTATAGGTCTCTATCATTTTTGTCTCCCACGCATGCACACATCTCTTCCCCCACTCTCTAGGCTTCTCAGCATCTCTATTTCCCAAGAACACGCACAACATAGAAATGTATCTTTCCCATACACACAAAGCATCGCCTCCAAACGTCTATCTTCCTTGTTATGTTGTTCTCGCACACTCTCCATGATATCTCAATCTCTCTCGCATTAATTGATACACACCTCACTCACGGCCCCCACTACACACAAGCATCATTTGTCTCCTCGTGCACAACTCTACTCTTTCTATCTCTCCCACATGCGGACTCGACCCAGCTCCTTTCCTATATACATATATGTCATGACTCTTTCCATAGCTCCCTACTGCATCATCGATCTCAATCTTGCATGTTGTTCTCTCCACCATCTATTTCTAGATCTCTCAAGAGAACTCTAACACGCACATGATGACTCGCTTTCCTTGCGTCTCCGTGCATAGGCCACTTTCAAACAACATCAACCTTGTCTCCCTATCTATACGCCACTTCCGCACACAAACGACCCCTCTCTCTCCCCCATTCTTCCTCTCTCTCTCTCTCTCCCTCGCTCTCCCTCTCTCGCACCCCTTTCTAGAAGCCTGCTACCCGCCCGCACCCATGCCATCCCTCCGCTACACATGCCTTTCTCTCTCTCGGTCACACATATCACACCATTCCCCTTCCCTACTAGGTTTACATCATTAGTGGTATCTTTTCTCCACATACACGCACTCCCTCTCATGAACATGCGCGCGCACAAACACACACACACACATGCAACACCCGTCTATCTGGATCATTCTTTTAAGACACACACCCTTGCATATTCTCTCCAGCTCTAGGTATATATATATATATATATCCCCCTCTCTCTCTAACTCACATGCGCACCAAAATTATCCATCTCTCCAACACACATATCTCCCCCCTTGTCCACATGTGTATCTCACACACTCACTCTATGATTATCTCTATGTTTCTTCATGTTACACAACACAAAGCCCTATGCACATGTTTCTCTCTATCCTCCACACACAAAGACACGGAAATAATCTCTTATCATTGCCTTAGTCTCACCATACCATACACAAACGCTATCTCTATCTCGCACACACGATCATCCAAGGTTTTCTCATGAATAACTTACCATTTATTCATCAACTGTCGTGGCAGTACGACGAACATGAGATGTGAAAAAGAATACATCTACACGTCCTTGGACCACCTAGTATGACTATGTCGGTGCAACGGACATTTATGTTCATTGCCCGTACCATACACTGGTGCAAGCGGCCCTCTACGTTTAGCCCCAACATGTGTAGCAAGGTTGAACCAGAGAAGCAGGTCTTTGGGAGGTCAAAGAGCAGATCAAGAAGACCAAGACAAGCCAAGACAACAAGTTTTCATCTTGAGAAGGCCTCCCTTGCCGGGCAGGAGAGCCTGGACGGGTTGAGCCCCCCCCCCGCAAGCTTACCGAGGACTGTCAAAGGGCGGTTTTCCTCGCCAAGACGCCACCGCTCCATCACACATCAACACAGGTCATGCATCAATGTGGTGTCGAGCCCCCAAAATGATTAAGTGGCTTCCACTAGGCACGTGGCAACCCTTTGGAAGACATATTACCTTCAAATGACACCCGTCTAGAGGCGTGTCAAGTAGATAAGCAAAGTGGTGGTTAAGCGGCGCGGCAAGCTTGCTAGGCTGCATCCTCAGCATGACACTTAGCAGCGCATTTAATGCACTTTGTCCTAACTGCCGGAGTTAGATATGATAGCATTTTTAGCTATGTTATCTAAAATAGTGACTGTTTGCCACTATAAATACCCCTTAAACTATAAAAGGAGGCCCATGGCTAACTATGGGAGGATTTGGCCCCTCACGTACTTGTATGCACGTAGATCCTCTTCCCAAAGCTTCCTTGCCGGGCACAAGCATTGTGCTTTATTTGGGTCCTCCCATCAATTCCACCAAAGCAGGAGTAGGGTGTTACGCCTCACGGTGGCCCGAACCTGGGTACAAATCACTAGCATCACCGTCGCCAAGCTGTTCAATCGCTTCTACTCTTTGTGCAATGTGACCTCCCCCCCCCCTCCGCCAAACCACAAAGGGGCTTATGGGCCCATAGGTGATCGTGTTTCCCACGACATCATTGGCGCGCCAGGTAGGGAGAAGCACTTGTGTCAACCTGAAGCCATAAGCAGCGCGTCGATCTTCATAATCGTCTTCTTTGCCACTAGTTTATCATCCATGGCACCAAAAAGAAGCCTGTCGTGACAGCTCACCCTTCTACATCAAAGGCCCCTTCGCACGCAGTCGCTGACGCCGTGGGCGCTGCGGCGGTATTGGGGGAAGCGGGTGCAGTGGGAGACACAACCAGCGCAGGTGGAGCTGTCATTGTATCCTTCGCGGTTGAAGCTTGAGCTGAAGACACTAGGGGAGAGCGACATCAACAACATCCCGATGGCCGTACCCGCAAACCGCGGACAGGGAGAACGTTCTGTCTCCACCGCCTCGCCGCGCTAGTGGGCACAACCGCAGAGACAACGCCCGTTCTGGCACAAGCCATGATCCTCCAGCAGCACCAGCAACTGGTGCAGCTGCTGGACACATGCCTTGCCTAGAACAAGGTGAGCTAGACGGGGCACCGAATGGGGCAGCCAACCCCCAAGCGCGCTTTAGCCGTCACCCAACCACCTTGGCAACCGGTTCGCGGCGGCAAGACCACGGTGATGCTCTTCCTGGTACTACCAGGGGTCGAGCAACGTTACAGTCCACCACGACAGCCATGCCGAGCTCTGCCACGAAAGCCATGGCACGGGCCTAATTCCTACTGAGATTCCCACCAGCGCCCGATCGAATGGATGAGTGGAGAGCCACCATCCAGAGCCTGATCGGCTTCGCTGAAGTTGAAAGATCCCAGCAGGCAGAGCCATCGTGACGCCCATGAGCCGCGACAACGTCGCAAACGGCTGGCCACGCTGGAGGAGCTGCACCTGCGGTACAGTCACCTCCGCAGAAGCAGGCTCAAGGGCAACAGTGAGATAAACCCGGCCATGAAGTTGACGAAGCGTCGATGGACTCGTCTGATCCACGGAGCCTGTCAAGATCAACGACGAGTTCTTGAAGACCGACGATGGGACGATGCGCGTGTCAGCATAGAGTGGAAACCCGTCACCAATCAGACAGGCGCAATGGCCCAGACGTTGACGAACCAACGCCCAATGATGGTGGGTACCTACCTTTTGAGGTTGGATACCCTGCCTTCACTCGCGAGCTGCGGCAAGTCCGCTAGCCGTTCGCGTGCGTCTTCAAGACAGAGCTTTCTGAGAAATAAGATGGAAAGCTGAACCCGGCAGAGTTTTTGAGCATCCATCTGATTGTTGTCCAAGCTGCCGGAGGAAGGGACAAAGGGGTGTTTGCCAACTACTTCCCTTTGGCACTCAAGCCAAATGCGAGGTCATGGCTGATGCACCTGCCAGAGAACTCCATTTCGTCTTGGGCTGACTTGTGTAACAAGTTTGTTGGTGCCTTCACGGGCGGCCATCAAAAGCCTAGGCGGCCCAACGACTTGCAAGTTCTTGCCTAGAAGGAAGGAGAGAGTTTGCGAAAGTATATGCAGATGTTTAGCAGAGTGCACCGCAACATTCCAGATATACACCCGGCAGCAGTGATTGCCGCATTCGAGTCAAATGTGCGCAAGAGAAAGATACGTTCCAAGATGAACACCCGGTTACCCAAGACATCAATTAATTGTATACCTTGGCAGAAAAATGCGCTCGAGATGAAGAGGGAAGGCGACTTCCCGGAGAAGAGGATGCTGTTGAAGTCGATTAAGATAAGACAACAAGGATGCTGGCTCGAAGAAGAAGGGTCGGAAGCACAGTAAGAAACACAAGGAGAAATAAGTATTGGCCGTCGAGGGCTATATTAATCCTAGTACCAATGAGAAGGCCAAAACCGAAGCCCCCGACAAAGAAGATGCCGCGTACACTGATTGCCGGGAGGCTGTAGCGGCAGGGAAAGCTGGGAAATCTGACAGGCCATACTGCTAGATCAACCACACTAAAGGTCATGATCTCCAAAAAATGTCATCAGGTCGAGCAACTTATCAAGAAGCAAAAAGCTGAGTACGAGAAGCGCGACAAGGAAAGAGACCAAGAAGGTGCCACCTGGAAGGGCAAAGGTGGCAGGGGAGGCCGTCGCGGCAAGGCCCCGCAGCAGAAGGAAAAGCTTGCCAGAGGGCGATAGAAGAATGAGGGGGACAAGGCCAGTGAAGAAGGGGATGAGGAAGAGACCAATGAGCATGAGTTCCAGAAGGCAACTGAAGCCACGTGCATTGAGGGAGGTGCATCCCTACGCTCCTCTCATCGTCAGCACAAACAGTGGGCACGAGAGGTCAATTTCGGGGAACCAGCTATAGATTCTCGGAAGTCGCTCAAATGGTCCCGCACGCCTATCATCTTCGATGAAGAGGATCACACCGACCGCACCACTACGGTCGGGTGTCTGCCGTTGTTGGTCCCACCAACAATATGCAACCTCAAGGTCACAAAGATGCTAGTTGACGGTGGGGCAGGGTTGAACTTGATGTCCCCTAAAGTGATCGGTAAGGTGAATATCCTTTAGGAGGAGCTCAAGGTTAGCGATACGTTCCAAGGAATCAACCCCGGCAGAAGCCGTCCTAAGATAAAGGTTACATTATCGGAAACCTTTGGTGGAGAACTGAATTACTGAACTGAGAGGGTTGTTTTCGACGTTGTCGATCTCCCTCTACCTTACAATGGGATCCTTGGCCGCCCAGCTCTGGCATTGTTCATGGCAGCATCCCACTATGCCTACAATGTTCTGAAGATACCAGGGCCGGTCGACGTCATTTCCGTCCCGTCTGACAAGAAAGATGCAATTATTTGCGTGGATAAGATGTACCGAGATGGGGTAGTGCTGAAGCTGTTGAGGTTGTGGCTCCTGTCGAGAAAGTAGATAAGGGAAAGAAAACTAACAAGGACACCGGCAAAGATCCCGGGAAGCAGGCTGATGGTCTCCAAGTGCAGGGAATCATCATAGCAATTCCCAATGGTGAAAGTGATAAGTATGGAGTGTCGAACCCACAAGGAGCTAAAGGTAGGATCAATATTCTCTCAAGTCCTATCTGCCACTGATACAACTCTACGTACACCGAACGTTTGCTTGCAACTAGAAACGAGAAATAAAACTACGTTGTGGGTATGAAGAGGATAACTTTGCATGATATCGGAGAGCTAAAATGTAAAAGTAGGTGATGTTATCATAAAGCTAGAATATATTACGAAATATTATAAATAGCGAGTGTGGAATAATGATGGATCGGTGTGCGGAATTGTCCTAGGAAATAGTTAACACGACAGGTAGTCGTCATTGCATTTTCATTTGAGGGAGAGGCATAAGCTAACATACTTTCTCTTCTTGGATCATATGCACTTATGACTGGAACTCTAGCAAGCATCCGCAACTACTAAAGATCATTAAGGTAAAACCCAACCATAGCATTAAGGCATCAAGTCCCCTTTATCCCATACGCAACAATCCCCTTACTCGGGTTTATTCTTCTGTCACTCAAACAACCCACTATAAGAGAATCATGAACGTATTGCAACACCCTATAGAGGGAATCCCTCACGCTTGTGCAACGCGGAGGGCACCATAGGACAGCACCAAAATAAAACATACAACTCGTACCAATCTAGATCATCAATCAACCCAAAGACAAAGTATATCTACTCAAAATATCAAAGGATGGCAACACATCATTGGATCATAATATGTGGCATAAAGCACCATGTTCAAGTAGGGATTACAGCGCGGTGTGGGAGAGTGGACCGCGTAAAAGAGATGAGGATGGTGATGATGATGGTGATGTTTATGAAGAAGATCACCGCGCCGATGATTCCCCTCCTGATGGCACTCCAGCGCCACCGAGGGAGAGGAGGAGAGGTTCTCCCTCTGGTCCTTGGCCTTCATGGCGATGATGGCCCCTCTGGGATCCTCCTCCACGGCCTTCGGTGATGATGGCCCCCTCCGGCAGGGTGCCATAGAGGGCCTAGATTGATTTGTCGTGGTTACAAAGGCTTGCGGCGGCAGAACTTTCGTTCTAGGTTATTTTATGGAGGTTTCTATATTTATAGGATTTTTTGGCGTTGGTCTCACGTCCAGAAGTTCTCCAAGTCGTCCACGAGTTAGGGGCCCACGCATAGGGGGGTGGACGTGCCCCCCACCCTCGTGGACATCCCGAGACTCTTCAATCCCAACTCTTTTACTCCAAGGGCTTCTTTTGGTCCATAAAAAATCATCAAAAATTGGCACGTCAATTGGACTCCGTTTGGTATTCCTTTTCTGTAGAACTCAAAAACAAGGAAAAACATAAACTGGCACTGGGCTCTAGGTTAATAGGTTAGTCCCAAAAATCATATAAAATAGCATATAAATGTATATAAAACATCTAAGATGGATAATATAATAGCATGAATACTTCATAAATTATAGATACGTTGGAGACGTATCAGCATCCCCAAGCTTAATTCATGCTCGTCCTCGAGTAGGTAAATGATAAAAGAAATAATTTATGAAGTGTGAATGCTAGCAGGTGCACAAGTTTGATCAATGATAATTTCAATCACCTTTTCTAGCATCATTATGGGTCATAACAGTAGCTCATCTCATAAAACTTTTCATGATAAAGTGATACGTCTCCAACATATCTATAATTTTTTATTGTTCCATGCTATTATATTATCCTTCTAGGATGTTTTATGGGCTTTTATATGATTTTTGGGACTAACCTATTGACCCAGAGCCCAGTGCCAGTTTATGTTTTTCTCTTGTTTTAGAGTATCGCAGAAAAGGAATGTCAAACGGAGCCCAATTGACCTAAAACTCAACGGAAGTTATTTTTGGACCAAAAGAAGCCCAGGAAGTGCCGGAGGGGGATGTGGGGACCCCGACTTAGAAGTCGAGATCACCGAATGCACGTGTACAGTGATCCCAGAGATCAATGCTCACTGAACACACAGAAGCTGAATAACAAGAGTCTTACATCCATACAAATAGTCTTACACGAATTGAGGCCATTATGGCCAAGTCTTACATAGATAGAGCCTCACGGGCTGAATAGCAAATAACTCAAATAGCGGAAGTCTTCTATAAACGGGTAGAACCCATGCCATCTGCCTTAACCCTACAGGCATTCTGACTGGGATAGCGTCCTAGTTCGCATGTTCGTCTCCAAAGAACTCTTCCTCATATTCTTGTTCTTCCATGCCTGGCCAATTAAATAACCAGTGGCAAGCCAATGAGTACTTTGAATGTACTCGCAAGCAACCCATGATGTGGTACAAAGCAACAGTGCAATTGAGTAATAATGATCAATCTAGCAAGGCTAGAACAAATATTCTACCATTAAGTTAATGCATCAATAAACTCGCGTAACCTCGAAGACAGATTACCGATATCAACAGGAATATGATTCAACTCATCGAGTCAAGTCACCATCCTTGACTTATCACACACATACTATCACCGATGAAGTAAAATTCTGGACATAGTTTAAGTAGCACCACCCAACTGTCCATGACCGTGGACACGGCTATTTGAATAGTTTTACACTCTGCAGAGGTTGCGCACTTTACCCACAAGATCTGGGGAACTTCCGTGTCATCCACGACCCGCGGTACCTCAAGTACCCGGGGTAAGCACCCGGTCATTACCTTTCCTTAGACGACACTAACATAGAGTCCACTCGTTGGTACACGGCCCTCGGGTACAAACAATAGATCACGAGACTTGCCCTAATTTCAATGTCACGCGTACCCGTAGGGACCAACGGTGTGTCCGGTGCCCTGTACAAACAGTCATGGCCGTCTATCCAAGCACGACCCCGTCCCGAGAAAGACCTCAAGTTTTCCCGTCACAAGTAATGCGGGCACCATGCTAGTATCGACCTAAGTAATCAATAAAGCCCCGTCCCATAAGGGGTATTGTGGTTGCACATGTTTGGTTGGGACGGTAGTCACACATAAATCTAATCCATCATTTCACATGCACATGACTCTACCGGCACATCACTTCTTTCTCAAGTGATGACCTAACACATCATCACCCTTGGGCATTAGGGGCACCCGATGGGTTCATGCAAAGATTTTAACTACGAAGGTTAAAATCACACATGCATCATTCAAGCATAATGACCAACTGTTTGCATGTCATCTAGCACATAGCAAGATCAACAATAAGGCATGCATCATGTGGTGGTTCATCTAGGTTATCATCGTAACCCTATCATCATGCATCGGAAACAAACGGGTTCCGAGGAACAAGTGTATCATGGTCAAAGGGCTGCTTGCCTGGATTGGCTTGGTCTTCAAAGTCTTCAAATCCTTCTCCTTCTTCTTCCACAGCAACTTTGTCAAATACGGGATCTATACGTCGCATAATAACCACGGGAAACTAAGAATACAAACAAAACAGAAAAATCAAAGTGCTCAGAAAAATGTCAACTCATTTTTGTAAAATACTAGAGGGATTTCTAAGATGGGGAAAAAATCTTAGTTGGATTTTTGGAGTTACAAAATGGAATTTATTGATTTTTGAACAGGAGTATTACTGCCCAAATTTGAATTTAAATTTGAACAGTACAGCAAAGTTTCATGGATTTGAATGAAAGTGGTACCATTAAATAGGTTGGAATATTACAAGATTTTAGGAGTTGGAATTATTTAATTTGGACCATTATTCTTTTCCGTAGAAATGTTTAAAACAATCACAGAAAAGAAAAAGAATAAAAAGACCTGTGCAACTGGGCCAGAGAGGCCACAGTGCACGGCCCAGGGCGGTCCAGCCCAGCCGCACGGGAGCCTGCGCGCGCACGTCAGGTTTTTAAACCTGACGGGCGGGGCCCATGGGTCAGTGACAGAGAGGAGGGGGAGAGAGGTGTGGGGATGACAGGTGGGGCCCGCCTGTCATCTCCAACCTTGCGGCCACGGCGACGGCGAGCTCACCGGCGAGTTTTCCGGCCCCGGCGACGGCAACGGAGGGAAGGGATGGACTCAGTGTCGTGTCGCGGATGCAGGGGTGGTGGTGCGGCACGCCGGGGAGGTCCGGTTCGCCGGCGACGAGGTGGGACGGCGGAAGCTCGTCGGGAGGTGGTGGCTGTGGCTGATTCCGACTGCAAACGAAGGGGGAAACAAGGGGGAAAGGATCAGTGAGGCGAGGGGGTTCCGAATCAGGCAAAAGGAGAGGCAGGGGAGGCCCGTACCGCGAGATCGCCGGCGGCCCAACGCGGCGGAGCTCCGGTCGATCCCGAGCACTGGGACGTCCTGGGGAGGAGTGGGTGGTGCTGGGAGGCTCAGTGGAGTGAGGAAAGGTCACTGATGCTACTGGAGAGGCTCGGGACGGGCTTATATAGCCACGCCCACGGTCCACCGTGGACCCGTGCGCCGGCGAGGTTGCAGGCGAGGCTAGGAGGGGTTCTGGAGCCTGGGATCAAGCCGGGGAGGACCGTGGACTTGCTCCACGTCCAGCTGAGGGGAAAAGAGGAGCGGGGAAGCGTCTGGAGCGCGCGCGCGTGTGAAGCAGCAGAGTGGCCGTCGCGGGCGGCCAGCGCGCATGCGACGTCGGCCACTGGAGGGCGCAGGAGGAGGGGGGGACAGCGTCGGGGAGGTTGCGGACGTCGAGATGCCTCGACTGGCGCGAAGGGAGAGGCCTGAGGCTGTCGGGGTCAGCGATTGGCCGAAGCCACAATGCTTGTCTGCACTGTTGCGTGCTCCAGAGTGCGCGTTTGGCTGGCATCGCCGCGCTCTCGCCGTCCTGGTCAAAACCAACGTGTCCAGCAGCGTCTAGAAGGTCAGGGGGGAAGTAAAGAATTGGCCTGAGGCCTTGGATGCCCTGGAGATGCTGAGAGAGAGGAAGGAGGCTGGTGACTTGGTGAAAACCTGCTGTCCAGCAAGGTAAAACAGGGTTCTTACCCCTCAATCATGGAGCTGGGGTGCTGGGGAAGTTACTGGAGGTAGCTAGTAACTCAATGATCATGTGGTAAAAAGTACAGGCCATGAAGAAGAGTCAAAGTGATCAAGTTGGAGGTTTTAGTAAAAAGCCAGAAGGTGTTTGATCAGTGTTTGGTCAAGTAAATGACCTCCACTTGACATGGCACTTAACAGGGTTGAAATACATGAGAAAATAGGGTGCTTCACCAAATTTGGGCTCATTTGAAGAAACTAGCCAATGTAACTTTGGTGAACCCTAGAAATCAATAGAAACAGTTTCATCTTGATTGACTCAAGCTAATCATCTCCCCTTGATGCACCACTTGGTGTAGCATCATCATTTGGGGGTATTGATCATGCCCACAAAGTTTGAAGCTCCAGATAAAAAGTTGGTAGTGTAAAGTTGTTCAAATTTGCATTTGAACAGAAAGGGTTTTGAGGTGATCTGATCAAGTTGCTCTATTCCAAATCTTGTGCCATTTGGTCTAGATGCCTTATTAGGTCATTCTAGCATGTGCACCAAGTTTGAGAGCATTTGGACAAGTTTGGCAATGTAAAGTTGCTCAAACTTCAAATATGGACAGAATGGTTATGAAGGGGTTTGAGGATGTTTTCTTGCTTCCCAAGGCATGGGACTTGGCAAGATCATCAAATATGTCATATATGACATGATAGAATTTCCCTGGAATTTTTGGAGAAAGTTTCCTTTGTAAACATTTCAAAAGCTTGAAATATCCAGAAAGGGTTTTAGAGGGTTTAGCCCATTATTTTGAACATGACCAAGTGTTGAAACTCTTATATATGGACAATATATGTCCTCTGAGTCTCTCTGAATTTTGGCAAATATTTTTGAAACATTTAAATAATTTTCCCCTATTAAAGACCATTTCTGGCCTTAAGAAAAAGCTTTTAAATAAAATAGGAAATAACTTTTAAAATTATACTTTTGTGGTTTCTGGAAGTCCTATGACTACTAGGTCTCAAATAAACCTTTTGAAATAATTTTCTCACCCTAAATCAAGTACTTGCAGTGCAAATCTCAATTCAGGGGTTTTTGGAAAACTAAATTTATAAAATACTTTTTGGCCAAATTAATTTTGTAAGAAAATACCATACTGTTATATAACACTTGTCATGATCATTGGGCAGAAGTTTTGGGTATGGAGATGAATTCTACAAGAGGTCATAGTTGACTTTAATGAGGACATGAAAAAGCACATGAAGAAAACTCAATTTCAAATAAAAGCCAAATGATGCTAAAAAAATTTGCTGGTCCAAATTTTCATGCTTCAAAGATACAAATAACATGTTACAAAATGCAGGGTGTGACAGACCTACCCCCCTTACAAGAATCTCATCCCCGAGATTCCTAAACTAGGGCTTAAAAGAGGTCGGGAAACTCGGATCTAAGATAGTCTTCTCGTTCCCAGGTTGATTCTGCTTCGGTGTGGTTGCTCCACTGGACCTTGAAGTACTTGATGGTACGGCTCCGCGTACGTCATTCTGCTTCGTCCAGAATGCAAATGGGCTTCTCGCGGTAGGTCAAATCAGGCTGCAGATCAATGGCTTGGTGATCCACATCCTTGTAGAGATTGGGCTTGTCTTGAACTATGAGACATTTCCGGAGTTGTGACACATGGAATACATTGTGCACATCGGATAGCTCAGGTGGTAGTTCCAACTGGTAAGCCACTTCTCCTTGTCGGTCGGTGATCTTGAAAGGGCCAATGAACCTTGGCGCAAGCTTCCCCTTGACGTGGAAACGCTTGGTTCCCTTCAGAGGAGTTACCCGTAGGTACACATGATCTCCGACACGGAAACTCATGTCTCGGCGTCGAGTGTCAGCATAAAACTTTTGCCTTGACTTGGCTGCCTTTAATCGCTCTCTGACTAGTTGGACTTGCTCTTCTGCTGCGCGGAGAATATCCGGTCCAAAGACTAGTCCTTCTCCAGTCTCCGACCAATTGAGGGGTGTGCGGCATCTGCGTCCGTACAATACCTCAAATGGTGCCATCTGAAGGCTTGACTGGTAACTGTTGTTATAGGAGAACTCGGCAAAAGGGAGACAGTCTTCCCACTTGGCTCCTTACGCCAGGACACAGGCTCGGAGCATGTCTTCGAGAATCTGATTGACTCGCTCTGTTTGACCTCCGGTCTGTGGGTGGAAAGCTGTGCTGAAAGACAACTTGGTTCCCAAGGCTTCTTGGAACTTCTTCCAGAACCTTGAGGTGAACTGGGTTCCTCGATCTGACACAATCTCCTTGGGAACACCGTGAAGACTTACGATTCGATCGATGTAGAGAGCTGCCAGCGGTTGCCATCATAAGTGGTCTTGACAGGAATGAAATGGGCCACCTTGGTCAAATGATCGACTATGACCCAGATAGAGTCATGTCCTCTATTTGACCTTGGTAATCCAGTGATGAAGTCCATTCCGACTTTATCCCACTTCCACTCAGGAACCTTGAGTGGTTGAAGCAATCCAGCAGGTCGCTGATATTCAGCCTTGACCCTTTGGCACACATCACACTTTGCAACATAGGTTGCAATCTCTCTCTTCATACCGTGCCACCAGAATCGTGCCTTCAAGTCTTGGTACATCTTGGTTCCTCCGGGGTGGATGGAATACGGAGTGTCGTGGGCTTCTTGCAGAATCAGCGTCTTCAGCTCTGTGTTGTTTGGTACGCAGAGGCGACCTTTGTACCAAACAATCCCGTGCTCGTCTTCGGAGAATCCTGGGGCCTTGCCCAGCTTCATCTTCTTCTTGATGCCTTCGATGCTTGCATGTCCATCTTGTGCCTTCTTGACGTTGTCCATCAGGGTCGGTCTGACTTCCAAATGATCCAGAAACCCAGGGGTAACCAATTCCAAACTGAATTGTTCGATCTCCTTAAACAAGGCTGGCTGCCTTTCTTGAATAACGGCATTCAAAGAGCAAGCCTTCCTGCTTAAGGCATCGGCCACCACGTTAGCCTTCCCAGGGTGATACTGAACACTGAGGTCATAATCTTTGATGAGTTCCAACCATCTCCGCTGCCTCATGTTCAATTCCTTTTGGGTGAAAATGTACTTCAGACTTTTGTGGTCTGTGTAGATCTCACACCGTTTCCCTAGGAGGTAATGCCGCCATGTCTTCAAGGCATGAACTACTGCCGCTAGCTCAAGATCGTGAGTAGCGTAGTTCTCCTCATGGGGTCGTAGCTGCCTGGAGAAGTATGCTATGACGCGGCCTTCTTGCATCAGAACGCTTCCCAATCCGGTTCGAGAGGCATCACAATATATCACGAACTCCTTGTGAATATCAGGTGTTGCCAGAACTGGGGCGGTGGTCAATCTCTTCTTGAGCTCTTGGAAGCTCTCTTCGCATTTTGGCGTCCATTCGAACTTCTTGTCCTTCTTGAGGAGCTGAGTCATTGGTCGTGCAATGCTAGAGAATCCTTCCACGAACTTGCGGTAATAGCCCGCTAGTCCGAGGAAGCTTCTGACTTCCTTGACGGTCGTTGGAGATTGCCATTGGGTCACATCTTCGATTTTTGCAGGATCAACAGATAATCCTTCCTCGGTCAAGACATGACCTAAGAATCCAACTTTATGCAGCCAAAACTCACACTTGCTGAATTTGGCATACAGTTGGTGCTCACGAAGCTTGTCTAGGACCATCCTCAGGTGCTGCTCGTGCTCTTCCTCCGACTTCGAGAACACAAGAATGTCATCAATGAAGACAACAACAAACTTGTCCAAATATTCCATGAAGACTTTATTCATGAGATACATGAAGTAAGCTGGGGCATTGGTTAACCCAAAAGACATGACCGTGCACTCGTACAGGCCATATCTGGTTACGAATGCCGTCTTCGGAATATCTTGGGGTCTGATCTTCAGCTGGTAGTACCAAGATCTGAGGTCGATCTTGGAGAATACCTTGGCTCCGCTGAGTTGATCAAACACATCTTCGATCTTGGGAAGTGGGTACTTGTTCTTGATTGTAACTTCATTGAGGGAATGATAGTCAATGCATAAGCGGATGGTACCGTCCCTCTTGGCCACAAACAGAACAGGAGATCCCCAAGGGGAGGAACTTGGGCGGATAAATCCCTTCCTTAGCTGCTCTTCTAGCTGCTTCTTCAACTCGGCTAATTCTTCCGTCCCCATTCTATAAGGCTTCTTATAGATGGGTCCTGCTCCGGGCACGAGCTCGATGATGAACTCAATGTCACGGTCAGGGGGCATTCCCGGTAGTTCATCCGGAAAGACATCAGGATACTCACATACCACCGGTACTTGATCTAGCCCAACTTCAGATAGACAGTTGACTTTAGCGGCTTGAGCGGAAGAGGAGTTGGGAGCAAAATTGACTTCGACTCCCTGGTGATTGGTCACAGTGACTGTCCGATTGGCACAGTCTAACAAGCGAGTATTGCAGAGTCTGATTGAGGCCTTCCATGAAGCGCTCCCTTTTGGCAGCATCAGTACAGACATCTTCAGGGGCATACCTTGACAGAACACTGAACTTCTGCATGTACTCCTTGACAGTGCCACTTCCTTGCTTTAGGGCTCGGAACTCACGCTTTTTGATAGCCATGATTCCGGAAGGAATGTGGGCCTTGCGGAATTCTGCCTTGAAGTTAACCCAAGTGATGTCTTGTTCAGCATGCATGACCTTGAATCCATCCCACCAAGCTCTAGCAGTCCCCCCGAGGCAGTGGGCTGCATAAGCCACCTTCTCGCGGTCTTCGGTGCATCCGACTAGTTCCAGAATTTCCTCAATGGAACGGACCCAGTCATCTGCATCCAGGGGTTCAGCAGTCTCGATGAAAGTTGGCGGTGCATGCTTCTTGAACTCTGCCAACGTGGAACGTCCATTGCCATTCCCCGCCGGCTGGCGGTTGTTGGTGACAGCTTGAGCAATCAGCTGAAGGGCTGCAGTGTTGGCTTGGTGTTCCTCTCGGAAAGCTTGGAGAAGCTGAGCCATGTCCATGCTTGGAGGAGGTGGTGGTGGAGCTTGGTCGTTGGTTTGGTCGTGGCCTGCCTCTGGCTGAGAGGATGCTCCGGCTTCGGGCTGCTGGGTAGAGGTACCAGTACGAGTTACAACAGGCATCCTGTTGGAGCGGTAAAAGGTCTCATAACTCGGAAGAGGGAAAGCAAGATAGATGGGTGCCTAGTCAGGGGGTGGGTGTGACACTAAATCAAATCATGCAAGGGCCGAAAGGCCAAAACAAATTCACTAAAATCCAAATGGGTGATGTAGTCGTTTACATATTCCCGAAGGAAGAATACGACATACATCCAGACACAACAAAAGCAAACACTAGATGGTTTCATATGAACCATACAAGGACTCGACTGCGCATATGGGTTACACGACCTATCCTACCGTAGAGGTTACACTGGCATATCCGAGTAGCGAATAATGCCTAAGCGGCGGAATGCTCGGTCGCGTATTCCGGCTCTTCTGGGTCTTCCTCCTTGTCTTCATCTGTCTGGGCTCCCTTGTCGCTTGATGGAGTGGGGGAGTGGAGGAGTTGAATACGACGGTGCTTTGTCGGTGGTGCAGGGAAAAGCTTGCGATATTCCCTTGCTGTCATCCGGCGTCGCCGAGGTGGTTCTTCACCCTTGGAAGATACATCCTCGGAGGGCCTTCCGCCTCGATATGCGATAGCGGATTGTCCAGAAGGTGCTCCTTCCTTCTTGATCCTATTTGCCTTCTCTTGAGCTCGACGAAGAAGTGCCTTGAGTGCAGCAGCCTCGACAGCGAGTGGTAGTGTTGCCATCTGGGGTCCCTCGAAGAACCAACTCGTGGGAGGATCGTTTGCCTTCACGATCACTTCCACATGGTACTCCACCTCAGTATCGCTCACCCAATGCTCAAGTTAGGTGAGGATGGGTGCTCGGTGGAACTGACACTCCTGGAGGCTATCCTCGAGAAGTAAGGGAAAGCCAGTGGTCAGGTGCTCTTCGGGTACAGCGGCCATCTACAAAGGTGGAATGCGAGGGGTTAATAAGCTGATGAAATCTCAGGTTTAGAAAAGAAGAGAGGTTCAGAAGGTTTTTGAAAAGGTGGTCTCAACTAACTAACGCCCATGCTAACTAAGGCTTCCTACAGTCAGGATGGCTCTAATACCAGCTCTGTGGGGACCCCGACTTAGAAGTCGAGATCACCGAATGCACGTGTACAGTGATCCCAGAGATCAATGCTCACTGAACACACAGAAGCTGAATAACAAGGGTCTTACATCCATACAAATAGTCTTACACGAATTAAGGCCATTATGGCCAAGTCTTACATAGATAGAGCCTCACGGGCTGAATAGCAAATAACTCAAATAGCGGAAGTCTTCGATAAACGGGTAGAACCCATGCCATTTGCCTTAACCCTACATGCATTCTGACTGGGATAGCGTCCTAGTTCGCATGTTCGTCTCCAAAGAACTCTTCCTCATATTCTTGTTCTTCCATGCCTGGCCAATTAAATAACCAGTGGCAAGCCAATGAGTACTTTGAATGTACTCGCAAGCAACCCATGATGTGGTACAAAGTAACAGTGCAATTGAGTAATAATGATCAATCTAGCAAGGCTAGAACAAATATTCTACCATTAAGTTAATGCATCAATAATCTCGCGTAACCTCGAAGACAGGTTACCGATATCAACAGGAATATGATTCAACTCATCGAGTCAAGTCACCATCCTTGACTTATCACACACATACTATCACCGATGAAGTAAAATTCTGGACATAGTTTAAGTAGCACCACCCAACTGTCCATTACCGTGGACACGGCTATTCGAATAGTTTTACACTCTGCAGAGGTTGCACACTTTACCCACAAGATCCGGGGAACTTCCGTGGCATCCACGACCCGCGGTACCTCAAGTACCAGGGGTAAGCACCCGGTCATTACCTTTCCTTAGACGACACTAACATAGAGTCCACTCGTTGGTACATGGCCCTCGGGTACAAACAATAGATCACGGGACTTGCCCTAATTTCAATGTCACGCGTACCCGAAGGGACCAACGGTGTGTCCGGTGCCCTGTAAAAACAGTCATGGCCGTCTATCCAAGCACGACCCCGTCCCGGGAAAGACCTCAAGTTTTCCCATCACTAGTAATGCGGGCACCATGCTAGTATCGACCTAAGTAATCAATAAAGACCCGTCCCATAAGGGGTAGTGTGGTTGCACATGTTTGGTTGGGACGGTAGTCACACATAAATCTAATCCATCATTTCACCATGCACATGACTCTACCGGCACATCACTTCTTTCTCAAGTGATGACCTAACACATCATCACCCTCGGGCATTAGGGGCACCCGATGGGTTCATGCAAAGATTTTAACTACGAAGGTTAAAATCACACATGCATCATTCAAGCATCATGACCAACTATTTGCATGTCATCTAGCACATAGCAAGATCAACAATAAGGCATGCATCATGTGGTGGTTCATCTAGGTTATCATCGTAACCCTATCATCATTCATCGGAAACAAACGGGTTCCGAGGAACAAGTGTATCATGGTCAAAGGGCTGCTTGCCTGGATTGGCTTGGTCTTCAAAGTCTTCAAATCCTTCTCCTTCTTCTTCCACAGCAACTTCGTCAAATACGGGATCTATACATCGCATAATAACCACGGGAAAATAAGAATACAAACAAAACAGAAAAATCAAAGTGCTCAGAAAAATGTCAACTCATTTTTGTAAAATACTAGAGGGATTTCTAAGATGGGGAAAAAAATCTTAGTTGGAGTTTTGGAGTTACAGAATGGAATTTATTGATTTTTGAACAGGAGTATTACTGCCCAGATTTGAATTTAAATTTGAACAGTACAGCAAAGTTTCATGGATTTGAATGAAAGTGGTACCATTAAATAGGTTGGAATATTACAAGATTTTAGGAGTTGGAATTATTTAATTTGGACCATTATTATTTTCTGTAGAAATGTTTAAAACAATCACAGAAAAGAAAAAGAATAAAAAGACCTATGCAACTGGGCCAGAGAGGCCACAGTGCACGGCCCAGGGCAGTCCAGCCCAGCCGCACGGGAGCCTGCGCGCGCACGTCAGGTTTTTAAACCTGGCGGGCGGGGCCCATGGGTCAGTGACAGAGAGGAGGGGGAGAGAGGTGTGGGGATGACAGGCGGGGCCCGCCTGATATCTCCAACCTTGCGGCCACGGCGACGGCGAGCTCACCGGCGAGTTTTCCGGCCACGGCGACGGCAACGGAGGGCAGGGATGGACTCAGTGTCGTGTCGCGGATGTAGGGGTGGTGGTGCGGCACGCCGGGGAGGTCCGGTTCGCCGGCGACGAGGTGGGACGGCGGAAGCTCGTCGGGAGGTGGTGGCTGTGGCTGATTCCGACTGCAAACGAAGGGGGAAACAAGGGGGAAAGGATCAGTGAGGCGAGGGGGTTCCAAATCAGGCGAAAGGAGAGGCAGGGGAGGCCCGTACCGCGAGATCGCCGACGGCCCGACGCGGCGGAGCTCCGGTCGATCCCGAACACTGGGACGTCCTGGGGAGGAGTGGGTGGTGCTGGGAGGCTCAGTGGAGTGAGGAGAGGTCGCTGATGTTGCTGGAGAGGCTCGGGAGGGGCTTATATAGCCGCGCCCATGGTCCACCATGGACCCGCACCGGCGAGGTTGCAGGCGAGGCTAGGAGGGGTTCTGGAGCCTGGGATCAAGCCGGGGAGGACAGTGGACTTGCTCCACGTCCAGCTGAGGGGAAAAGAGGAGCGGGGAAGCGTCTGGAGCGCGCGCGCGTGTGAAGCAGCAGAGTGGCCGTCGCGGGCGGCCAGCGCGCGTGCGACGTCGGCCACTGGAGGGCGCAGGAGGAGGGGGGACAGCGCCGGGGAGGTTGCGGACGTCGAGATGCCTCGACTGGCGCGAAGGGGGAGGCCCGAGGCTGTCGGGGTCAGCGATTGGCCGAAGCCACAGTGCTTGTCTACACTGTTGCGTGCTCCAGAGCGCGCGTTTGGCTGGCATCGCCGCGCTCTCGCCGTCCTGGTCAAAACCAACGTGTCCAGCAGCGTCTAGAAGGTCAGGGGGGAAGTAAAGAATTGGCCTGAGGCCTTGGATGCCCTGGAGATGCTGAGAGAGAGGGAGGAGGCCGGTGACTTGGTGAAAACCTGCTGTCCAGCAAGGTAAAACAGGGTTCTTACCCCTCAATCATGGAGCTGGGGTGCTGGGGAAGTTACTGGAGGTAGCTAGTAACTCAATGATCATGTGGTAAAAAGTAAAGGCCATGAAGAAGAGTCAAAGTGATCAAGTTGGAGGTTTTAGTAAAAAGCCAGAAGGTGTTTGATCAGTGTTTGGTCAAGTAAATGACCTCCACTTGACATGGCACTTAACAGGGTTGAAAGACATGAGAAAATAGGGTGCTTCACCAAATTTGTGCTCATTTGAAGAAACTAGCCAATGTAACTTTGGTGAACCCTAGAAATCAACAGAAACAGTTTCATCTTGATTGAGTCAAGCTAATCATCTCCCCTTGATGCACCACTTGGTGTAGCAACATCATTTGGGGTATTGATCATGCCCACAAAGTTTGAAGCTCCAGATAAAAAGTTGGTAGTGTAAAGTTGTTCAAATTTGCATTTGAACAGAAAGGGTTTTGAGGTGATCTGATCAAGTTGCTCTATTCCAAATCTTGAGCCATTTGGTCTAGATGCCTTATTAGGTCATTCTAGCATGTGCACCAAGTTTGAGAGCATTTGGACAAGTTTGGCAATGTAAAGTTGCTCAAACTTCAAATATGGACAGAATGGTTATGAAGAGGTTTGAGGATGTTTTCTTGCTTCCCAAGGCATGGGACTTGGCAAGATCATCAAATATGTCATATATGACATGATAGAATTTCCCTCGAATTTTTGGAGAAAGTTTCCTTTGTAAATATTTCAAAAGCTTGAAATATCCAGAAAGGGTTTTAGAGGGTTTAGCCCATTATTTTGAACATGACCAAGTGTTGAAACTCTTATATATGGACAATATATGTCCTCTGAGTCTCTCTGAATTTAGGCAAATATTTTTGAAACATTTAAATAAGTTTCCCCTATTAAAGACCATTTCTGGCCTTAAGAAAAAGCTTTTAAATAAAATAGGAAAATAACTTTTAAAATTATACTTTTGTGGTTTCTGGAAGTCCTATGACTACTAGGTCTCTAATAAACCTTTTGAAATAATTTTCTCACCCTAAATCAAGTACTTGCAGTGCAAATCTCAATTCAGGGGGTTTTGGAAAACTAAATTTATAAAATACTTTTTGGCCAAATTAATTTTGTAAGAAAATACCATACTGTTATATAACACTTGTCATGATCATTGGGCAGAAGTTTTGGGTATGGAGATGAATTCTACAAGAGGTCATAGTTGACTTTAATGAGCACATGAAAAAGCACATGAAGAAAACTCAATTCCAAATAAAAGCCAAATGATGCTAAAAAAATTGCTGGTCCAAATTTTCATGCTTCAAAGATACAAATAACATGTTACAAAATGCAGGGTGTGACAGACCTATCCCCCTTACAAGAATCTCGTCCCCGAGATTCCTAAACTAGGGCTTAAAAGAGGTCGGGAAACTCGGATCTAAGATAGTCTTCTCGTTCCCAGGTTGCTTCTGCTTCGGTGTGGTTGCTCCACTGGACCTTGAAGTACTTGATGGTACGGCTCCGCGTACGTCGTTCTGCTTCGTCCAGAATGCGAATGGGCTTCTCGCAGTAGGTCAAATCAGGCTGCAGATCAATGGCTTGGTGATCCACATCCTTGTAGAGATTGGGCTTGTCTGGAACTTGGAGACATTTCCGGAGTTGTGACACATGGAATACATTGTGCACATCGGATAGCTCAGGTGGTAGTTCCAACTGGTAAGCCACTTCTCCTCGTCGGTCGGTGATCTTGAAAGGGCCAATGAACCTTGGCGCGAGCTTCCCCTTGACGTGGAAACGCTTGGTTCCCTCCAGAGGAGTTACCCGCAGGTACACATGATCTCCGACACGGAAACTCATGTCTCGGCGTCGAGTGTCAGCATAACTCATATAAGCATGTCGATTTTTGTGGAGTGCATAGAGTTTTCAAGTACGTACCAAATAGGGAAGATAGATTTTGCAAGAGACATAAGTATTTAGAAACTAAATGGTTGCAAGAAAGGCTAGATGATTGTGCTGAAAATTTAATATGTCTTAGCCGTACTTGTGAACTTTGCAATGAACGTGGTCATTTAAATCTCCAATGCAAATTGTTTCATGATCGAATCGTGTCCAAAAATTGTGATGACTTGATTTCCCTTGCACATCATAATGAACTTAGCTTGCTTTTAGGTTATGAAGAAATCAAACGTAGAACTAAGAATCTTCCAAGACAAGAAAACGATAAATTGTGCGGTGAATTGCATTGAAAATCCTTATATTTCCAATTACATAAAGACAAGAAAACAAATTGGAGATTAAGAGAATACTAATGAAAGGGAAGAGACTTCCCAATATCCTTCTATTATTTCTTATGATGAATCAGGTAACGAGGAGGAGCCTTCAGTTAAACCAATCTCATTAATAAGGATCTCCAAAAAGAGGATTAAACCCATACATGATGTGAAGAAGAAAAAGAAAAGACGGAGAAGCAAATATAAAAAGGTATCCCTCCCAAATGATGTTGTTCCTACTAATCATTGTGATGATGATAATTGCTATACTATCGGTGTTATCCATACTATTAATGATGACAATGATTATGCTTATGATATGAAAAGGCCCAACCTTGGGGATGCTATGTTTGATGAGAATGACATGTTTTACAATTTATTTGCTACAATTAATGTTTGTCCCAAGCTTGAGGATGCTACATTTGATGAAGAGGATATTTTTAGCCCCCCATGTTTTGGTGAGCAAATTTATTATGATGAAAGCATGCCTCCTACTTATGGTGATTATTGTGATGACACTTATGCTATAAAAAGTAGTGATGATTAGTTTATAAAAAATTTCATGATTATGATTACCCTTTTTCAGAACATTACTCTTTTAATGTGGAAACAATCTATAGTATTCAAGTTTCTTATGATACTCCCACTATTCCGAATAAGAAGAATTTTGCTTATGTGGAGAGTAATAAAATTTCTATGCAAGTAGATCATGAAAAGAATGCTTTATGTGCTGGTTATATGGTTGAATTCATTCATGATGCTACTGAAAATTATTATGATAGAGTATCATATGCTTCTACATATTGCAACAATATCACTATTTCCTCTCTACGTGCTTAAAATCTTGAAGCTATGATTGTTTTGCTTTCCTATGCTAGTTGATTATTGTTCCCATAAGTTGTTTGCTAACAAAATCCCTATGCATAGGAAGTGGGTTAGACTTAAATGTGCTAGTCATATTCTTCATGATGCTCCCTTTATGTTTCAATTCTTATCTTTTATGCGAGCATCATTGAAATCATTGTGCCTAGCTAGCGGCATTAAACGATAGCGCTTGTTGGGAGGCAACCAAATTTTATTTTCTTTGAGTTTGCTTCTATTTAGGAATAAACCTTTCATCTAGCTTCTTTTTAGATGTGGTTTTGTGTTTTAATTAGTGTTTGTGCCAAGTAGAACCTTTGGGAAGACTTGTGTGAAGTTTATGCGATCATGCTGTAAAAAAACAGAAACTTTAGCGCTCACGGGATTGTGTACCATTTTTTACTGGAGAGTGATTTTTAGTTGATTCTTTTTGCAGATGATTAATAGACAAAATCCTCACATCCAACAATTTAATTCAGAATTTTTAGAGTTAAAGAAGTATTCGAAAGTTACAGATTGGTACATACTGTTCTGTTTTTGACACATTCTGTTTTCTATGTGTTGTTTGCTTATTTTGAGGAATCTATGAGTAGTATCGGAGGGTATGAACTATGGATAAGTTGGAATACAGTAGATATTACACCAATATGAATTTAGAATGAGTTCAGAACAGTACCTAATTGGTGGGTTTATTTTCTTATACTAACGGAGCTCACGAGTCTTCTGTTGAGTTTTGTGTTGTGAAGTTTTCATGTTTTGGATAAAGATTTGATGGACAATGGAATAAGGAGTGGAAAGAGACTAATCTTGGGGATACCCAAGGCAACTCAAGGTAAAATTCAAGGACAACCAAGAGCCTAAGCTTGGGGATGCCCCGGGAAGGCATCTCGTCTTTCGTCTTCGTCTATCGGTAACTTTACTCGATGCTATATTTTTATTCACCACATGATATGTGTTTTGCTTGGAGCATCATTTTGTTTTTTTGTTTTGCTTGCTGTTTGAATAATATCCCAAGATCTGAAATTCTTAAATGTTAGAGAGTCTTCACATAGTTACATAATTATTCAACTACTCATTGATCTTCACTTATATCTTTTGGGGTAGTTTGTTGTTTGCTCTAGTTCTTCACTTATATATTTTAGAGCACGGCGGTATTTTTATTTTGAAGAAATAGATGAACTCTCATGCTTCACTTATATCTTTTTGAGAGTCTCTTAGAACATCTTGGTAATGTGTTTTGGTTATAAATCTAGTCCTAATATGATAGGCATCCAAGATGAGTATAGTAAAAACTTTCATACAAGTGCATTGAATATTATGAGAAGTTTGATACTTGATGATTGTTTTGAGATATGAGGATGGTGATATTAGAGTCATTCTAGTGGAGTAATTGTGAATTTGAGAAACACTTGTGTTAAAGTTTGTGATTCCCGTAGCATGCACGTATGGTGAACCGTTATGTGATGAAGTTGGAGCATAATTTATTTATTGAGTGTCATCCTTTTTGTGGAGGTCGGGATCGCGCGATGGTTAACTCCTACCAACCCTTCCGCTAGGAGCATGCGTTGGATAGTTTGTTTTGATAACTCGTAGATTTTTGCAATAAGTATATGAGTTCTTTATGACTAATGTTGAGTCCATGGATTATAGGCACTCTCACCCTTCCACCATTGCTAGCCTCTCTTGTACCGTGCAACTTTCGCCGGTACCATACACCCACCACATACCTTCCTCAAAACAGCCACCATACCTACCTATCATGGCATTTCCATAGCCATTCCGAGATATATTGTCATGCAACTTTCCACCGTTTCGTTCATATGACACGTTTCATCATTATCATTCACATAGAGTCATATTTTGTTCTAGCTTCAAGTTGTAAGTAAATAAAAGTGTGATGATCATCATTATTAGAGAATTGTCCCAGTGAGGAAAGGATGATGGACACTATGATTCCCTCACAAGTCGGGATGAGACTCCGAAATAAAAAAAGGGGAGAAAGAAAAAAGGAGGCCATAAAAAAAGTGAAAAGGCCCAAAAGAAAAAAAAATGAGAGAAAAAGAGAGAAGGGACAATGTTACTATCCTTTTGCACACTTGTGCTTCAAAGTAGCACCATGATCTTCATGATAGAGAGTCTCTTGTTTTGTCACTTTCATATACTAGTGGGAATTTTCATTATAGAACTTGGCTTGTATATTCCAATGATGGGCCTCCTCAAATGCCTTAGGTCTTCGTGAGCAAGCAAGTTGGATGCACACCCACTTAGTTTCTTTTGTTGAGCTTTCATACACTTATAGCTCTAGTGCATCCGTTGCATGGCAATCCCTACTCATTCACATTTATATCTATTGAAGGGCATCTCCATAGCCCATTGATATGCCTAGTTGATGTGAGACTATCTTCCTCTTTTTGTCTTCTCCACAACCACCACTCTATTCCACATAGAACTATATCCATGGCTTACGCTCATGTATTGTGTGAAAGTTGAAAGGTTTGAAAAAATTGAAGTGTGAAACAATTGCTTGGCTGAAACCGGGGTTGTGCATGATTTAAATATTTTGTGTGATGAAGAGGGTGCATAGCTAGACTATATGATTTTGTAGGGATAACTTTCTTTGGCCAAGTTATTTTTAGAAGACATGATTGCTTTGTTAGTATGCTTGAAGTATTATTATTCTTATGTCAATATAAAATTTTGTCTTGAATCTTTCGGATTTGAACATTCATGCCACAATAAAGAAAATTACATTGAGAATTATGTTGGGTAGCATTCCACATCAAAAATTCTGTTTTTATCATTTACCTACTCGAGGACGAGCAGGAATTAAGCTTGGGGATGTTTGATACATCTCCAGCGTATCTATAATTTCTGATTGTTCCTTGCTATTAAATTATCCTTCTAGGATGTTTTATGGGCTTTTACATAAACTTTTATATGATTTTTGGGACTAACCTATTAACCCAGAGCCCAGTGCCAGTTTCTCTTTTTCTCTTGTTTTAGAGTATCGCAGAAAAGGAATATCAAACGGAGCCAAATTGACCTGAAACTCAACGGAAGTTATTTTTGGACTAGAAGAAGCCTAGGAACTGCCGGAGGTGGACCAGAAGGTTCCCGGGCTGCCCACGAGGGTAGGGGGCGCCCCCTGGGCGCGCCCCCTACCTCGTGGACAGCCCACAGGTCCCCTTTACTTGTCCCAGACTCCAATACCTCCTATATATACAGAAACCTCCAGAAAATAATCTAGATCGGGAGTTTCACCGCCGAAAGCCTCTGTTGGCACCGAAAACCAATCTAGACCCGTTCCGGCACCCTGCCGGAGGAGGAATCCCTCTCCGGTGGCCATCTTCATCATCCCGGCGCTCTCCATGATGAGGGGGGAGTAGTTCACGCTCGGGGCTAAGGGTATGTACCAGTAGCTATGTGTTTGATCTCTCTCTCTCTCTCTCTCTCTCTCTCTCTCTCTCTCTCTCGTTTTCTCGAGATGGCACGATGTTTATGTATCGCGAGCTTTACTACTATAGTTGGATCTTATGATGTTTCTCCCACTCTACTCTCTTGTAATGGATTGAGTTTTCCCTTCGAAGTTATCTTATCGGATTGAGTCTTTAAGGATTTGAGAACACTTGATGTATGTTTTGGTGATCAACTTGCGGGTTCAGTGACCTTGTGAACTTATGCATAGGGGTTGGCACACATTTTTGTCTTGACTCTCCGGTAGAAACTTTGGGGCACTCTTTGAAGTTCTTTGTGTTGGTTGAATAGATGAATCTGAGATTGTGTGATGCATATCGTATATTCATGCCCGCAAATACTTGAGGTGACAATGGAGTATCTAGGTGACATTAGGGTTTTGGTTGATTTGTATCTTAAGGTGTTATCCTAGTACGAACTCTAAGATAGATCGAACGGAAAGAATAACTTCGTCCTATTTTACTACGGGCTCTTGATTAGATCGATCAAAAAGAATAACTTTGAGGTGGTTTCATACCCTACAATAATCTTTTCATTTGTTCTCCGCTATTAGTGACTTTGGAGTAACTCTTTGTTGCATGTGGAGGGATAGTTATATGATCCAGTTATGTTATTATTATTGAGAGAACTTCCCCTAGTGAAAGTATGGACCCTAGGCCTTATTTCAAATCATTGCATTACCGTTTATGTTCACTTTTACCACTAGTTACCTTGCTGTTTTTATATTTTCAGATTACAAAAACCTTTATCTACCATCCATATTGCACTTGTATCACCATCTCTTCACCGAACTAGTGCACCTATACAGTTTACCATTGTATTGGGTGTGTTGGGGACACAAGAGACTCTTTGTTATTTGGTTGCAGGGTTGCTTGAGAGAGACCATCTTCATCCTACGCCTCCCACGGATTGTTAAACCTTAGGTCATCCACTTGAGGGAAATTCGCTACTGCCCTACAAACCTCTGCACTTGGAGGCCCAACAACTTCTAGAAGAAGAAGGTTGTGTACTAGAGATCATCAAGTAACAAACTATTCACGTGTTAAAGTATAGATCATAAACTTTCTTGAAAACTAACAAACAGTGCTCTTAGTCAGCAAACTATTGTAATTCATCTTATTTTCGGGTACGGTCTATGTAAGAGCTTTGATTCAGCAAACTCCACATACTCAGCTATCATTTAATCTTTCACAATTGCTAACACTCATGTGATATTTATGGGTTCAAAGTTTTAATCGGACACAAAGAAAGATATGAGCTTATAGTTTCGCCTCCCAACCTTTTACCTCAAGGGTAATGTCAACAGTAATAATTTATGAAAACCTACATCCAAGTGGATATATATATCCGGATCGTTCCAACACAAAGTGCCTGCCAAAGGAAAAAAGTGTAAAAGGAAAGGTGATGATCACCATGACTCTTGTATAAGGGTAGAAGATGAAAGTAAAAGATAGGCCCTTCGTAGAGGGAAACAGAGGTTGTCATGCGCTTTTATGGTTGGATGCACAAAATCTTAATGCAAAAGAACATCACTTTATATTGCCGCTTGTGATAAAGACCTTTATTATGCAGTCTGTCGCTTTTATTTCTTCCCTATCACAAGTTCGTATAAAGCTTATTTTCTTCGCACTAATAGAGCATACATATTTAGAAAGCAATTTTTATTGCATGCACTGATGAAAACTTACTTGAAGTATCTTACTCAATCCTTAGGTAGGTATGATGGACTCTCATGGCAAAACTGGTTTAAGGGATGTCTGGAAGCACAAGTAGTATTTCTACTTGGTGCAAAGAATTTGGCTAGCATGAGAGGGAAAGGCAAGCCCAACATGTTGGATGATCCAAGACAATATAACATTTCGGATATAGGAAAACATAACCCATTTATTTGTCTTCCTTGTCCAACATCAACCTGTTAGCATGTCATATTTTAATGAGTGATCACAATTACAAAAGATGTCCAAGATAGTATATTTATATGTGAAATCTCACTTCCTTCGATATTCTTTCATGAATTGTTCAAGTGACCAATTCTGCGTTTGCTATCTTTCAATAAGTTTACTACCTATACTTATTCTATGTGAAGTCATTACTCCCCATGGTATAAGCATATGAAACATATATAAATTCAGATTTATGATATTCAATTCATTCAACCATTTACTCATAGGATGTACGTGAAGCACGTGAGTAAATGACAAACTACTCCAAAAGATATAAGTGAAGGACACTGAGTAGTCAAATAATTAACTAGCCATGGGAGGATTCTTTTTCATTCAAGATTTCAGATCCAATGATTTTATTCAAACAGCAAGTAAAATTGAAAATACGCTCCAAGAAAAACACATATCATGTGACGAATAAAAATATAGCTTCGTGTAAGGTATACCAGTAGTTTTGAAGACGAAAGAGGGGATGCCTTCCAGGGCATCCCCAAGATTAGGCGCTTGAGTCTTCCTTGAATTTTACCTTGGGGTGCCTTGGGCATCCCCAAGCTTAGGGTCTTTCCACTCCTTATTCTCCTCATATCGATATCTCACCCAAAGCTTGAAAACTTCAACCACACAAAGCTTAACGTAACTTCGTGAGATAGGTTAGTATGATAACGAATAAACCATTCACTTTGGTACTGTCAAAGACAAGGTTCATAATTGTTGTCACACAATTCCTACTGTACCATATCATTTCTACAATTTATATTGAGAAATATAAGCCATAGAAACTAGAAAACAAGCAAACTATGCAATGAAAACAGATTCTGTCAGAAACAGAACAATCTATAATGATCTGAACAACAACCATACTTCTGCTACTCTAAAAATTATGAAATAAATTGGTGGACTTGAGTAATTTGTCTATTGATCTTCTGCAAAACTAATCAACTCAAAAGCTGTAACACCCCAAATGTAATACTTCCATATGGCAATATATACAATTACCTTTTGGTCCTTATCCTTTCCTTGGGGGGTTCTTTTCAATTATGTCTTGTCATTGCATTGTCATGTTTCTTTCTTTAAGCATTCATGCATTGCTTCATCAGCATCATTGCATCATGGTCATCATATGGCATTTCTTTTGTCATTGTGTTTTTCTCATCCTTGGTATGTCAAGTGTGTTTCTCTTGATCTTGCTAGAGTGGTTTGATGCAAGTTCATGCCATTCCATAAACCCCTTCCAACTTGCACCACTTCCCCCTCCTTTCTTTCCCTTTCTTTAAATTTTGCAAGTGGCTTTTACCCTCTTCCTTAAATGTTCATATCCTCCCATCTTCTTTGGTACCTTGTCCTAAGTCACCTTGCAAGACCTCACCCTATATGGAGATGTTTTGGCCAGGTTCAAAAATGACAGAAGTTTGAACCATATTCAAACTTGTTTTATTTTTCTACCTCTAAAAATGTCCAACTCATTTTTATAAAATAGGGCATAATTCTAGGAGCTAGGGAATATTTTTATTTCCTCCTAATTCTTTTTCTTTTGACCTGGGCTTTTCTTTTTGTTTTTCTGCCTAAAGAAATGGAAAAAGAAAAGCCAGCAGCAGCCAGCAGCAGTGCAGCCCAGCAACGCAGCAGCAGCCCAGCACAGCCAGACCCACCTAGGCCTCGGCTACCAGGCCGGCCTAGCTAACCAGCCGCAGCAGCCCACGCCAGCAGCCCGCAACGTCCCTCTCCCCTTTTCACACCCACACACACACTCGCCCCCTCTGCTTTGCCTCCACGTGGACAAGTTGGGCACGTATGTCAGCGACTGTGTGTGTGTCCGCACCCACCTTTCTTCTTCCTCACATTCGCGCCATGGGGACCACGAGCCGAGCACGTCGTCGTGCTTCTCCGTCGTTCTAGCCCATTTTAACTCCTCTGTCCTTGCCCTTTAGACACCTAGGGTTCCCCTCTTCCTGCTCCCGCCACCAGGTGAGCTTAGAGCCACCAGATCCGTCGCTCCACCATCGCCTCGAGCGCATCCGAGTGCACGGCCTCGTCGCCGGCGTGCTCCCCGACCTCCTCTGCCTCGCCAAAGGTGTCCATCATCTTCCTCGCCGTCGACAACGTCCTCTATGTCTGCTACACGGAGCTGAAGGCCACGCTGCTTCCTCTTCTTCCTCGTCTTCAACTTCAGCCACCGCGGGTGTTCGATCGAGCTCGTTGTCGACTCCGACCTCCTCCCGGTAATCCGAGCACACCACCGTGTTCGTGGTGAGCCTCTGCTCCTCCCCGTGCCTTTTCCCCTTCGTTTGCGCATTCTAGCTGCTAGTTCCCCAAGCACCCGAGCTCGTCGCCGTTGGACGTCATTGCCGACGAGTGCTCCGACCTCCTCTCGCCCCGTTTAGGTGTCCGTTAGCTTCGCCGTGCTCTTCTTAGGTGATTCCCCATGCGTAGCTATGAGTAGAGTCCCTGGCCTCGCTGCGTTCATCTCCGCCGCGACGCTTCTGTCATAGCTCGCCGGCGTTGACTCCGTCATCGACTGGTGCAACTAGTGGCACCCAGAGACGTGGGATTCCTTCGCGGATCCATTGCATACCGCAGCCGTTCCATTTGGTTGCCGGAGCAGCTGTAGCCCCTCGCCGTCGTCTCTGCTTCGCCGGAGCGCAGTGGTGTATTCTCTGTTCTGTTTATATTAGAGGTGCAGATCCCTCTTCTCTTTCGGACTCACACACACCAGCCCACTGGTTCGCCACTCGTTCAGTTAACCCGAAGACCTGGGTTCGAATCCCGGCAGTCCAGTTGATTACGGCCCCTTTTTGCATTTTCTGACTCGCTCATAGATGGGCCCCACGTGGCAGCCTCTCAGCGCACTCGCACCCACTCCCGCCCTCACGCTGCCACATCAGCCCCTCTGGACCCACTAGTCAGTGGTCGCGGCTAGTCCAGGCTGGGTCTGTTTAGTATTCTTTCTTTTTTGTTTTTTATTTAAATTTCAGTTTTGCATTTTCTTTTGCATATTTCATAACTTTTAATATATGCATCTGTTCAAAATACTTTATATATGAAAATTGCTTAGTTTTTAGTGTAGATTATTTATATGCAACTTGCTGCCATGTTAAAAACCTTTAAAAAGTTGTTCGATTTTATTTGTGTTTAAAAATGTCCAAACTTGTTTAGTACATAACTAAATAACCATAACTCCAAATTTGACAAACTTCATATGTATTTGGGGTGGAAAATGTGTAGTTTAACATGGTTGTTACTTTACATGTTTAATAACACTAAAATATGGTAGCATCAGATTTGTCCTATATTTATTTCTATGCTCATGGGAGTTTCCGGAATTGTTGTTTGTTCTTTCCGGCCCATTTAAAATGCTTGCATGATGTTGTTGTTCTTAGTTGCACCCTTGCCATGCTAAACAACTTTAAAACTTGTTGGGTGCTTGGATAGTTCTTCTACATAACCACTTTGTGCCTATGGTTGTTCTTGCACTCTTTGCATGTTGTGAGTCCACTACATCTTTGTGTCCTTGCATTTTGTCATGCATCATGTGCAGTCATCATGTTCCTTTGAGATGCATCATAACCTGCCCATGTTCATATGCATCACATCTTGCATCATGTGTTTGAGCATTGCATGGTGATTGCTTGTCGTTCCGGTGTTTGTATTGTTGTGTTGGTTAGAGCCCGGTGACGATTCAGAGTTTGAGGTTCCTATCGAGATTGAGTTTGAGGAGCAAGGTTACGATCCATCCGTGGACTTAACAAGCAAGATGACCAATCCTCGATATCACCTCTATCTTTTGCCTATGCTACTTGTCTCGTTCTTTAGCTATGCCTCGATGCCTATTCCTGTTTGTCAGCCTCCTATTGTTGCCCTGAAACACTCTAACCGCCTTCCTAGTAAACCGTTGATTCGCTAAGTACGCTTTTGCTCAGCCCCTCTTATAGCATTGTTAGTTGCAGGTGAAGTTTTTGAATATTGCTCCATGTTCGGACTTGTTTATTGGGATAACACAATATATCTCTTAAGTAAATCAACGCACATATATATTGGTAATGGGTGGAAGGCTAGGCCTTCTGCGTGGTGTTTTGTTCCACTCATTCACCTTAGGACCCGATAAACCGGTGATATGTTCCTTGATTTTGCGTTCCTAACACGGCTGGGGTTTATGGCCCCCCCTTGATAATTCGCTCTGCTTAAAGCTTTTCCAGCAAGACCCAACATTGGTTTTACATTTGCCTAACAACTAAAACTTGCATAGGGAGTTGCAAACGCGAGTTCTTAATCAACAACCCGGGCCAGTGCTCCTCATGAGTGTTGGTCCAAACTGGGGTTATGCGGGGCCACCTTGGGGAAACCCGAGGGCTGGTATTACCTGTAGGATCACCCATCCGGTCGTGGCTTGAGGCGAGATACGCGCGGCTACTATCAGGGTGTCGGCACGCCGGGAGGTCTTGCTGGATTAGTTTTACCTTTCTCAAAATATCTTGGGCACGGGATTCCGAGAATACTCGGGTCTTCCCACTTTGGAGTTGCGACTCCACAGATCGTGAGCTTGTGATGGGCTAAGTTGGGACACCCTTCCAGGGTTTTGAACTTTCGAAAGTCGTGCCCGTGGTTATGTGGCAGATGGGAATTTGTTAATATCCGGTTGTAGATAACTTGAGTACTTGACACCATATCCTTAAGAATACATTACCTGTGTGAGTAACCATGATGGTCTCTTTCTTCAGGGCTTGGGGAAGTGAACACGGTGGGGTTATGTATGAACGTGAGTAGCTAGGATCACTTCTTGATCAACTTTGGCTATCGTTGGAACTTGTTCTCATCTCACTCTGAACTCGTAAGCTAGTTGCTTAGTGCTTGCTGCAAACTCTTTAATACCCTTCCACACCTATGGCTTAGTTAGTTTTGATACCCGGGAATGGGATTGCTGAGTCCTTGTGGCTCACAGATTACAACACACACCAGATGCAGGTACCGCTGAGAACAATCCAGGTGATGGATCAGAACTTCACTAGGATTTTGTGGGGACCCCGACTCATAAGTCGTGATCACCGAATGCACGTGTACAGTGATCCCAGAGATCAATGCTCACTGAACACACAGAAGCTGAATAACAAGAGTCTTACATCCAAACATACCGTATTACACAAATAGGACCATAATGGTCAAGTCTTGAGTATATCATCGCAGCAGAAATCTCCAAAGACAACTGGGACCCATGCCATCTGCCTTAACCCTACAGGCATTCTGACTGGGAAGCGTCCTAGCTCGCATGCTCGTCACCAAGAAATCTTCATCATAACTTGTTCTCTCATGCCTGGCCAATAAAATAACCAGTGGCAAGCCAATGAGTACATTGAATGTACTCGCAAGCAACCCAAGTGTGATAACAGAATAATTATGCAAGGCTATACTGCTAGGTTGGCAGTTTTGCGGAAAGCTAGTTTTTCATATGCAAGTATGATCAACATATAACATGGACATGCATGTGTCTGCAACAAGTGTCAGGAGGTCACAGACATCATATCGAGAAAGAGTTGTAATCAACTCATACTCAAGCTCATTGTGTCTTTCTCACAATCACATCATCAACATTACTGAACCATGTTGTTTCCTCGCACACACACCAGGTTTCGCAAACATTGGACGTAGCCCAACAGCAGTTACCCAACTGTCCATGACTGTGGACACGGCTATTTGAATAGTTTTACACTCTGCAGAGGTTGCACACTTTACCCACTAGATCCGGGGAACTTCCGTGTCATCCACGACCCGCGGTACCTCAAGTACCCGGGGTAAGCACCCGATCACTATCTTTCCCTAGGCGACACTAATATGGAGTCCACTCGATTGGTAACAGCCCCGTGCCAAACATTTCACATCTCAAGGTTTGTGGAGACTCGCTCCATATTCATCACATATCACAAGCACGGGGTACCAACGGTGTGTCCGGTGCCCTATAAAGACAGTCATGGCCGCCTATCCAAGCGTGACCCCATCCCAAGAGTGACCTCATGTCACTCCCGTCACTAGTAATGCGGGCACAATGCTAGTATTGACCTAGGTAATCAATAATTCCCTTTCCCATATAAGGGTAGAGTGGTTGCGCATGTAAGGTTGGAATAACGGTAGCAACTTAAACCAATCCGTTTTCAAAACAACACACACACTTGCCTCGGTACACCACTTCGTCATCAAGTGGTTACCCATCTCACCATCTCCCTCGGGCATAAGTGGCACCCGATGGGGTTTTCGAAAAGTCTTTTGAAAGTATCCTGCTTTCGTCACCATGCATATACCCGTCCCATTTGCGTAGCCACTATTAAAGCAACCTAACTACTCCCACCCACATAACCCTCATAGGAAGGTAGGGTCATGTTTGATGCAAGTTTCAACAGTAAAGTAACAAAGGTAGCAACCAAATTGGTTTCCACCTCAACATGATTCCGATGCATTGAATAATAAGGTGTTATGAGACATGCATAAAAAGGTCTCTTGAACATGGTCAAAGGGCTGCTTGCCTTATTCTTCTGAGTCTTCAAACCTTCTGGTCCATCTCCGAGTACTTCGTTTATTTCGTCAACTAACGATGGAAACAATCATAATAAGCAACACAATCAAAGCAACAATAAAAGTGCTCTAAAAATAGGAGTTGGACTTTTCTAGGATACCTCTGGTCATATTAGAAATGACCAAGGTGGTTTCATAGGTATTGGATCAATGGGTGCTTTGCAACATTCCAATATGATGGAACCAAAGGGTTTATGGATTTGGAAGAAGTATACAGAAATATTTCCTTGAATGATGAGCAAAGGTACCCATCATCAAGTCATGATTTTAGAAGCATCTAGGAGTTGGTTTCAATGGATTTGGAATTCAAATGAATTTCCTAGGATTTTCCAAAGCTGATAAATATAAAGAAATGGCTCAATATTTAGTGGGGTAAAGAAACTATTATTAAAAATGTTCCAAAACTAAGTTTGGACATGACAAGCATCTAGGAATTTGAATCACTGCATTTGGGTCAAAAATGAGCTCTCTGTAATTTTCTAAAGTTCATCACAGAAAATGAAATATGGGTATTTGATAAATATGTGTGAAGGAAAAGTCTCTAGAATAATGTGCATGTAGCACCAACAGATAGAGCATGATTTATGGAGTCATAGGAAATTTGAATCATCAAGTTTGGAGTTCAGTTGAATATTCGAGGCATTTTTTAAGTTGACAGAATAAAGAAAAAGAAAAGGAATAAGGGTTCAACCTTATACAGTGCTCTGGGCGAAGCTTAGTGCTTCTGTGCGCCGGGCTGGCCCATCTGCTCAGCAGCGCGCAGGGACCCGGCCACGTCGAAGGCGCCCGCCAGGAAAGGCGCTTCCGCGCGGGGGAAGCGGGCTGCGCTGTTGCCGCCTCCACTTAAACGGGTGGGCCTGGCCCCCGGGGTCACTGACCTGCGGGTCCCTCCCGCAGGGTCATCCCTCACCTCCCGCGCCCGTGACGGAGGGGCTGGTTGCCGCTGCTGCTCGCCGGCCGGCGCTTGCCCACGGCGGTATGGGTCACCCCTGGCCAAGATCCGTGCACCGGAGGGGCCGCCGGAGAGCAGGCTACCAGGGGAGGCACTTGGGGACGGCGGTGGACGGCCGAGGCGCGTCCCACACTGGCCGTGGCGGAGGTCCTCACCGGGCGGTGGTGGTAGGGGCACCATGGGGCACGGGAAGAGGTGGCGAGGGGACGGGGAGCTCCGCGACCCAGTGCTCGTTCCTCTCCTGGTGGCCAGCAGAGAAGGAGGAGGCCACCGGGAGCCAATTCGGGAGGAGACCGACGGCGGCTCGCCGGCCATGGAGGGGCAAAGAGGCCACGGGAGGAGGAGTGGGGTGTTCCAAGAGGATCAGGAGAGGGAGAGGGAGTCCATCGGAGCCGCGAGGGGGCTCGGGGTGCCCTTTAAGTAGGGGGGCGCTGGTCCACCGAGGCACCATGCGCCGGCGAGCGCGTTGCCGTTGCCACGGGCCACACGAGCCTGCCGCAGGGTGTCCGGGGTGTTCGTGGGGTTAGTCCACGCTTAGAGGGAGAGAGAGGAGGAGCTGGGAGGCGTCAGAGAGGCCGCGCGTGCGAGGTCGCTCACTGGTGCATAGGGTCGGCCGGTGCGCGTGCGAGCAGGGGCGAGGGAGGAGGAGAGAGGAGGGGGCCCACAGACCAGCGTGTTGCGGACGTCGAGGGGACCTCGGGAGACACGGTCGCTCTGCCCAAGGCCGCCTGGAAGCCTCGGGAGGGCCGAGCTACAGTGCCTCGGTGCACTGTAGCGTGCTCCAGAGCGCGCCTTTGGCCGGCATGCTCATGTCTTGCTTCCCAGGCCGTGTCCCCCAGTGCCCAGTAGTGTCTAGTAGTGCTAGGGGATAGTAAACAAAGGCGTGGAGGTCTTGGATGCTCTGGGGGGGCCTCTGGAATGAGGAGAGAGGTGAAGGAGAGGGAGTTTACTGCTGCCAGAATAGTGAATTTGGGGTTTTACCCCCCTCCAATAATTGAGCTGAGGCCATAGAGAGTTACTGGGGGGTAGAGGATGATCAGGGGAAGGTGTGGTAGAAATTTGGGGTAAAGGGAAATAGTAAAAGAGGTTCAAACACTGGTTTTGGTAAATGACCAGAAGGTGTTTGATCAGGTTTTGGGGAAACAAATGACCTCCACTTGACATGGGACTTAACAGGATCAAATGTCACATATAATTAGGCCCCTACACCAAATTTGAGCTCATTTGGGAAAAGTGGCCAATGTAACTTTGGTGAACCCTAGAAATCAACAGAAATGGTTTCACCATGTTTGAGTCAAGCAAATCATCTCCCCTTGATGCACCACTTGGTGTAGCATCATCATTTGGGGTTATGAACATGCCCACAAAGTTTGAGGCTCCAGATAAAAAGTTGACAATGTAAAGTTGTTCAAATTTGAATTTGAACAGAAGTGGTTTTGGGGTGATCTGATCAAGTTGCTCTATTCCAAATCTTGTGCCATTTGGTCTAGATGCATTATTAGGCCATTCTAGCATGTGCACCAATTTTGAGAGCATTTGGACAAGTTTGGCAATGTAAAGTTGCTCAAACTTCAAATATGGAGAGAATGGTTATGAAGGGGTTTGAGGATGTTTCGTTGATCTTCAAGGCATGAGGCTTTGCAAGATCATCAAATATGTCATATATGACATGATAGAATTTCCCTGGAATTTTTGGAAAATATTTCCTTTGTAAATATCCCAAAAGCTTGAAATATCCAGAAAGGGTTTTGGAAGGATTTGTCCAATATTTTGAACATGACCATGTGTTGAAACTATTATATATGGACAATATATGTCCTATGAGTCCCCATGAATTTTGGCAAATATTTTTGAAATGATTAAATAATTTTTCCCTATTAAAGACCATTTCTGGCCTTAAGAAAAAGCTTTTAAATAAAATATAAAAATAACTTTTAAAATTATACTTTTGTGGTTTCTGGGAGTCCTATATCTAATAGGATTCAAATAAACTTTTTGAAAGATTTTTCACACCCTAAATAAGGTACTTGCAGTGCAATCCACAATTCAGGGGTTTTTGGAAAACTAATTTTAGAAAATACCATTTGGCCAAAATGTTTTTATAAGAAAATTCTATACTGGTCTATACACATGGCATGATCATTGGGAAAAGGTTTTGGGTCAAGGAGATGAAGTATAAGAGTTGGAGGATTTATTTGATTTTTAGAGCACTAACAACCAACAGACAAAGGTCAAATCAAGCAAAGTCAAAAACACTCAAAAGTTTTTGCAAATCCACATTTTTAACATGAAAATTAGCTTAAGCAATGTGATATGAAAATCAGGGTGTGACAGACCTACCCCCCTTACAAGAATCTCGTCCCCGAGATTCCCAGACTAGGCGTGGAAAGAAAAGCGGAGTCTTGGATACGGGGTAGTCTTCACTTCTTCTTGTTGGTTCTGCTTCCGAGCGGTGCTCCTTGGAATCCTGATGTGCTTGATGGTATGGCTTCTTGCTTGATGCCATCCTTGATGGAGGTTGCTGAGGGGTCTCTTGCATAGGTTAGGTTGGGTTAGCTGCCAAAGGCTCGGTGATCGATGACCTTGCGGGCATTGGGCTAGCTAGGAGGTAAGAAGTACTTCCAGAGTGGGGGCTCGTGGAAGATTTGGTGCACGGAGGGTATCTCAGGTGGTAGATCTAGCTGGGGAGCCGTCTACCACATGACTTGCAGTGATCTCAAAGGGTCCAATGAACCTTGGTGCGAGCTTCCCCTTGACGTGGAAACGCTTGTTTCCCTTCAGAGGAGTTACCCGCAGGTACACGTGGTCCCCGATATGGAAACTCATGTTCCGACGGTGAGTGTCAGCATAGCTCTTTTGCCTTGACTTGGCTGCCTCCAAACGTTCTCTGACTAGTTGGACTTGCTCTTCCGCTGCGCGGAGAATATCCGGTCCAAGGACTAGCCCTTCTCCAGTCTCTGACCAGTTGAGGGGTGTGCGACATCAGCGTCCGTATAACACCTCAAATGGTGCCATCTGAAGGCTCGACTGGTAACTGTTGTTATAGGAGAACTCGGCAAAAAGGGAGACAATCCTCCCACTTGGCTCCATATGTCAAGACACAGGCTCGGAGTCATGACTTCGAGAATCTGATTGACTCGTTCAGCCTGACCTCCGGTCTATGGGTGGAAAGCCGTGCTGAAAGATATCTTGGTTCCCAAGGCTTCTCGGAACTTCTTCCAGAACCTTGAGGTGAACTGGGTTCCTCGATCTGACACAATCTCCTTGGGAATGCCGTGAAGACTTACGATTCGGTCGATGTAGAGAGCTGCCAGCCGGTTGCCATCATAAGTGGTCTTGACAGGAATGAAATGGGCCACCTTGGTCAAATGATCGACTATGACCTAAACAGAGTCATGTCCTCTATCCGACCTTGGTAATCCAGTGACGAAGTCCATTCCGACTTTATCCCACTTCCACTCAGGAACCTTGAGTGGTTGAAGCAATCCAGCGGGTTGCTGATGTTCAGCCTCGACCCTTTGGCACACATCACACTTTGCAACATAGGTTGCAATCTCTCTTTCATCCTGTGCCACCAGAATCGTGCCTTCAAGTCTTGAGACAACTTGGTGTGAGCGTTCCTTTGAGAGGGGTGGTTTGCAGATATGCCCGGTCTTCATCGCGGAAGTTTCTTCTTGATGACAGTGGTTGGTGTAGATCTCCCTTCTTGACAGGGCGGTCTTCAAATGTCTTCTATCCAGCTGTCCGTCTCTTCTTTGTCTTCGGGCAGACAAGTAGGCCATCAAATAATGATGTTACCCATCTTGTCCACTTACTCCATGAGGTCTATGGGGGTACGCAAGGTAAGCTGGGGTATTGGTGGTGGTCTCGGTTGAGTATTTGCAGAGGCCTTCCTGACTCTGAGTCAAGGCCCGTGGTCAGAATCTGACCAGGTGGTGGCTCGGTGGGGCTTAAGGGTTTCAAGGATTCTAGTGAGTGAGTGAACTTATATCATCTTATCCTTAAGCACAGTTTCTGAGATGCCAATAGCTCTATTTAGTACTCCGAACGAAAAAGCATCTTCTCGCATAGACCAACTTCAATCACCACTCATGCCATACATATCCTCATGACTCTCAAGAGACGGTCTAACAAAATTGTACTTGTCTATGATCCCCAAATCTATATGTATGTCTACCTCTAAAATCCAAAGGTAGATCATACATGCTGCTGAGCTTAAATTAAACTCCACAATCCAAGCACTCAACCTAATCTTGCAAGGCTCAAGATAATGCATCTCCATTCTAAGGAAACACGTCATATGCCACTCCAAGATTTGTTTCCTTCCTATAGATCACCTCCAATAGCCCGGTAATTCCATCAATCACCACATAATCCAACAATTCTACAAATCCGATGTCTACGGTGCTCCATAAGATCTCAAGTCCCTATAATCCCCAAATACTCGGAAGGGCTACGCATTACGACAGTATGTCCACCAAATTCCCATCATCCGGGTTAAGTAAACTCCAAGATCACGATTATATAGATCCCCAAATCAATTCCGACAAATAATCCAATCTCCTAGGTTATTGTCCATCGAGAAGCATGATATCATAATCAGGATCATAGGTCTAAATCCAATCTTACTCCGAACCATGCAGACATATCCAGCATTATACCAACCAGAATCACCTACATAAATCCAAATCTCATGTCCAACGGGCACTCCTACATACTTCCCCAATGTCATGATCCCACCAACATGAAAACCTCACAATCCATCAAGGTCTCCGATAGTTCCTCGAAGTCACTGATGTAAAGCCACCAAGTCATCTGTCCAATATCCTCCAACTGGTCTATCTATGGCATCGTCAGACCTCGTGCTATATCAGGATGAAAATGTGCTCACTCATCGTGTCCACTAGCTCCTTTACGAACCCAGTGTTGTGCAAGGTTATAAAGGCTTAACAGGTTCTCTCGCCATACCATGGGTTAAGCACATGGTTAAGGATTCGTGCTGGAGTGTCTCGGGAAGTCTCAAAGGGTCTAGGAATGGGGTTACTGGTCTGGAGGGTTAAACATAACTCTACGGGGTTGCAATTGATCGTGGAGGTTGTAGCAGAAGTCTTCAGTGCCAGTTAGCTGTCGAAGTAGAATCCTTGGTGCATCTTGTCTTGCGGGTCTTCAATTGGGGAGAGAGAATAGAGGGAAGAAGCAGCGTAGAGGAGGGAAATGCCTAAAGGGGGTTCTATAGTGCAGGTGCAACAAACAGGTGCAAAAAGGCCGAAACAAAAGAAACAAGGCAAGGAAGGTGATATAGCCATGCACTTGTTGCCTGGGGCAAAACGCGACTTATATCAAAACACAAGCAGATAAAAGCAAACAACACACAATCATGGTTCTATTCGAACCATCATACAGACTCGACTGCGCATAGGGTGTACACAACTCATCCTACCCTAGGGGTTCTCGGACTCAGTGCCGTGACTTGTGCCTCGTGCAGTCTTCTGAGCTTCCTCGGATGTTGCTATGCCCCTTGTAGTTGCTTGATGAATGATCCGGGTTGAGCCTAAAGAATCTTCAACATCTTCTCGCCTGATGAGGTGATGTGGTGAAGGTGCCTCCTTGTAGCTGGCGTTGACTTGTCTTCTCTTGTCTCTTTAACCATGACGATCCCCTGTGCCTTCTGGGGCGTCGAGGGTACCAGGTAGGCAATCCATATGTAATGATAATAACAAGGCATAATAGAGGTCCAACATGTCGGTTTCATTGAGGAAAACATCGGCACCAAGAGCGGGGGATGAAGAGAACCGTTTTCCTGCTCACTATAGTGAGGCGGACCAAATGGCAAGGTTCTCATCCACCGGTGGTTGTCGATACAACAACGGTAGTGACATGATTACTCTATTAGCGGTGTATATCATGATTTTGCATAACCTATTCCCTGGTCATCATAGGCCAACGTCGCTTCTTCTTGGGGTACTGCCAAGGGTATCACCATCTTCTGGGTCTTCATGTCCTCATCCATCGAGGATGTAACTTCCGTTGGTATCGTCTTGTCGTGGTGTCGTCAATCTTGCGTTCAGAAGAGGTGGGTAAGTGTTTGGCAAGGTGCACTCCACGAGGATTACAGAAAATCCAGTGGTCAGGGGCATAGGGGTTTTAGCGACCAAGGTTTTGAAGGGGGAGAGATCAAGTATAGCCTAGTTTTCGAAAAAACTGAGAAGGGAAGAGAAGTATAGATAGTTTTGAAATCTACTAATAGTTTTGGAAATAGTTTTACCCTAACTAACGACCATGCTAACTAAGGCTTCCTACAGTCAGGATGGCTCTGATACCAGCTCTGTGGGGACCCCGACTCATAAGTCGTGATCACCGAATGCACGTGTACAGTGATCCCAGAGATCAATGCTCACTGAACACACAGAAGCTGAATAACAAGAGTCTTACATCCAAACATACCGTATTACAAAAATAGGACCATAATGGTCAAGTCTTGAGTATATCATCGCAGCGGAAATCTCCAAAGACAACTGGGACCCATGCCATCTGCCTTAACCATACAGGCATTCTGGCTAGGAAGCGTCCTAGCTCGCATGCTCGTCACCAAGAAATCTTCATCATAACCTGTTCTCTCATGCCTGGCCAATAAAATAACCAGTGGCAAGCCAATGAGTACATTGAATGTACTCGCAAGCAACCCAAGTGTGATAACAGAATAATTATGCAAGGCTCTACTGCTAGGTTGGCAGTTTTGCGGAAAGCTAGTTTTTCATATGCAAGTATGATCAACATATAACATGGACATGCATGTGTCTGCAACAAGTGTCAGGAGGTCACAGACATCATATCGAGAAAGAGTTGTAATCAACTCATGCTCAAGCTCATTGTGTCTTTCTCACAATCACATCATCAACATTACTGAACCATGTTGTTTCCTGGCACACACACCAGGTTTCGCAAACATTGGACGTAGCCCAAGAGCTATTACCCAACTGTCCATGACCGTGGACACGGCTATTCGAATAGTTTTACACTCTGCAGAGGTTGCACACTTTACCCACTAGATCCGGGGAACTTCCGTGTCATCCACGACCCGCGGTACCTCAAGTACCCGGGGTAAGCACCCGATCACTATCTTTCCCTAGGCGACACTAATATGGAGTCCACTCGATTGGTAACAGCCCCGTGCCAAACATTTCACATCTCAAGGTTTGTGGAGACTCGCTCCGTATTCATCACATATCACAAGCACGGGGTACCAACGGTGTGTCCGGTGCCCTGTAAAGACAGTCATGGCCGCCTATCCAAGCGCGACCCCGTCCCAAGAGTGACCTCATGTCACTCCTGTCACTAGTAATGCGGGCACCATGCTAGTATCGACCTAGGTAATCAATAATGCCCTTTCCCATATAAGGGTAGAGTGATTGCGCATGTAAGGTTGGAATAACGGTCGCAAATTAAACCAATCCGTTTTCAAAACAACACACACACTTGCCTCGGTACACCACTTCGTCATCAAGTGGTTACCCATCTCACCATCTCCCTCGGGCATAAGTGGCACCCGATGGGGTTTTCGAAAAGTCTTTTGACAGTATCCTGCTTTCGTCACCATGCATATACCCGTCCCATTTGCGTAGCCACTATTAAAGCAACCTAAATACTCCCACCCACATAACCCTCATAGGAAGGTAGGGTCATGTTTGATGCAAGTTTCAACAGTAAAGTAACAAAGGTAGCAACCAAAGTGGTTTCCACCTCAACATGATTCCGATGCATTGAATAATAAGGTGTTATGAGACATGCATAAAAAGGTCTCTTGAACATGGTCAAAGGGCTGCTTGCCTTATTCTTCTGAGTCTTCAAACCTTCTGGTCCATCTCCGAGTACTTCGTTTATTTCGTCAACTAACGATGGAAACAATCATAATAAGCAACACAATCAAAGCAACAATAAAAGTGCTCTAAAAATAGGAGTTGGACTTTTCTAGGATACCTCTGGTCATATTAGAAATGACCAAGGTGGTTTCATAGGTATTGGATCAATGGGTGATTTGGAACATTCCAATATGATGGAACCAAAGGGTTTATGGATTTGGAAGAAGTATACAGAAATATTTCCTTGAATGATGAGCAAAGGTACCCATCATCAAGTCATGATTTTAGAAGCATCTAGGAGTTGGTTTCAATGGATTTGGAATTCAAATGAATTTCCTAGAATTTTCCAAAGCTGATAAATATAAAGAAATGGCTCAATATTTAGTGGGGTACAGAAACTATTATTAAAAATGTTCCAAAACTAAGTTTGGACATGACAAGCATCTAGGAATTTGAATCACTGCATTTGGGTCAAAAATGAGCTCTCTGTGATTTTCTAAAGTTCATCACAGAAAATGAAATATGGGTATTTGATAAATATGTGTGAAGGAAAAGTCTCTGGAATAATGTGCATGTAGCACCAACAGATAGAGCATGATTTATGGAGTCATAGGAAATTTGAATCATCAAGTTTGGAGTTCAGTTGAATATTCTAGGCATTTTTGAAGTTGACAGAATAAATAAAAAGAAAAGGAATAAGGGTTCAACCTTATACAGTGCTCTGGGCGAAGCTTAGTGCTTCTATGCACCGGGCCGGCCCATCTGCTCAGCAGCGCGCAGGGACCCGGCCACGTCGAAGGCGCCCGCCAGGAAAGGCGCTTCCGCGCGGGGGAAGCGGGCTGCGCTATTGCCGCCTCCACTTAAACGGGTGGGCCTGGCCCCCGGGGTCGCTGACCTGCGGGTCCCTCCCGCAGGGTCATCTCTCACCTCCCGCGCCCGCGACGGAGGGGCTGGTTGCCGCTGCTGCTCGCCGGCCGGCGCTTGCCCACGGCGGTATGGGCCACCCCCGGCCAAGATCCGTGCACCGGAGGGGCCGCCGGGGAGCAGGCTACCAGGGGAGGCACTTGGGGACGGCGGTGGACGGCCGAGGCGCGTCCCACACTGGCCGTGGCGGAGGGCCTCGCCGGGCGGTGGTGGTAGGGGCACCATGGGGCACGGGAAGAGGTGGCGAGGGGACGGGGAGCTCCGCGACCCAGTGCTCGTTCCTCTCCTGGTGGCCAGCAGAGAAGGAGGAGGCCACCGGGAGCCAATTCGGGAGGAGACCGACGACGGCTCGCCGGCCATGGAGGGGCAAAGAGGCCACGGGAGGAAGAGTGGGGTGGTCCAAGAGGATCAGGAGAGGGAGAGGGAGTCCATCGGAGCCGCGAGGGGGCTCGGGGTGCCCTTTAAGTAGGGGGGCGCTGGTCCATCGAGGCGCCATGCGCCGGCGAGCGCGTTGCCATTGCCACGGGCCACACGAGCCTGCCGCAGGGTGTCCGGGGCGTTCGTGGGCTTAGTCCATGCTTAGAGGGAGAGAGAGGAGGAGCTGGGAGGCGTCAGAGAGGCCGCGCGTGCGAGGTCGCTCACTGGTGCACAGGGTCGGCCGGTGCGCGTGCGAGCAGGGGCGAGGGAGGAGGAGAGAGGAGGGGGCCGACAGACCAGCGTGTTGCGGATGTCGAGGGGACCTCGGGAGACACGGTCGCTCTACCCAAGGCCGCCTGGAAGCCTCGGGAGGGCCGAGCTACAGTGCCTCGGTGCACTGTAGCGTGCTCCAGAGCGCGCCTTTGGCCGGCAAGCTCATGTCTTGCTTCCCAGGCCGTGTCCCCCAGTGTCCAGTAGGGTCTAGTAGTGCTAGGGGATAGTAAACAAAGGCGTGGAGGTCTTGGATGCTCTGGGGGGCCTCTGGAATGAGGAGAGAGGTGAAGGAGAGGGAGTTTACTGCTGCCAGAATAGTGAATTTGTGGTTTTACCCCCCTCCAATAATTGAGCTGAGGCCATAGAGAGTTACTGGGGGGTAGAGGATGATCAGGGGAAGGTGTGGTAGAAATTTCGGGTAAAGGGAAATAGTAAAAGAGGTTCAAACACTGGTTTTGGTAAATGACCAGAAGGTGTTTGATCAGGTTTTGGGGAAACAAATGACCTCCAGTTGACATGGGACTTAACAGCATCAAATGTCACATATAATTAGGCCCCTACACCAAATTTGAGCTCATTTGGGCAAAGTGGCCATTGTAACTTTGGTGAACCCTAGAAATCAACAGAAATGGTTTCACCATGTTTGAGTCAAGCAAATCATCTCCCCTTGATGCACCACTTGGTGTAGCATCATCATTTGGGGTTATGAACATGCCCACAAAGTTTGACGCTCCAGATAAAAAGTTGACAATGTAAAGTTGTTCAAATTTGAATTTGAACAGAAGTGGTTTTGGGGTGATCTGATCAAGTTGCTCTATTCCAAATTCTGTGCCATTTGGTCTAGATGCCTTATTAGGCCATTCTAGCATGTGCACCAATTTTGAGAGCATTTGGACAAGTTTGGCAATGTAAAGTTGCTCAAACTTCAAATATGGACAGAATGGTTATGAAGGGTTTTGAGGATGTTTCCTTGATCTTCAAGGCATGAGGCTTTGCAAGATCATCAAATATGTCATATATGACATGATAGAATTTCCCTGGAATTTTTGGAGAATATTTCCTTTGTAAATATCCCAAAAGCTTGAAATATCCAGAAAGGGTTTTGGAAGGATTTGTCCAATATTTTGAACATGACCATGTGTTGAAACTATTATATATGGACAATATATGTCCTATGAGTCCCCATGAATTTTGGCAAATATTTTTGAAATGATTAAATAATTTTTCCCTATTAAATACCATTTCTGGCCTTAAGAAAAAGCTTTTAAATAAAATATAAAAATAACTTTTAAAATTATACTTTTGTGGTTTCTGGGAGTCCTATATCTAAAAGGATTGAAATAAACTTTTTGAAAGATTTTTCACACCCTAAATAAGGTACTTGCAGTGCAAACCTCAATTCAGGGGTTTTTGGAAAACTAATTTTAGAAAATACCATTTGGCCAAAAAAATTTTATAAGAAAATTCTATACTGGTCTATACACATGGCATGATCATTGGGAAAAAGTTTTGGGTCAAGGAGATGAAGTATAAGAGTTGGAGGATTTATTTGATTTTTAGAGCACTAATAACCAGCAGACAAAGGTCAAATCAAGCAAAGTCAAAAACACTCAAAAGTTTTTGCAAGTCCACATTTTTAACATGAAAATTAGCTTAAGCAATGTGATATGAAAATCAGGGTGTGACAGATTTTTATTAAGAGCGTGGTCGTTTCTATGTTACATGTCCCGATGATCAGTAGTAGTTGCTACTAGGAGTGATCCGGACTTGTGTTTTGTGGTATCTTTTCTCGTTGGATTTCGTCCGTAGTCGGACCCTCTGTTATTTGGATGAATGTATGTTATTGTATTCATTGTGTGACATGGCGAGTGTAAGTCAACTATGTTTTCCCCTTTCATCCCTGAACTTTTACATGAGTTGTGCAAAGATACCACGCTTGCGATCATTCCAGAATGCGCTTATGTCTCTAAGTTGTGCCTCGACAAGTGGGAGATATAATCGCACCCTGGGCATTACATGTTGGTAATCAGAGCCTTCTCCGACCTAGGAGCCCCCTGATTGACCGAAGCGCAGACGGTTGAGTCTAGGCACACACACACAAAAATGTTTTGAGTCCTACATATATATCGGAGAGTGGGATTTCTTTTTACTCCTCATCCCCTTCATCCCTCTGGTGTGGACTCCTGGCGTATTTTTACCTTCACTACTCTCAAAATTTCACCAATTTTTTGTTAGGATCACACGGGTATTGTTTGGATTGTTCTGATATCTTTGTGACGAGAACATTGTTCTTGGTGCCTCCTGTCATTTAGGGGTTGTTGTAGTGTCCCTGGGAATTGAGCTCCGAGGTGTTGTCGTCACAAATGTATCGTAGCGGTTCTAGAATAGCAGAGGCGGCCGACATCGAAAACTCTTCTATGCATGTCTGGTGGTGAGATAACCCCGACGTCACCCAGTACTGGGGAGATAGTTCGAGAGTATTGCCACAACTAGTATAGCCGATGCGTTTCGAAGGTCCGAGGTAAACAGTTTCCGAAGATGACTAGTTATGTGTTGACGGATGGATATAGCCGGATGTAGGTTTACAGTTGAGTGCGCGGTGCTTCCCTTGTATCCCCAACACCAGATTGCATAACCGGAAAGCTTCAGGAATTAATAGGTGGGTTTCAAGTAGCTCGTTGGTAATCTTCCAACGGGTGCATGGTATGAGGTTTGGGGTTGTACATCTAGTGAAAAGGTTTCATGGGCGCTGTTCCAATTGGGAGTTGCATCTTACAGGATCCTTGGCTATGCTGATCAGGGGATTGCAAGGCCCTTTGTAACACGTGCCATTTGGCATTCAGCACGAACATGTGGGATGAAACCTCTATTATATATTTGTTACATCTGTACCTTGTTGTTTTATTCTATCATTTTGTTCTCCCAAGTGGTTTCTCGACAAGTTGTTGTACCATTAAGCTATGGAATTCATTCATTCAATTTTGGTTCGGATGTTCATTGTGAAGACTGTATGTTGCAAATATCGAGCCGTTGATTCAGCTTATCTATTATGGCATCAATGGCTAACGGTTGTCATCATCTTCAGGATGGCACCTAAGAAAGTTCCCAACCCGAACCAAGACGGTGAAGAAGAGCGTCCTCCTTCCCCTCCTCCTCCGTCTGAGGCATGAAGAGCGATTATGCAAGAAACCAATCAGAACACTCAGATGCTCATGCAAATGATGCAGAGTTTCCAAGCCAATCAAGCAAATCAAGGGAACCAAGGCCAAGGAAATCTATTCAATCAACCTCACTTTGCGACTCTGAACCAATTCCTGGCAAATCAGCCCAAGTCTTTCAATTACTGTGTGGACCCGCTAGGTGCTGAAGATTGGATCACAGACATCAAAAAGCATTTCGAGTGCAGTAACGTCAGACCTGAGGATTATGTCAAGTTTGCCTCCTTCCAACTCAAAGATCAAGCTGCAGATTGGTGGCAATTGTACAAAGACTCCAGAGGTGGCCGTGAGATCTCATGGAATGATTTCTGCCGTGATTTCCGTTCTCATCACATTCCAACCAGTGTCATTGAAGGTATGCGTGAGCAATTCCGCAATCTAAAGCAAGGCACCATGTCTGTCTATCAATACAATGTCAAGTTCTAGAATCTTTCCCGTTATGCGAAGCAAGACATCCCCAATGCCAAGAGCAAAATCTACCAGTTTCGAGGTGGTCTGAAAGATGAAATCCAACTTGCACTCACTTTGTTCAAGCCAGATGAATTTGATCAATTCTACAACATGGCTCTCAAGCAAGAGGCAGCTCAGCTCAAGTGTGAAGCTTCCAAGAAGAGGACAAGAGATGATGTTCACTCCTCCTCTTCCTCTCAAGTGGTTGCCAAGCAGCAGAAGTTCTGGCTACGGCCTCCTCCAGTGCTCCGTCCTCCAAGCAACATCAAGCACTAAGGTGGTCGTGGATTCTCCCAGCCACCCAACCCAAGCAACCAGTCCAAGTCCCAGTTCCAAGCTCCAAGACCAAGCGGTCCTTATCATCGGCCACTTTCAGAAGTTACTTGCAACAAGTGTACTCAGAAGCGTCACTATGCTAACAAGTGTCCCAACCAGAGGCGCCTTCCACCTCCTCCACCTGTCAGCAATGCTATTGTCAAGCATAATCCCAAGTCGGCAAGAGTGAACCAGATGAATGCAGCTCAAGCAGAGGATTCTTCTGATGTGATAATTGGTAATCTTCCAGTTAACTCTATTCCTGCAAAACTCATGTTTGATTCGGGTGCATCATGTTCTTTAATATCTCAACCTTTTGCATCGAAGCACAGTCTTGACATCAAAAGTTTACCAAGGGAGTTATCAATTATTTCTCCAGGAAAACTAATGCATTCTAGCGTGTTTGCTCCAGATATATTTATTCATATGGGTGATTACAGTTTTTTGGTTTCCTCGGTTGTTCTCGGTAACTCGGACATTGATCTTATTCTTGGGATAGATTGGCTCTCGAAGCATGATGATCTTATTGATTGTGCAAACAAGGAGGTCAATCTAACACATCCTTCCAAAGACGTGATTATCTTCGCAGCTCGAGATAACACAATCAGGCTATTCTCTCTTAATGACAAGGGCGAGATTAATGCCAATTCCCAGATTGCAGTGGTTTGTGAATATGAGGATGTATTCCCTGAAGAGCTTCCAGGCATGCCTCCCAACCGTCCAGTTGAATTCGTCATTGAACTAGAACCTGGTTCTGAGCCAGCCTGTTGGCGTCCGTACAAGCTTTCTCGTAAAGAGTTGAAGGAGCTGAAGAAACAACTCATTGAGCAAGAATGAATGGGTCTAATGAGACCAAGTACTTCTCCTTGGGGCTGTGGTGTTCTTTTTGTCAAGAAGAAGGATGGTACGGAACGATTGTGCGTTGATTATAGGCCATTGAACAAGAAGACAATAAAGAATAAGTACCCGCTCCCCAATATCAATGAATTATTTGAGCAGCTTAAAGGAGCCAAGGTTTTCTCGAAGCTTGATCTCTGGATGGGTTACCGTCAGATTCGTATCCGTGAAGAGGATATTCCCAAGACCACATTCAGAACGGGTTATGGCTCATATGACACGATCATGTCTTTCAGGCTTGCAAATGCTCCACCCACCTTCTCTCGGATGATGCACTTCATATTCAACCCCTACACCAATGAATTCGTTCTCGTCTACCTCGATGATATCTTGGTATTCTCCAAGAATAAAGAATACCATGCCAAGCACCTCCGTTTGGTCCTTGACAGGCTCCGTGAGCACCGGTTCTATGCGAAGTTCTCCAAATGTGAATTCTGGCTTGATAAAGTCCTCTATCTTGGCTATATTATCTCTGCCGAGGGCATGTCTGTTAACCCCGAGAAGGTTGAAGCTATTGTCAACTGGGAACCTCCTCAAAATGTCAAGCAACTCCGAAGTTTCCTCGGTCTCGCAAGATATTGCATAAGGTTCGTTGAGAAATTCTCCAAGATTGCCAAGCCTCTTTCCAACCTATTGCAGAAGAATGTCAAGTACTCGTGGACTCCTGATTGTGATGTGGCATTCACGACACTCAAAGAGACGCTCATTTCTGCTCCGGTTCTTACTCCTCCGGATGCGTCCAAGCCTTATGAAGTCTTTTGTGACGCTTCATTGCAAGGCCTTGGCGGTGTTCTCATGCAAGACAAGAAGATCGTTGCATACACTTCTCATCAGCTTAAACCAAATGAGAAGAATTACCCTAGACATGATCTTGAGCTAGCAGCAATTGTTCATGCTTTGATCACCTGGAGACACCTTCTGTTGGGTAGAAAAGTGGACATCTTCACCGATCACAAGAGCCTGAAGTACATCTTCACCTAGCCAAACCTTAACCTCCGCTAGACTCGTTGGGTTGAAATGATTCAAGAATACGACCCAAGCATTGAGTATACTCCTGGCAAGGCAAATGTCATTGCAGATGCCTTGAGCAGAAAGGCTTATTGCAACAGTCTCCTTCCCAAACCGTTCCAACCTGAACTTTGTGAATCATTTAGGAAGCTCAACCTCCAAGTTGTTCCACAAGGATTCCTTGCCAACCTTCAAGTTGCTCCTACCTTGGAAGATCAAATCCGTGAGGCCCAACTCAGTGATGCTATGGTGCAGAAAGTGGAACATGGTATTGCTAAGAGTACTCCCAAGTACAAGTTCTATCGCATTGATGACAGAGACACTTTGTTCTTTGAGGAGAAAATTGTGGTTCCCAAAGGTGATCTCAGAAAGCTCATAATGATTGAAGCACATGACTCACTCCTCTCGATACACCCAGGAAGTTCCAAGATGTACGATGATCTCAAGCAATCCTATTGGTGGACTCGCATGAAAAGAGAAATTGCTCAATTCGTGAACGAGTGTGTTTCTGCAGAAGAGTGAAGGCAAAGCATCATGGTCCAGCCGGACTCCTTCAACCTCTACCTATTCCCGAGTCGAAATTTGATCACATTGAGATGGATTTCGTCACCGGTTTTCCCAAGTCCAAGCGAGGAAATGATGCTATCTTTGTCGTGATTGACAAGCTCACTAAAGTGGCTCACTTTTTTCCAGTCAAAGAATCCATCAACGCAGCTCAACTGGTAGAGCTGTACACCTCCAGAATTGTCTCTTTGCATGGCATCCCTCAAGTAATCTCCTCAGATCGTGGAAGCATGTTCACTTCCAAGTTCTAGGATTCCTTTCAGTCAGCTATGGGTACCAAGATTCGCTTCAGCACAACTTTTCACCCTCAGACTAGTGGGCAAGTCGAGAGAGTGAACCAAATACTTGAATATATGCTAAGAGCTTTTGTAATCTCCTTCAGTATGAATTGGGAAGATTGCCTTCCATTTGCCGAATTCTCCTACAACAACAGCTTCCAAGCAAGTGCAGGCAAAGCACCGTTTGAAATTATCTATGGCAGAAAGTGTCGTAGCCCTCTCAACTGGTCCGAGACTGGTGAACGTCAACTCCTTGGCAATGATTTGATCTCGGAGGCCGAAGAAATGTGCAAAGTCATACCTGAGAATCTCAAAGCCGTGCAATAGCACCAAAAGAGCTACTATGACGGCAAGCATCGTGACTTGGCTTTCGATATTGGAGATCATGTCTATCTCCGTGTTTCTCCCATGAAGGGCACTCAGAGGTTCGCTATCAAGGGCAAGCTTGCTCCAAGATACGTGGGCCCTTTCAAGATACTTGGCAAGAGAGGCGATCTAGCCTACAAACTCGAGCTTCCCTCCAACTTTGCAAATGTGCACGATGTGTTTCACGTGTCACAACTCCGCAGGTGCTTCAAGACGCCTAAACGCGCCATTCCTTTCGAAGAGATTGATCTTCAGCATGACTTATCTTATCGTGAGCACCCCATTGCTATCATTGAAGAAACTGAGCGCAAGACCCGCAACAAGTCCATCAAATTCTTGAAAGTGAAGTGGTCACACCATACCAACCGAGAAGCTATATGGGAACGAGAAGATCATCTCCGTTCTGAGTTTCCCGCTTTCTTTCAGTCCTAGATCTCAGGACGAGATCTTTTCTTAGTGGAGGAGAGTTTGTAACACCCCAAATGTAATACTTCCATATGGCAATATATTCAATTACCTTTTGTTCCTTATCCTTTCCTTGGTTTTTTTTTTCACTTATGTCTTGTCATTGCATTGTCCTGTTTCTTTCTTTAAGCATTCATGCATTGCTTCATCATCATCATTGCATCATGGTCATCATATGGTGTTTCTTTTTTCATTGTGTTTTCTCATCCTTGGTATGTCAAGTGTGCTTCTCTTGATCTTGCTAGAGTGGTTTGATGCAAGTTCGTGCCATTCCATAAACCCCTTCCAACTTGCACCACTTCCCCCTCCTTTCTTTCCCTTTCTTTAAATTTTGCAAGTGGCTTTTACCCTCTTCCTTAAATGTTCATCTCCTCCCATCTTGTTTCATACCTTGTCCTAAGTCACCTTGCAAGACCTCACCCTATTTGGAGATGTTTTGGTGAGGTTCAAAAATGACAGAAGTTTGAACCATATTCGAACTTGTTTTATTTTTCTACCTCTAAAAAGGTCCAACTCATTTTTATAAAATAGGGCATAATTCTAGGAGCTAGGGAATATTTTTATTTCCTCCTAATTCCTTTTCTTTTGAACTGGGCTTTCCTTTTTGTTTTTCTGCCTAAAGAAATGGAAAAAGAAAAGCCAGCAGCATCCAGCAGCAGTGAAGCCCAGCAGTGCAGCAGCAGCCTAGCGCAGCCAGACCCACCTGGGCCTCGGCCACCAGGCCGGCCTAGCTAACCAGCCGCAGCATCCCACGCCAGCAGCCCGCATCATCCCTCTCCCCTTTTCTCACCAACGCACACAGTCGCCCCCTCTACTTCGCCTCCACATGGACGAGTCGGGCCCGTACGTCAGCGACTGCGTGTGCGCCCGTACCCACTTTTCTTCCTCCTCACGTTCGCGCCGTGGGGACCGCGAGCCGAGCACGCCGTCATGCATCTCCGTTGTTCTGGCCCCTTTTAACCCCTCTCTCCTTGCCCTTTAGACGCCTAGGGTTCCCCTCTTCCTCCTTCCGCCGACAGGTGAGCTTAGAGCCACCAGATCCGTCGCTTCACCACCGTCCCGAGCGCATCTGAGCGCACGTCCTCGTCGCCGGCATGCTCCCCGACCTCCTCTGCCTCACCAACGGTGTCCGTCATCTTCCTCGACATCGACTACGTGCTCTACGTCTGCTACATGAAGCTGAAGGCCACGACTGCTTCCTCTTCTTCCTCGTCTTCAACTCTGGCCGCCACGGGTGTTCGATCGAGCTCGTCGTCGACTCCGACCTCCTCCCGGCAATCCGAGCACACCACCGTGTTCGTGGTGAGCCTCTGCTCCTCCCCATGCCTTTTCCCTTTCTTTTGCACATTCTAGCTGCTAGTTCCCCGAGCACCCGAGCTCGTCGCCGTCGGACCTCGTCGCCGACGAGTGCTCCGACCTCCTCTTGCCCCGTTTAGGTGTCCGTTAGCTTCGTCGTGCTCTTCTTAGGCGATTCCCCATGTGTAGCTGCCAGTAGAGTCCCTGGCCTCCCTGCGTTCATCTCCGCCGCGACGCTTCTGTCATAGCTCGCCGACGTCGACTCCATCGTCATCTGGTCCAACTAGTGGCAACCAGAGATGCAGGATTCCTTCGCGGATCCATCGCGTATCGCCACCGTTCCATTTGGTCGCCAGAGCAGCCGCAGCCCCTCGTCGTCGTCTCTGCTTCGCCGGAGCGCGGTGGTGTATTTTCTGTTCTGTTTATATTAGAGGTGCAGATCCCTCTTCTGTGTCAGACTCACACACACCAGCCTAGTGGTTCACTGCTCGTTCAGTTAACCCGCAGACCTGGGTTCGAATGCCCGCCATGCCAGTTGATTACGGCCCCTTTTTGCATTTTCTGTCTCGCTGACAGATGGGCCCCACCTGGCAGCCTCTCAGCGCACTCGCACCCACTCCCGCACCCACGCTGCCACATCAGCCCCTTTGGACCCACTAGTCAGTTGTCGCGGCTAGTCCAGGATGGGTCTGTTTAGTATTCTTTCTTTTCTGTTTTTATTTAAATTTCAGTTTTGCAATTTTCTTTTGCATATTTCATAACTTTTAATATACGCATCTGTTCAAAATACTTTATGTATGAAAACTGCTTAGTTTTTAGTGTAGATTATTTATATGCAACTTGCTGCCATGTTAAAAACATTTAAAATGTTGTTTGATTTTATTTGTGTTAAAAAATGGCCAAACTTGTTTAATTCATAACTAAATAACCATAACTCCAAATTTGACAAACTTCATATATATTTGGGGTGGAAAAATGTGTAGTTTAACATGGTGCTATTACTTTACATGTTTAACAACTCTAAAATATGGTTACATCAGATCTGTCCTTTATTTATTTCTATGCTCATGGGAGTTTCCGGAATTGTTGTTTGTTCTTTCTGGCCCATTTAAAATGCTTGCATGATGTTGTTGTTCTTAGTTGCACCCTTGCCATGCTAAACAACTTTAAAACTTGTTGGGTGCTTGGATAGTTCTTCTACATAACCACTTTGTGCCTATGGTTGTTCTTGCACTCTTTGCATGTTGTGTGTCCACTACATGTTTGTGTCCTTGCATCTTGTCATGTCTCATGTGCACTCATCATGTTCCTTTGAGATGCATCATAACCTGCCCATGTTCATATGCATCGTATCTTGCATCATGTGTTTGATCATTGCATGGTGATTGATTGTCGTTCCGGTGTTTGTATTTTTGTGTTAGTTAGAGTCCGGTGACGATTCAGAGTTCGAGGTTCCTATCGAGACTGAGTTTGAGGAGCAAGGTTACGATCCCTCCATGGACTTAACAGGAAAGATGACCATTCCTCGATATCACCTCTATCTTTGCCTATGCTAGTTGTCTCGTTCTTTAGCTATGCCTCGATGCCTATTCCTGTTTGTCAGCCTCCTATTGTTTCCATGAAACACTCTAACCGCCTTCCTAGCAAACCGTTGATTGGCTAAGTACGCTTTTGCTCAGCCCCTCTTATAGCATTGTTAGTTCAAGGTGAAGTTTTCCAAGATTGCTCCATGTCCGGACTTGTTTATTGGGATAGCACAATATATCTCTTAAGTAAATCGATGCACATATATATTGGTAATGGGTGGAAGGCTAGGCCTTCTACTTGTTGTTTTATTCCACTCATGCCACCTTAGGACCCGATAAACCGGTGTTATGTTCCTTGATTTTGCGTTCCTAAGACGGTTGGGGTTTATGGGCCCCCTTGATAATTCGCTCTGCTTAAAGCTTTTCCAGCAAGACCCAACATTGCTTTTACATTTGCCTAAAAACTAAAACTTGCATAGGGAGTTGCAAACCCGAGTTCTTGATCAACAACCCGGGCCAGTGCTCCTCATGAGTGTTGGTCCAAACTGGGGGTTATGCGGGGCCACCTTGGGGAAACCCGTGGGCTGTTATTACCTGTAGGATGACCCATCCGGTCGTCGCCTAAGACGAGATACGTGCGGCTACTATCAGGGTGTCGGCACGCCAGGAGGTCTTGCTGGATTAGTTTTACCTTTGTCAAAATATCTTGAGCACGGGATTCTGAGAATAATCGGGACTTCCCACTTTGGAGTTACGACTCCGTAGATCATGAGCTTGTGATGGGCTAAGTTGGGACACCCCTGCAGGGTTTTGAACTTTCGAAAGTCGTGCCCGCAGTTATATGGCAGATGGGAATTTGTTAATATCTGGTTGTAGATAACTTGACACCATATCCTTAAGAATACACTACCTGTGTGAGTAACCATGAAGGTCTCTTACCGAAGGGCTTCGGGAAGTGAACAGGGTGGGGTTATGTACGAACGTGAGTAGCTAGGATCACTTCTGGATCAACTTTGGCGACCGTTGGCACTTGTTCTCATCTCGCTCCGAACTCGTAAGCTAGTGGCTTAGTGATTGCTGCAAACTCTCTAATACCCTTCCACACATATGGCTTTGTTAGTTTTGATACCCGGGAATGGGATTGCTGAGTCCTTGTGGCTCACAGATTACAACACACACCAGATCAGGTACCGCTGAGAAGAATGCAAGATATGGATCAGAATTTCTCTTGGAGTTTGATGTAGAGCGTGGTCGTTTCTATGTTATGTATCCCGACGATCAGTAGTGGTTCCTACTAGGAGTGATCCGGACTTGTGTTTTGTGGTATATTTTCTCGTTGGATTTCGTCCGTAGTCGGACCCTATGTTATTTGGATGAATGTATGTTATTGTATTGATTGTGTGACGTGGCGAGTGTAAGCCAACTATGTTTTCCTCTTTCATCCCTGAACTTTTACATAAGTTGTGCAAAGTTACCACGCTTGCGATCATTCCAGAATGCGCTTATGTCTCTAAGTCGTGCCTCGACACGTGGGAGATATAATCGCATCCTGGGCATTACAAAAGCACTCTTATGTAAAAAATGAGAGCTAATCCCATGAGCGTAAAGTTTCTATTTTTTTTACAGCAAGATCACATTAACTTTCACCAAGTCTTCCCAAAGGTCTTACTTGGCACTTTATTGAAACAAAAGCTATAAAACATGATTACTACAGTAGCTTAATCATGTAAACACACAAAATCAGTAAGGATAACTATTGGGTTGTCTCCCAACAAGCGTTTTTCTTTAATGCTTTTTAGCTAGGCATGATGATTTCAATGATGCTCACATAAAAGATAAGAATTGAAACATAAAGAGAGCATCATGAAGAATATGACTAGCATATTTAAATCTAACCCACTTCCTATGCCTAGGGATTTTGTGAACACATAATTTATAGGAACAAGAATCATTTAGCATAGGAAGGCAAGACAAGTATAACTTCAAAACTTTAAGCACATAGGGAGGAAACTTGATATTATTGCAACTTCTGCAAGCATGTAATCCTCCCTCGTAAAAAATTTCAGTAGCATCACGAATGGGTTCAGCAATATAAACATAACATAAAGCATTCTTTTCATGATCTAAAAGCATAGAAATTTTGATGAAGAGGATCACACCGAGCACACCACATCAGTAGGGTCTCTACCGTTGTTGGTCCCACCAACAATACACAACCTCAAGGTCACAAAGATGCTAGTCGACGGTGGGGCTGGGTTGAACTTGATGTCCCCTAAAGTGATCAGGAAGGTGCAGATCTGAAAGGATCGAGAAGAGTATGTGTCTAGAGGGGGGTTGAATAGACTCTAGCAAGAAAAGTGGAAGCTTTTAACATACTTGATGTTTGAATGGAGATTTAGCACATGTTTAAATTTCACAATACACAACAATCATGCATGACAAGAGTATATAGGTATTTTGAAGTAAAGCATGCAGCTTTGACCACTTGACTAAAATGAAAACCTAGCCTTTACCCAAGTTTAGTTCTTCGCAGATTTTAGCAACTTAGCATAAGTCAAGAAATCATCCTACACATGCAATTCTAAGAGTGTAGCAGCGAAATGTAAAACAATTGCATATGAAGGTAAAGGGAGGAGTTTGGAGGGAGCAAATGCAAGTGAAGACAATGATGTTTTTTGTCTTGGTTCCGATAGGTGGTGCTATCGTACATCCAAGTTGATGGAGACTTCAACCCACGAAGGGTAACGACTGCGCGAGTCCACGGAGGGCTCCACCCATGAAGGGTCCACGAAGAAGCAACCTTGTCTATCCCACCATGGCCATCACCCTCGAAGGACTTGCCTCAATAGCGGTAGATCTTCACGAAATAGGCGATCTCCTAGCCCTTACAAACTCCTTGGTTCAACTCCTAATTCTTGTCAGAGGCTCCCAAGTGACACCGAACCAATCTAGGAGACACCACTCTCCAAAACGTAATAAACAGTGTGTTGATGATGAACTACTTGCTCAAATGCTTCAAATGATAGTATCCCCAACACTAAAACAACTCCTCACATATTTGGATATGGTGGAAGAAGGATTTGAGTGGAAAGCAACTTGGGGAAGTCTAGAGAACATGATTCATATGGTAGGGGTGGAATATCTTGATCTCAACACTTGAGTAGGTGGTTCTCTCTCAGAATATGAATGATGGAAGTGTAGGTATGTTCTGATGGCTCTCTCCACGAGTGAATAGTGTGTGGAGGGGTATATATAGCCTCCACACAAAATCTAACCGTTACACAAAATTTACCAAACTCGGTGGGACCGATTCAAAGAACTCGGTCAGATCGATTTACTTCATAATGTGACCGTTAGGCATTTCGGTGAGACCGATATGATCAACTCGGTGGGACTGATTTCATTAGGGTTAGGGCATAACGTAATCACAGTGGGACCGATTACACAAACTCGGTGAGACCGATTTTGGTAATAGGCACACAGAGAGTTGGTCAGGCAAACTCGGTGGGACCAATTTGCTCATTTCAGTGAGACCAAAATGTTACGAAGAGGAAACACAGAGTTTGCATTACAAACTCGGTGGGACCGATTGCACATCTCGGTTACACCGATAATATTGAAACAGGCAACAGAGAGTTTGCAATCCCATCTCGGTGAGACCGAAATGATTAGGGTTTCTGGCAGTGGCTATGTCAAGTGAACTCGGTGGCGCCGGATAGATATTTTCGGCGGGGCCGAATTTGACTTTTGGTTTGGGACATATGTGGATGTGGGCAAGTGGTTGAGGGTTTTTGGAGCATATCAATAAGCATCGTGAGCAAGCAAGCCATTAAGCAACACCTCATCCCCTTTTAATAGTATTGGCTTTCCTATGAACTCAATGTGATCCTGGATTACTGAAATAGAAAATGTCGAATCCTGAGCTTTGAGCTTGAGACAATCCTTTCGTCCTTATCATCTTGAAGGGGTTCCACATCCTCTAGTCCATGCCACTCCATCTGTTGAACTTGTTTGAAATATACTAGATGGAAATATTTGTCCAACAAGAGATATGTTGGCATTAATTACCAAAATAACCCAGGGAGCACTAGTGCCTTCAATCTCCCCCTTTTTGGTAATTGATGACAACATACAACAAAGCTTTAGATAAAGATATGAATAATAGCAGGTAAAGCTTTGGAAGAACATGTAACATACATAGGCTCCCCCTACATGTATGCAATCATGTAAACATGAAACGTAAGAACATGTGAAAGCATAGACATGACAGAGCAAGCAAAGAGTTACATGTATCTTGGCTATATGCATGAGAGTAAATGATATGAATATATGAAGTGTATCCTCATGTTCATGATTCCTTCTTGCAAACATTATGTACGTTAGCAAGAAAACTTCATGCTCATGAGTGTGATGCATATACTTACCTTGTGATCTTGGGCTGGCTTATGAAGAGATTAACCTGAGTAAACAAGGTTAGATAACACAGGTACATTAGCTAGACAGAGCAACAATAGAGCCACAAGAGTACCATGATTGGGATAACATGTAGAGAGTGAGTACTAGGTACTCTTGAATACAAACATGTTCCCAAAGGTAAAAGATATGCAATTAATTCAAAGACTTCCTTCCCTAACAGTCTTTCTCCCCCTGAATCTTATATTGGATAATGAAAGAAAGTAGGGAAACATAATCAGAGCAAAACAGATCAGATCAATAACATAGACATGTCTTTCCCCTCTTAAAGACATGTAACTACTCTCATCTTGAACACCAGACATCTGGGGCAAGTGATTTTTCTCCCTTAAGCCTTGAGCTCTCTCTCTCTCTCTCCCTAAAGCTTTGATGTGAACTCTCTCTCCCCCATTGACATAATTTCCAAGAAAGGATCTTCTGGAGTGTGAGTCAAAATAGGTTTGGTCCTTGAGTCACAGAGCAGAGCTGTATATACATGTGATGCTGGTAGAGGAAGAGTATCATTGAGTGGAGCTGGAACATATATGCAGGATGCAAATGACAATTGTCTCCTCGGTATTGAAACCGATAGCATCGAGTAGTCTTCTTCGGTGGCACCGAGATGGTTCGGTTCAACTGAAAGAGGTAAATCGGTAGGTCCGAGTTCAACACTGATAGAACAAGTTTTCATCTCAGCTCTCTAGGAAAATAAGATTTCACAAGGATTTGCAAGGAATTAACTGAAATATTTGCAATGAATAGGATGCAGGAAAATGCAGAGGAAAAACAAAGAAAAGAAAGTCTAGATGAAGTTTTTTTGTGTTAAGAGAAGGGGAACAAAATGCAAGGAACAAATGCAAGAGCACAAAGAAGCACTTAGAGAACTTCATCTAGAATTGGTTGGCAACAAAGTCACCTATGTTAGAGTATATTGACTTAGGAGTCAAGTGAAGACACTTGATCATCGTTCATACTCATCGTTTAATCTCAAAATGGGGTTGCCATTTTTCGTTTAAGCATTTTGATGTATTCACATCTTGTTGAGTTGCTTTGACCCATGACTTGTGGCAAAGCTTCTCTAAGATGGAATAACATACCTTGGGTGGTTGATCATGTAGTTGAACTTGTGCGGGTTGCTCAAGGTTGATGTAGCTTATCAAGAATTTGGAGCACCACTTGTAGTTTGAGTTCATCTACCTACATGGGTTAGTCTTTCAAGGAAGAGCACTTGCGTATCCGAAATGACAATGATGAACACTTGATACCAGAAGAAATTTCATATATAGAAATTGTCAAAGGATATCTTGAAGAGTTTCATGCTTCTTTGTATTCATCCACCATCGTGTAGAGACTTGGTGATATAGAGATTGGTCAAGATATAAGTGAGTTGCAATCTGATGGATTTAGATTCATCCAAGTGCCTACAAGAGTTAGATAGCATGCAAGGGTACAAATAAATCCAAGACATAAGATCATAAGGGAAAAGTCAAGGATTATTCAAAGGCTTATGCCTTGCATGTATCCAAATGGAGTTCCTACTCCAAGTTTGAGGCATCAATAATGTTCAATTCACCTCTCAACCTACAAACACTTTCTCATCAAGTGGTTTAGTAAATATATCCGCTAATTGCTTATCGGTTCGAACATGTTTAAGATTAATATCACCCTTAGCAACATGATCTTGAATGAAATGATGACGAACTTCAATATGTTTAGTTCGAGAGTGTTGCACATGATTATGAGAAATCTTAGTAGCACTTTCATTCTCGCAAAGCAATGGTATATGTTTCACATATATCCCATAATCTTTAAGTATTTGAGTCATCCAAAGCAATTGAGCACCACATGAACCAGCGGCAATGTATTCCGCTTCGGTGGTGGATAAGGATACCAAGTTTTGTTTCTTGGAGAAGCAAGACACAAGAGATCTACCAAGAAATTGACAAGTACCCGAAGTATACTTTCGATCAACCTTGTCACCGGCATAGTCCGAGTCAGAGTAGCCAACAAGATCAAAAGAAGACCTCTTAGGATACCAAATGCCAAAATTTTGTGTATGAATTAGGTATCTCACTATTCTTTTCATGGCCTTAAGATGACATTCTTTAGGAATCGCTTGGTATCGTGCACACATGCACACACTAAGCATAATATCGGGACAGGAGGCACATAGATATAACAATGAACTAATCATAGAGCGGTAAACCTTTTGATCAACCGGTTCGCCATCCTTAGTTAAGTCAAGAAGTCCACTAGTACACATGGGTGTAGTCATACCTTTGCATTCTTGCATGTTGAACTTCTTGAACAAGTCCTTGGTATATTGTGTTTGAGAATCGATGGTACCCTCCTTAGTTTGCTTGATTTGCAAACCAAGAAAGAACTTGAGTTCACTCATCATAGACATCTCAAACTTTTCCGACATTAGCTTTCCAAACCTTTCACTAAAATGAGGATTAGTAGAATCAAATATAATATCATCAATATAGATTTGGCACACAAATAATTCACCACTCACCCTTTTAGTAAAAAGAGTGGAGTCTACTTTTTCCAATTTCAAAGCCTTTTTCAATTAAGAACTTGTTCAAACATTAATACCATGCTCCAGGAGCTTGTTTAAGACCATAGAGGGCTTTGTGTAGTTTGTAAATGTGATTGGGTTTCTTGGGATTAACAAAGGTGGGAGGTTGTTTAACATAAACTTCCTCCTCAATTTCACCGTTGAGAAAGGCACTTTTAATGTCCATTTGGTACAAGGTGATATCATGGTGATTAGCATAGGCAAGCAAGATGCAAATGGATTCAAGTCTAGCAATGGGGGCGTATGTCTCACCGTAGTCCATACCTTCAACTTGAGTGTAGCCTTGGGTGACGAGACGTGCTTCGTTGCGGACGACTTGACCATCTTCGTCTTGCTTGTTGCGAAACACCCATTTTGTACCAATGATGTTGTGGTTGTTGCCGGGCTTTTCGACCAATGTCCACACTTGATTTCTCTCGAAGTTGTGTAGCTCTTCGTGCATGGCATTCACCCAATCTGGATCATCAAGATCATCTTCAACCTTCATAGGTTCAATGTTAGATATGAAAGAGTAATGTTCTCAAAAGTTAGCTAAACGAGATTTAGAGCGAGGGATTCTCCCAGTTTGGATATCATTGTAGATTTGCTCTATGGGATGATCTCTAGCAATTCTTGCTCTAACTCGTGAAATCTTTTGCTTGGGTCGGGGTGGAACATCCTCTTCATCGTCGTCTTCCTCTTCTTGTCCTTCTTCATTGTTGTTGGTGTTGTTGTCCCCTTGTGAAGGTGGAGAAGGAGGTCGATGAGGTTCATCTTGATGCACATCCTCGTTTCCTTCGTCATGGCGTGTCCCACTTGTGGATGCCTCCAAGTCAAATTGAGGTTCACCTTGTCGAGATGTAGGGGCTTCCACATGGACGAACGAAGTACTCTCTTTCACCTCCGTTGGACGGATCTTGCCAATAGACAAGTCTTGAATTGCTTCTGAAGGATCTTTATCTCCTACATAAATTGGCAATTGCTCTACTTGTGAGCCATTAGATTCATCAAACTTCACATCTACCGTCTCTTCAACCTTTCAGGTGAAATTGTTGTAGATATGGTAAGTGTGAGAGTTCGAGCCATAACCAAGTAGGAAACCTTCATGAGATTTAGGAGCAAATTTAGAACAACGATGCTTATAAAGAATGTAGCACTTTGAGCCGAATACTCGAAAGTATCCAACTTGGGGTTTGTTACCGGTGAGAAGCTCGTATGCCATCTTGCCGAGAAGCTTGAGAGATACAAGCGATTTGTTGCATGACAAGCTGTCTCAACCGCTTCCGCCCAAAAGTGTCTCGGTGTCTTGTATTCGTCAAGCATTGTCCTTGCCATTTCGATGGGTGTTCGGTTCTTCCTCGCAACAACTCCATTTTGTTGAGGCGTGTATGTAGCCGAGAACTCATGTGAAATCCCTTCTTCATCAAGAAAGGTATCCACATTTGCATTCTTGAACTCCGTTCCGTTGTCGCTGCGAACCTTCTTGATATTCACTTCAAATTGATTTTGGGCCTTCCTAGCAAAGTTTTGAAGATCTTTTGGACCTGCGATTTATCATCAAGAAAGAACACCCACGTAAATCTTGAAAAATCATCAACAATGACTAATCCAAAAGAGTTACCACCGAGGACCTTTTGGATCTTTTGTAAGCGTTGGGACCAAAAAGATCCATATGAAGTAGCTCAAGTGGTCTTCTAGTAGTCATGATGTTCTTCACGGAATGACTTCCTCCAACTTGTTTTCCTGATTGACAAGCACTACAAAGTCTATCCTTGTCAAATATAACATATTTAAGACCAAGTATATGATCACCTTTAATTAGCTTATCAAGATTTCGCATACCGACATGACCTAACCTTCTATGCCATAAACAACCTTTAGAAGATTTAGCAATAAAGCAAGTCCGGGGTTGGGCTTTCTTAGTGAAGTCAACAATGTATAGGTCACCTCTAAGTATGCCGGTAAAGACAATGTTGTGATTGTCTCTACGAAAGACTTGGCAATCAACATGATTAAATAGCACATTTAAACCAAAATCAGCTAATCTAGGAGAGAAGATTATATCCAAGGGATTCTACAAGCATGACATTCTTAATTGATCTATCATTGGATATGGCTACCTTACCAAGGCCAACAACTTTACCCTTAGAGTTGTCACCAAAGGTAACATACTTTCGTGGACCATCATTTCTAGCAAGCTCATCAAACATGTCTGTCACGCCCAAGATGCGATTCTATCCCGGTGTCACACCCTGATTTTCATGCCACAACACTTAAGCTAATAATCATGCTAAAATGTGGTTTGGCAAAAACTTTTGCCTGTTTTTGACCTTGCTTGACTGGTTTTCTGTTTGCTGTTTGCAAGTGCTCTAAAAATCAAATAAATCATCCAACTCTTATACTTCATCTCCTTGATCCAAAACCTTTTCTCAATGATCATGCCATGTGTATAGAACAGTATAATATTTTCTTACAAAAATAATTTGGCCAAATAGTATTTTCTAAAATTAGTTTTCCAAAAACCCACAAATTGAGATTTCCACTGCAAGTACTTGATTTGGGGTGTGAAAAATCTTCAAAAAGTATATTTGAATCCTATTAGGTATAGGACTCCCATAAACCACAAAACTATAATTTTAAAAGTTATGTTTCTATTTTATTTAAAGGCTTTTTCTTTAGGTCACAAATGGTCTTTAATTGGTTACAATTATTTAACTTTTTTCAAAATTATTTTTCAAAATTCAGGGAAGCTCATCGGACATATATTGTCCATATATAAGAGTTTCAACACATGGTCATGTTCAAAATATTGGACAAATCCTTCAAAAACCCTTCCTGGATATTTCAAGGTTTTGAAATATTTACAAAGTAAATATTCTCTAAAAATTCCAGGAAAATTCTATCATGTCAAATATGACATATGTGATGATCTTGGCAAGCCTCATGCCTTGGAGAACAAGAAAACATCATCAAATCCCCTCAAAACCATTTCTGTCAATTTTGAATTTTAAGCAACTTTACATTGCCAAACTTGTCCAAATGCTCTCAAACTTGGTGCAAATGCTAAAATGGTCTAATTATGCATCTAGACCAAATGGCACAAGTATTGGAGAAGGATAACTTGATCAAAGTGACCCAAAACCATTTTACCAGATCCAAATTTCAACAACTCTACATTACCAACTTTTTACTTGTGACCTCAAATTTTGTGGACATGCTAAAAACCCCAAATGATGACACTAAACCAAGTGGTGTATCAAGGAGGGACGATTTGCATGACTAAATCTTGGAAAATCCATTTCTGTTGATTTCTAGGGTTCTCCAAAGTTACATTATCAACTTTGCCCAAAGAAGCTCAAATTTGGTGGAACACCCTATTTATATATGCCATTTGATCCTGTTAAGTCTCATGTCATTTGGAGTCCATTTGATTGCCCAAAACATCATCAAACACCTTCAACAAAACCACTGTTTTGCCCCCTTTAACTATTAACCTTTGCTTCAACTTTTTACCCCAGATCATAATGATCTTCTTCTACCTCCAGGAACTCCCTCTCCTCCTCAGCTCAATGATTGAGGGGGGTAAAACCCCATTTTACTCTGCTGGACAGCCCAATTCTCACTATCCCTCAACCTCTCTCCTCTCCCAATGGATCACCAGGGCATCCAAGGCCAACTCCCCTTTGTTTACACCTCGCAGAACCCCCCAGACACAAATGGCCGCGCCCTACAAGCCAAAGGCATGCCCTGGCATGCAATTGGCGTGCTCCAGAGCGCGCTACAGTGCACACCTGCACTGTAGCCACCCCTAATCCGCAGCGTCTGGCCACCTCGAGCCACACCCTTGTGCAAGTGGAGGTGCCTTGACGTCCGGGACACGACACAATGTCGACCCCCTCCTCCTTCTCCCTCCTGCTGGTGCTATCACATGCACGAAGCCTCTGGCACCTCACCGCTCCCCCTCTTCCTTTCCTACGGCCTAGAACGCACCCACGAACGCCATGGGCAATGCCCCGTGTGCCAGTATGGCCCCTTGCGCCGCTTTGGCCACGGCCGTGGACGCCGTCCACGGTGCGCCATGGCCCCGCCACAAAAGCCACCCCTAGCTCTCTCTCACTCGCCTCTGAACGAACCTCTTCTATTCCACAAACCTCCCAGACAGCCTACCTCTCCCTCTCAAGCCTCCTAGCGGCTCCCATGGCCGGAGTGCCGTCGTCGGCCTCTGCTTCGCTTCAGGCAAGGGCGGGCTTCCCCGCTCCTCCTCTCCCCACCAGAAGAGGCGCGAGGGTCCGACGAACCTTTCCCCACTTCTCCCAGTCCGCCGGGGCACCATGCCACCCAGTTCATCGTTGCCCGAAAGGGCATCCGCCGAGGCCCGTGCTGGGCGCGCCACAACCGTCTTCCATTGAACCTGTCGACCCACCC